>VHKM01000769.1:20000-186497 GCA_007210695.1 Neogobius melanostomus
AAGCTTTGCATATTTTTTTAATTCAGTTCTTTTGCATGTTATATTGTAAGTGGAGATGAAGTTCTCGTATGATAACCAATTACCCTGTCTGTCCATTAGGTGGCGTAGGGACCACACTCCTTTATCCATCCAATGTTGCAAAAACACAACACATATCTGTTATTCCATATTGGTGTTTGATGTGGAGTAAAATTGTGGTTGTACGTAAGTTTCCAGCTTAACAGAACTTGCTTGTGAAAAGATGACAACTTAATTGGAAGTTTCTCAATATTAAAGTCGCATGTAGGACAAACTCAATACCTCCTATTTTCTCAAATAACACCCTGGACAGACAAAACCATACACTGTTCTTCTCTGTTATGAAGGACTTCAGCCATTTCATTTTTAGGACAACATTTAGACATTCAAAATCAATTGCTTGTAGGCCACCATCCTCGTATTCTTTGACAATTTCAGATTTTTTATATAATGGACTTTATTTTCCAAATATAATTAAAGTTTAATTGATTATTTTTTTAATATCTCTGTCTGGTATTGCCAATGAATAGGCTGGATAGATGCATCTCACTAGTGATTCCATCTTTGTTAGATACGTTCCAAAAACTGTTAGATCCCGTTGTAGCCAAGAGTTTAGTTTGGATTTGCATTGAACGATTTTATCTTGAATGTTTTGTTTCTCGCTTTCTCGTCTTATCTTTGGTCACGTTAATTCCTAAATATTTAACACTTGATTTGATTGGGATATTATAGGCTACAGAAAGGCCATAAACTCACATTTATTATGGTTCAGTGTCAAGCCTGACGCTTCGGAGAAAAGGCTAATACGTTTCAAAACTTCCGGGATTTGTTCCAAATTTTTAACAAAAATAGTTGTGTCATCTGCAAGTTGACTTATAATTAATTGTTCATTAAAAACATTTAACTTCTCAATATCAGAGTTTTTCATTAAGATTGCCAACATTTCTGCTGCCATAATAAATAAAATGGAGAAATATTACAGCCTTATTTCACGCCTCTATTTACACAGAAACGAGGCGTCGTACCCATTGGAAGAGCTACAGTGCTAGTTGTACCATCATAAAAAGATTCGATAATGTTACAAAACTTTGGTCCAAACCCATACACGTTTAAAACTTTAAAGAGAAATTGATGTTCCAGTCTATCAAAAGCTTTGTGAAAGTCTAGAAAAAGAATGAAGCCATTATCCTCAATCTTATCATTATAATCCAAGAGATCTTGAATTAGTCTTATGTTATTATGTATAGATCTTTTATTAACAAACCCAGACTGTGTTTCACTGATTACTTGAGATAATCCACTTTTTAATCTATTGGTGAAAATATATGTTAAGGCAAGGCAAGGCAAGGCAAGTTTATTTGTAGAGCACAATTCATACACAAGGCAATTCAAAGTGCTTCACAGTTGCAGAAAATTACAAGAAAACAGATAAAATCAATCAATAAAACATCAACATAAAGTTAATCAATGACAGTAAAAGGCAAGAGTGCAGATAAAATACTTTCAGTTTTCATATGCACGGGTAAAAAGAGCTGTTTTCAGCCTGGATTTGAACATTGTCAGAGTTGAGGCCTGTCTCACATCCTCATGAAGACTGTTCCAGATTTTAGCTGCATGAAACTGAAACGCAGCCTCACCGTGTTTATTATTGACTCTGGGAACCACCAGGAGACCCCTCCCTGAAGTTCTCAGGGCCCGAGATGGTTCATACGGCTCTAACATGTCAGAGATGTACTTTGGTGCTAAACCATGAAAAGACTTGTACACAAGCAGAGCTGTTTTAAATTCTATTCTCTGAGTGACAGGAAGCCAGTGCAGAGACCGGAGCACTGGACTAATGTGGTCGTATTTCCTTGTTCTTGTCAGGACTCGAGCAGCAGCGTTCTGGATGTTCTGCAGCTGTCTAACAGCTCGTTTAGAAAGGCCAGTGAGCAGGCCGTTACAGTAGTCTAACCTGCTGGAGACAAATGCATGGATGAGTCTCTCTAAGTCTGGTTTTGACACTATTCCTCTGATCTTAACAATGTTTTTCAGATGGTAAAAAGCTGATGACGTTATTGCTTTGATGTGGCTGTTTAAGTTCAGGTCTGAGTCCATGATTACTCCTAGATTTCTAACCTGATTTTTTGGTTTCAGAGCGAGAGACTCAAGGTGACTGATAACACTTTGTCTTTGTGTCTGTGGGCCAAAGACAATGATCTCAGTTTTGTCTGAGTTTAGTTGGAGAAAGTTGTTTTGCATCCACAAACTGATCTGTTCGATGCAGTGACAGAGAGTATCTACAGGCCCATGTTCACCTGCTGTCAGTGACACGTAGATCTGAGTGTCATCTGCGTAGTTGTGGTACGACACATTGTTGCTGTTTATTAGCTGACCCAATGGAAGCATGTACAAGTTGAATAAGAGGGGTCCCAAGATTGACCCCTGGGGGACTCCACAGGTCATGGAAATTTTGTCTGAGACACAGTTGCCAATTTCGACAAAGTACGTCCTATCCTCGAGATAGGACTTGAACCAGTTTAGAGCAGTACCAGAGATTCCCACCCAGTTTTCTAACCTGTGAAGTAAGATCCTGTGGTCCACTGTGTCAAAGGCAGCGCTCAGGTCCAGCAGAACTAAAACTGAGACCTTACCTGCGTTTGTGTTCATACGAATATCATTTGTCACCTTGATCAGAGCTGTCTCAGTGCTGTGGTGGGGCCTAAATCCTGACTGGAAAGTATCAAACACATTGTTAGATAGGAGAAAGTAAGTGAGCTGTTAACAATTTGTAATCACTGTTCAAAAGGGAAATAGGGCGGTAGTTTTCTAATATTTTGTTATCTTTGTTTGGTTTGGGAATTAAAGTTACGATGCCTTGTTTCATGCTTGTTCAAATTAGAAATAATCTCTTTAAATGTTTCGAAAAGGAGTTCTTTGAGAGACTCCCAAAAATACCTATAAAAATTGGCCGCAAGTCCATCTGGACCAGGTGACTTATCCAGTTTAAGGCACATAATAGCTCTATCTAGTTCTATCAATTCTATGTCTTTTTCACATTTGTCTTTAAAATCATTGTCAATTTTTGGAATAAAATGTTCTATTTTGTTGAGGAAGCCCTCTGCTTTTCCCGCTGAATAAGAAGAGGTATATAGTTTTTGATAGAAAGTACTGATTTCTTCTGCAATGACAGACTGATCTGAACATTCAGAACCATTTATTATCAGCGTTTTTAAACTATTTCTTTCTTGTCTCGTTCTTTCTAATCTGCAGAAGTAAGCAGCATTTCTCTCGCCTTCCTCCATCCACCTTGCTCGAGATCTTATATATGCTCCTCTGGCCTTCCTTTCATACATTTTATCAAGTTTTTCTTGTAATTGCAATAGTTTTATTTGATTTTCAGACTGTGTAGGGCAGGTCGTGATTGACACAATATTTTAATAATGTCGTCTTCTTCCATATCATTTTTTTCCTTCATCTGTTTGCTAAAAGAGATTGATAACTGACGGATTTTGTATTTTAGGAATTCCCATTTCTGAGTATATGTTATTAAGGATTCATCTAATACAGTGTTCTGGATTAGAGATTCTATAGTATTTCAAAAGTCATCATATTTCAGTAAATTTGAGTAAATTTCCAATAGCCTTTTCTTCTAATAGATTTTAATATAGGAGTTACATATAATTCCACACAACAATGATCGGTGAGGGGTGCTGGTATTATTTCACAGCTTGAGATCTGATTGAGGATAATGTCTGTGACTAACCAATAGTCAAGTCTAGATTTAGCTGAACCATCTGGTTTGAACCAAGAGTATTGTTTTGAATCAGGATATTTTTCTCTCCAAGGGTCTAGGAAATGTAATGAATCGCAAAATTCATCTAATACAGTATTGGGATGTATAGTGGAAAATTTGCTAGGAAGTCTGTCTAACCAGTCATCCCTGACTGTATTCCAATCTCCTCCCATTATGATATTATCCGTTGCATATTTAGTTTTAAGTTCAACCAAGATTTATTTGACTTCTCCAAAAAGAATTGTATTTCTTCCTTTATTACAGTATCCATAAACATTTCCTAATATTAATATAGATTTATCTACTTGTAAAACTGAAATTAACCAGTGACCATCTTTGCTAACTTCAGTTCTAAGTATTTTCCCATTACAATTATTAAATAGGATTGCTACACCTGCTGATTTTGTTGTGCCATGTGAAAAACATATTTTATCCCCCCATTGTGTTGTCCAGAATGTTTCATGGGTTTCATTTGAATGGGTTTCCTGAAGTAGTACACATTGAGGATTTTTGCTCTTACAGTAAAGGAATAATGCCTTTCTTTTTACACTATCCCTGAGACCTCTAGTGTTAATTGTTAATAGTTTGAGATTAGTTTTCAAAGACATTTACAATCACACACACACTCACATAAAATAAAATAAAACAAAAACGTAAAATAGGAACCTTCTAGCTTAAGCTGGAAAAAAAAACTTCAGGCAGGTCCTTATTAACATTGTAAACATTCCCCCCCCCCCTCCTTTTTTTTCTTTTCTTTTTTTTTAAACAAATCAATCTCAACAAGAGTAAACATTAACCTTCTAGAGTACTTCAAATGTTCGCCTACTCAAAGCTGATAGTGGATGAAACCTTTGTTGGATTTAGGCAGTTACAACCTGTCCATCAATGACAGCCACGTGACCTCTGACCTCTGTAGTAAGACACCTTACCCTGTGATCTGGCCAACTTTATTTGGGGCCAGAGCAGCTCTCTTGCCAGCCGATCTTCCTTCGTGGAGTCCTGGACAAAACGGACCCTCGCTCCTTGCAGATAGAAGAGTCCTTGGTAGATTTCCACACTGCGTCTCGGTGAAGCCTCCTCACGAACTGCATGATAACCTGTCGCTGACCCTTATCCTTAGGACCAACCCGGTGGAGTCGATGATGTTCCCGATGTTGGTGGCCCACTGTGGGAAACGTTACAGTAGCAGCTCCTCGATCTTCCCTCTGATGTTTTCTCCTTCTTCTTCTTTGAGCCCGGACAGTCGCAGGTTCCAGCGGCGTTTGTACCGTTCAACCTCCCGCACACTTTCTCTCAGTAGCTTATTTTCGTTTTTCACTTCAGCATTCTCTTTCTCCAACTTTTCAACCTTTGACTTGATTTCCACGATCTGTCCTGTGTTCTCATCCAAGTGTTTGATACAGTTAGAAATCATCTCGGAGTTCTTTCCAGCTGCGTTTTTCATCAACTGCTCTGTATTTTCAACCATTTGCCTTTCCATGGCGTCCACTTTCTTTCCCACTGTGTCAACTTTGGTTTCCAACTTTCGAATAACCACCACCAGGTCCGCAAACGAGGCCTCGTTCACAGTATTAACATTAGGTGTCAGTTTCTTCGCGGGTGGTTGTTTAGTGGGTGTGTGATTTAGTGGTCTTCTGGTTCCCTGTTGCGATGGGTTTGCGTTAGCCTTGTTCGGTTTTGAGGTGTCCATAGCCTCCTCTTGGTTAGCAGAGTAGTTGTGGAGGGCTAACGAGTTTCCCGCCTCACCGTTAGCTGGCTGGAGCGGTGGAAAATCCTTGTCATTTGTGACAGACATCGTGTAACTATTTTCCTCTTCAACAATTAGGTAAAAAAAGGTTCGAGGTAGTTTGAGAGAGTCTTTTTGTCTGAAGGGGGCGGGTGTAATGTCTAGTTTAGGACCAGCGAGCGGAGCTTAAAAGGTTACTTGTGCCCTGTCCGCCATCTTGCCCGGCGATCCCGACCGTGTTAAGTTAATGAGTCAAACTGCTCTGGAATGTCACTTCCTGTCAGCAGCTTAAAAATTCAAATAAAAATAACTTTTCTGTCCATCATTTCTTCATTAAAATCGCTGCTTCACTGAAATAAAATGATATTTATGTAACTGATGTTTCATCTGAATAACTCATATTTTCAAAAGCATTAAAACCTGTCATATTCACTTTAATGACTTTTAATGCCCCGCGGAAAAAACTGTTTAATCCTGTCCCTGGACCAGCGGCATCAGAACCTGGATCTAAAGACAGAGGAGATTTATTTGGTTCTTGCTTTCGATACTTTTATTTTTTCAATACTGACACAACCTAAACTTATTTTCTGATTCCAAACTGGTATCGTTTAACGGTATCCAGCCCGAGTGCTGGTCTGTGGGTCTGTGGGCCAGGTCTCTGGTCCCTGGGTCAGGTCTCTGGGTCAGAGTCTGTGGTCCCTGGGTCAGGTCCCTGGCTCAGGTCTGTGGTCCCTGTGGTCAGGTCCCTGGGTCAGGTCTGTGGTCCCTGGGTCAGGTCTCTGGGTCAGGTCTCTGGTCCCTGGGTCAGGTCTGTGGTCCCTGGGTCAGGTCTGTGGTCTCTGGGTCAGGTCTGTGGTCCTGGGTCAGGTCTGTGGTCTCTGGGTCAGGTCTGTGGTCCCTGGGTCAGGTCTGTGGTCTCTGGGTCAGGTCTGTGGTCCTGGGTCAGGTCTCTGGGTCAGGTCTCTGGTCCCTGGGTCAGGTCCCTGGGTCAGGTATGTGGTCACTGGGTCAGGTCTGTGGGTCAGGTCTGTGGTCTGTGGGTCCGGTCTGTGGGTCAGGTCTCTGGTCCTGGGTCAGGTCTCTGGGTCAGGTCTGTGGGTCAGGTCTGTGGGTCAGGTCTGTGGTCTGTGGGTCAGGTCTCTGGTCCCTGGGTCAGGTCTCTGGGTCAGGTCTGTGGGTCAGGTCTGTGGGTCAGGTCTGTGGGTCAGGTCTGTGGTCTGTGGGTCAGGTCTGTGGTCCCTGGGTCAGGTCTGTGGTCCCTGGGTCAGGTCTCTGGGTCAGGTCTGTGGTCTCTGGTCCCCGTGGTCCGCGGTGGTACCTGGGGTCCAGTCCTGGTCCGGCTCCTGGTGGTACTTGTCCGAGTAGCGCTGCACGTCTCTCCTCTTGGCCGCTGGTTGTAGGAAGCTGGGCAGACTGCGGGAGGCGCCCCTGAGCTCCTGCTTCAGCGCTAACAGGTACTCCACCTGCTCCCCGCCCGCCAGGGGGAGGGGCTTCATCTCCAGCACCTGCAACATCAGCCAATCAGATCCTTCAATATCTGCGCCACGCACGGACTCCGCCCACCAACACGCCGTCATCCAATATGGTCATTTCCTACTCTGAGCACGTTACATGTTTATACCAGATCTTTACCGGGTATAGAGCAGTGGTAGTTACGGGTATAGGCAGTGGGTAGTTAGTTACCGGGTAAGAGGTGGGTAGTCGGGTATAGAGCAGTGGGTAGTTACCGGTATAGAGCAGTGGGTAGTTAGTTACCGGTATAGAGCAGTGGGTGTTACCGGGTATAGCGCAGTGGGTAGTTAGTTACCGGGTATGCGCAGTGGGTAGTTACCGGGTATAGAGCAGTGGGTAGTTACCGGGTATAGAGCAGTGGGTAGTTAGTTACCGGGTATAGAGCAGTGGGTAGTTACCGGGTATAGAGCATGGGTAGTTACCGGGTATAGAGCAGGGTAGTTAGTACGGGTAGAGCAGTAGTTAGTTACCGGGTATAGAGCAGTGGGTAGTTACCGGTATAGGCATGGGTAGTTACCGGGTATAGAGCAGTGGGTAGTTACCGGGTATAGAGCAGTGGGTAGTACGGGTATAGAGCAGTGGGTAGTTAGTTACGGGTATAGAGCAGTGGGTAGTTACCGGGTATAGAGCAGTGGGTAGTTACGGGTATAGAGCAGTAGTTAGTTACCGGTATAGAGCAGTGGGTAGTTACCGGGTATAGCGCAGTGGGTAGTTATTACCGGTATAGAGCAGTGGGTAGTTACCGGGTATAGAGCAGTGGGTAGTTAGTTACGGGTATAGAGCAGTGGTAGTTAGTTACCGGGTATAGAGCAGTGGGGTAGTTACCGGGTATAGAGCAGTGGGTAGTTACCGGGTATAGAGCAGTAGTTAGTTACCGGGTATAGAGCAGTAGTTAGTTACCGGTATAGAGCAGTAGTTAGTTACCGGGTATAGAGCAGTGGGGTAGTTACCGGGTATAGAGCAGTGGGTAGTTACCGGGTATAGAGCAGTGGGTAGTTACCGGGTATAGAGCAGTAGTTATTACCGGGTATAGAGCAGTGTAGTTACGGGTATAGAGCAGTGGTAGTTACCGGGTATAGAGCAGTTAGTTACCGGGTATAGAGCAGTGGTAGTTACGGTATAGGCAGTGTAGTTACCGGTATAGAGCAGTGGGTAGTTTACCGGGTATAGAGCAGTGGTTGTACCGGGTATAGAGCAGGGGTAGTTAGTTACCGGGTATAGAGCAGTGGGTAGTTACCGGGATAGGCAGTGGGGTAGTTACCGGGTATAGAGCGTGGGTAGTTACGGGTATAGAGCAGTGGGTAGTTTACGGCAGTTAGGGGTATAGAGCAGTAGTTAGTTACCGGGTATAGAGCAGTGGGTAGTTACCGGTATAGAGCAGTAGTTAGTTACCGGGTATAGAGCAGTAGTTAGTTAATAGAGCAGTGGGTAGTTAGTTACCGGGTATAGCGCAGTGGGTAGTTACCGGTTATAGAGCAGTGGGTAGTTACCGGGTATAGAGCAGTGGGTAGTTAGTTACCGGGTATAGAGCAGTAGTTAGTGTTACCGGGTATAGAGCAGTAGTTAGTTACCGGGTATAGAGCAGTAGTTAGTTACCGGGTATAGAGCAGTGGGTAGTAGTTACCGGGTATAGAGCAGTGGGTAGTTACCGGGTATAGAGCAGTAGTTAGTTACCGGGTATAGAGCAGTAGTTAGTTACCGGGTATAGAGCAGTAGTTAGTTACCGGGTATAGGCAGTGGTGTTAGTTACGGGTATAGAGCAGTGGGTAGTTACCGGGTATAGAGCAGTGGGTAGTTACCGGGTATAGAGCAGTAGTTAGTTACCGGGTATAGAGCAGTGGGTAGTTAGTTACCGGGTATAGAGCAGTGGGTAGTACCGGGTATAGAAGCAGTAGTTAGTACCGGGTATAGAGCAGTGGTAGTTACCGGTATAGAGCAGGGGTAGTTAGTTACCGGGTATAGAGGCAGTAGTTAGTACCGGTATAGCGCAGTAGTTAGTTACCGGGTATAGCGCAGTAGTTAGTTACCGGGTATAGCGCAGTGGGTAGTTACCGGGTATAGAGCAGTGGGTAGTTAGTTACCGGGTATAGAGCAGTAGTTAGTTACCGGGTATAGAGCAGTGGGTTGCTGGTTCGATGGCAGTTGTTGTGTTGTTTCGCGGCGCTCCGGGTCAAAGGCGAAGCTCGACCTGAAGCCCCGCCCCCGGCCGCGTCCCGCCATCGTCACGCCAGCTGCTGAGGGAAAAA
This sequence comes from Neogobius melanostomus, assembly GCA_007210695.1. Classification (NCBI taxonomy): domain Eukaryota; kingdom Metazoa; phylum Chordata; class Actinopteri; order Gobiiformes; family Gobiidae; genus Neogobius; species Neogobius melanostomus. The sequence goes on from VHKM01000769.1 coordinate 29,278, forward strand.
GAACAACAGGATTATTATTGTTCTTAATCCGCCTGAACTTCACATCGTCTTATTTACGGTTTTATTTCCTTTATGTTTAGTGCCGCTGTGAGGAAACTCCTGTTGTGATATTGGGCTTCACAAAACCATCGATTATAATTTATTAGTAACAGATTTAGTTTATTAACCTCTTACCCCCGGCTTTAACCGAGGCTTTTCCTCGCGATGACGTCACTTTTTTTTCATTGCTTTTTTTAAAATGCGTTTTGTCACATAAGATAAGCCTTTACAGACAGGAAATAAACAATTCAATAGTAAATGGCGGTCTCTTATATTAATATAAAGAGAGAATCGCTGTTATTGTTTATTTCCGCTATTTTCATCACATTTTCATCTCGTTTTCGTCACTTTCCTGTCGCTCTTTTGTTGCTTTTTCATCCTAATAGGCAATAAGAATCATCACTAAAGCAGTTTTATGCCAGCAACAACCCTAGAGCTAAAGCTATTGAAAATCCATGATCTTGTTGATCTTAATACTTTAGTAATAGTGTACAAAGCACATAATAATCTTCTCCCTCCAAACATCCAGCAGCTTTTTGAACACAGGAAAAGTCAGTATAACCTCAGAGGAACTGCCATTTTCAAAAAGTAAAAGCTAAAAGAATTTTAAAAAGTTGATGTATTTTTGTAAGAGGTGTTAATCTGTGGAACGATTTGAAAGATCAGTTAAAACAGTCAAAGCTTTCAAAAGTTGTATAAATCTACTATCATTCAAAATAGATAAGCTTAACTAGTGAAAAGACTTTAATAGATCCCTAATGAATGAATTTAAATGACGACATGATTCAGCTTAAAATAAATGAACAGAAAACAAATGTATACAAGTTGGAATATTTGAAATTTATGTTGAAATCAATTCTACTACTACTACTACTCCTTTTCGTTTCGTGTTTCGTCGCTATGTATGCGCTTTTTTCAAGGCGTTTTTAAATGTGGGATTAGCAGACCGGAGAAAATGTGCTCAGTTCAGGCGCAGGTTAAGAGGTTAATATTAGTATAATTCATTCCATGGCGGTCAATGCTCTAAACTCTGTAAACCAGGACTAAACCAGGACTAACTCATGTCTCTCGGGACTAAAGAAGGATTTTAATCAAATACATTTATACTTTTACTTCAGTACTTATTTAAGTCTCTTCGTTTTTCTTTGTTCTGAGTTGATTAAACCCGTTTCCTCCGCACAGACGCGTTTCTGCTCCCGGTTTGTTGTTAGCATTAGCCGTTAGCATGTACCTCTCTCCGGACTTTGCGCGGGTTCTTCCCGGTTCTTAGTCCTCGTGAGGCGCGGGCCGTCACTCCGTTAAAGCCTCCCGGTCCCGCCGCAGATCTGTGGGTTTTTTGAGCTAAAATGAACTGAAATGAATCACATGGTTTTGTTTTGGTCACAGCGGCGCCATCACTGCTCTTCTTCTTCTACGGTCTGAGCGGACACGGGACAGCGCCCTCTGCAGGCGGCCCGGCGACTGCGACGCTACAACATCATAATCTATAACGCTGTTTGGAAGATACAAAAGGTGCGAGAGAATTCTGATGAAATGAGGGAAATTAAGGGCGGATTTTGGAGGAAATTGGATCAAAAAAAGTGGAACAAATTGTAAAAAAAGAAATAAAATAATATATATAAAAAAGAAGAAACATAATTATGCAAATCAACAATGCAGAGTTTATCTCCAATGACAAGAAATGTGGGGGAAAAAATGGGAAAAAGGTGTTTTGAAAAGTACAAAAGCTAAAAGATCAGACGGCTTGGAGGCACAGCGGTTAGCACTTGTGCCTGACAGTAAGAAGGTCTCAGGTTCGATTCCTGGTTGTGTAGAGTTTGCCACTAAATATGTACAATAGGGTCCCCTCTGGAGCCAGGACTCTCCTGGAAAACAGCATTTTAATGTATTTATTTTATTTATGTATTGGTTTATTTGTTCAGGACAGTGCATGTTAACCTCTTACCCCCCGCCTTAACCGAGCTTTACCCAAATCTACAAGCTTAACAGAAAAGCATCAAAATAGCGACGAAAACTTGGGGGGAATTGTGCCGGAAAAGCAACAAAATGTGACAAAAACGCGGCGACAACGCAACAAAAAGTTACAATCACTTTTGTAGGTCTTAGCTTTCAAATGAGGCGTTAACACTGTTGCTCTCCAGTCGAGAAGCTGTGAGATTTGGGTAAAGCAGAACTGGGGAAAATGCACTCGGTTAAGGCGGGGGGGTAAGAGGTTAATGAACACACATGGGTCTCTGTGTAAGCTCTCAGTCGTACAGGAGTTGTCCATCTTCAATGAAGGTGCTTGAGTCATCGTCTGTACTCTGTAGTTAAAGTCTCGAATGTTTCGCCTCTTCATCCAAAAGGCTTTGTCAGTGAACTGAGGTTCAGCTCAGCCCGCAGCCCAGATAAAGACCATAGGGAGGAGTTGAGCTTGGCCTGGCTCCTCCCCTTAAATCACAGCTACTCTCACCTGTGGGTCTCATGCATGTAAACAAGCCCCACTGGATTGTCCCACTCTCTCAAACACACTCTCATTCAGCCTGGCCTATTGTACATGTTTTTAGTGGTAGAGGAAACTACACAGACACAGGGAGAACATGCAAACTCCACAGAAAGGCCCTGTCCAGGTGGGAATCGAACCCGAGACCTTCTCACTGTGAAGCACGAGCACTAACCGCTGAGCCACCGTCCTTTAAATAAAGGTCAAACAAATAAGGCAAAGCTGATTCAAATATAAAGTTTAAAAGTATTTCTTTACACTCTTGAGCCTGTGGTGTCTTTGAGGAGCCGCACGTCTGCGCTCATTAACATATTCAAATGTATGCAGATTTATGCAGATGGCCCCGGCTCCTCCTCCGTCTGGGCTCCGGGGCCCGAGCGAGCGGCCCCTGAGTCACAGAGTCACAGAGACATGAAGTGAGGAGACACTGAAGACAAAGAGACGAGGAGACAAACCCGGGACCAGAGGACACGCTGCTGGATATTTGTGTGGATACTCCCGTGTTCTCCTGGACCTCCTGGACCTCCTGGACCTCCTGGACCTCAGGCTGAAGATGCTGAAGCTGCTCCTGCTCCTCTCTGGACTCAGCTCAGGTCAGTCCCGTCTCAGAATCCAGGTCCTGTTTCAGCTGCAAAAGTCAAATACGTGAAATGTTCTTCAGATGAGTCACGTCTGTCCTGGGACGAAATATTTACTCTTAAATTAAGATAAAATAAATCACTGCATCAAAACGAGAGGAATTGTTTTATCTCTGTGTAAATAATTCTTGGAGTTTTTTTTTTACATAATCATTTATGTTTATGCTCTAAGGAAGTCTTTGTCTCCTGTTTGAAGAGCTCCTCGTGGTTTCTTTGTGTCTTTGTGGATAAACTGGATGTAGAAGATCTGACCTGGTCTCTGGAGGAGAGTCTGGTTTCTGAGGCCTGTGATTCCGTGGCTGATTTTGTAGATTTGTAAAGTTTCAGTGATTTTTCCCGATGGAGCTGAAGCTTGACAGCAGAGTCTGAAACACATGTTTGTGTAAATGTGAATGTGTGGAGAGTCTTGTTTGTGGCTCTGCAGACTTTGGTCCAGAGCTTTGTCTGGACTCAGGTCAGAGGGTCAGAGGGTCAGAGGGTCAGAGGGTCAGAGGGTCAGAGGGTCAGAGGGTCAGAGGGTCAAGTCCAGAGTCAAACATCAGAGTCGTGTTTCTGCAGACGTCGACTCTAAAAACGAAACCCAAAGACTTCAGTTTGAAACAGCCTCACGTCCTTTAAACTTTCACCTGGAAACTAAAACCAATCTTCACAAAAACATGAATGAGGTTTATTTGTTTGCATTTAAATCAATACAAACATATTCAACCACAAAGGAAAAGGCTGAAGCTTTTTCCTGACTCAGATCATCACATGAATAACACATGAATAACACATGAATAACACATGATCCAATAAAGATAATAATCCACTCTCTGGTGACTTTAACGTTCACTCAGATCTGCTTCTTCTAAATCTGATTAAGTTCACAGTTTCATCTTTTAGTCCAAACTTAAAACCTTTAACTGAAACACATCTGGATCTGACTTTCACAATATAAACAGACCTCGTTTCATGTTTCACTGGTTCAAACACGACTAAACATCGAGTAGATTTGGAAGGATTTTCCACAGTTCTGATCCCTGACACGTTTATTGAGCTTTGAATAAAAAAAAAACAGGAGAAGTTTTAATTTCACAGATAATAACTCAGATCCAAAATCCCTCTGAGCAAATGTGTTACTAAAATGTCACAAGTAAAACCTCACGTTTAAACCTGACTCGTCGGGTTTGTATTTATGTTTTTAAAGGTTTATTTCTTTGTAGGAAATACAGAGACTGAGCTGCAGACGTGAGGCTTTGATTTATTTACAGATCCATCTTTTAAATCAGTTCATGTTTAGGTTTAACTGTGAATAAAACACGATCACAGAGTTTAGTCTCAAGCCACGTCTGCAGGAAAATAAAAGAGTCTGAGCCGCTGAAGGAAAGTGAGATTTATTTACATTAAACCTGATCGTCAGAATAATCTAAAAAGATAAACATATAAAACGTTTCCCTCTCATCTCTTTGTCTCTACGTGTAAAAGTCTAAAGCCGTCGCTCTGAGTCTGGAATCAGAAAAAGGTTCAGGTTCTTCTGGTTCTTCTGAGAAAAGAATCTTCTCTTTAGATCCAGATGTTGATGCTGTCGGTCCAGAGTCAGGATTACAGGAAAAGACTTTTGTTTCAGCTCAGATTCATTAAGTCATAAAAACTGTCTAAGGTTTGACCAGGTTTTTTTACACATTGTTTTTTGGTTCCAATTTTTCCCTGATTTTTTGTCTTTTTTTTTTATCAGTAATATTTTTTTATTCCTAATTTTTGCTAAATACTAATTAGGCCCGAGCGGCCTGCCGTCGCAAGGGCCTATTGTAATCGCAACGCAGTGCGCGGAGCGCACTGTACCTAGGTGCGCGGAGCGCACGAAAACAGCGCGAAGCGCTGTCCCCATGTCAAACGTAAACTCACCATGTAAAACAGTGACTGCCCACACCTCTGGTGTGGGCCTTTGTACTTGTTATTGCAGGAAATTTAATGGGTAAACGCAACGCAGTGCGCGGAGCGCACTGTACCTAGGTGCGCGGAGCGCACGAAAACAGCGCGAAGCGCTGTCCCCATGTCAAACGTAAACTCACCGTGTAAAACAGTGACTGCCCACACCTCTGGTGTGGGCCCTTTATACTTGTTATTGCATGAAAGTGAATGGGGGTATATGGCCAACTGACATACGGAAGTGGATGACGAGCGCGAAGCGCTCGTCATCCACCTCGGACCCCCACGGCTGCGTGGGGGTCGTTAAGAGCTTTCCAAAAATGTATAATATGTTGTCGTCGCGAAAGCGACGATATTGTTTTTGCAAAAATATTATATTATTCTTTATTCTTCTTTCTTTCTTTCTTCTTCTTCTTCTGCTCTTTGAGCAGCAATTTGACCCCCTGAACATAGTCGAAACTCACCAAACTTTGCCCAAAATTCAGGTCCGGTGAAAATTAATTTAAATGTGTGTTTCGTATTTGGGAAATAAAAAATGGCGCGACAGCGCCACCTACAAAAGTGAAAATACATTGCGCCTATGGAGGAGGGGCCAACGTCAACTTTGTCGTAGAGCGACGGGATTCGGTACAGACATTCGTCATGTGACGACAAACAAAAATATTATTGTGGCCACGCCCCCTGACAAACCGGAAGTCCGCCATTTTGACAGGAAGGTGGGAAAATGCTGAGTCAGCGTTTTCGCTGACGTCGCATTTGAACGAACTCCTCCTAGGGCGTTTGACCAAATGAGCTCCAAATCGCTCCAGCTCATCTCGAGATGTGGGGCATCAAAGTTATCCAAATTTTTCGGCTAAGTTTTACGGTTTGTTTGCGGCGAAGCCGCAATCTTTACAAAGGATTTTTCGATTTATCGTAAACAACAAAATGCTCCCATTCGCACAAACAAACTCCGATTAAAAATCGGAAATATACATTTTATTGACCTTTCACCCCGGACACAACAAATGTGAAAAAGTGACATTGGGCGCGATAGCGCCCCCTCTAGGCTGAGAACAAAAAATGCATTATCAGAAAAAAATTAGTTTCTCGGAAATGGATAAAATTCGGCACAAAAATACTTGATGGCATCCCGATCAAAAAAGCCAATGGGACCCATACCGTATTTTGTACGGTGTTGCCATGGAGACGACCGAGGCCCCCCATGTTATCCTAATGGGACTGACACATAAATCTCACATTATACACAATTACAGCGCGTTAGCGCCCTCTGTAAGGAGCTTGTGGACAGTAGTCATTGAAGTACGGCCCGATAGGGCCGTCCGATGCTGCTTGTGAAATAAAAAGTATTTGGGGCACGCTAGCACCCTCTGCAGGTTGGAGCCATTATTCACATGGAGAGGCTAAAAATGTAGTTTCGATGTTTACTAACAAAGATTTATGGCACATCAGGGTAAAAAAACTAGTAGGCACATTAGTGCCCTCGGTACTGTTACAAAGGCGCTAAAGGAGGCACGGCCCGTGAGGGCCGTTCGATGCCGCTTGCGGCTTTAATATTGTTCCTGTTTCTCCCCAGTTTATTAAACAAAGTTCCCTCACACTTTCCTCTCACAGCTTTGATCTGGTCCTGGTTCTGAACCTGAACTGGGCCATGAGCTGTACAAGTATTGGTAGTATTTGTAGTATTGGTATCTGTAGTATTATATAATATTTGTAGTATTATATAGTATTTGCAGTATTATATAGTATTTGCAGTATTATATAGTATTTGTAGTATTATATAGTATTGGTAGTATTGGTATTTGTAGTATTATATAGTATTGGTAGTATGTATTGTAGTATTTGTAGTATTATATAGTATTTGTAGTATTATATAGTATTGTATTTGTAGTATATATAGTATTTGCAGTATTATATAGTATTTGTAGTATTATATAGTATTTGCAGTATTATAGTATTTGTAGTATTATATAGTATTTGCAGTATTGCAAAGTAACAGCAGGAGAAGCTTCTTTTGTTCCTTTGTTGTTATTGTTGTTTTTGACGTCGTCGTCGTGGACACAGAGGAGGGGGTGGGGCACAGAGGAGGGGGCGGGGCTCTTCCCATGACCCCGTGACCTCACGACCCTTAGGCTCGTCTGTCGTCTGTTCAATATAAAGAAACATAAAGGTTATTTCAGGTGATTTAGGACAGTTTAGTGATTTCCATTTGTGACTTTACTCGTGTCGAGTCTTTTTTCGTTTAGTCAAATATAAAGTTTGTGAAGTTTGACTAAAAGTGAGAGAAAAGGTTTTTAGGTTTTTCTCTCGTTTCCTTTAGGATTTAATCTGGAAAACAATGTGTTTCTTTTCCTCCAGTTCCTCTAAAGAACTTAAACTGACTTTACCTTTACTGTTTGTTCTTTTAGTCACACAGAAGCTTTGTTTACCTGCTTTACTGTGATCGTCCTCAGCGCCCCCTGGTGGTGGAGGTGACCTGTCGTTCTGTCCGACTAAAACAAACTCAATCAGGAGAAACATGTGATCACTGCACAAATGTGAGGAAATAAGATGTTTTTATAAATGAACAAAATGGAGCCAGATTTAAAATGTTTTTATTCTGTGACTGTTTAGTTAAAGACGTTTGTGTGACGAAGACGAGACAATAACGAGGAAGAAGCTCAGATCAGTTTAGTGAGGCTTAGCTTTCAAATGAGGCGTCACTCCAGAGGCTGAAGCTTTTAGATTTGGGTAAAGAGTCCTGGTTAAGGCGGGGGTTAAGAGGTTAAACAGGCTTCAGCTCAGATTATTTCCTCTTAAAGTGGAGACGATATTCAGACACAGGACAGATGTTGGTCTGGAGAAACATCTGGACTTTTCTCTCCTGTAGAGTCGGATTAACTCGACTGAAACAGAACGATCAGAGCAGATGGAAGCACTGTGACAGGTCGCTGATGTACATGTTTTGTTCTGAAGCACTGTGACAGGTCGCTGATGTACATGTTTTGTTCTGAAGCACTGTGACAGGTCGCTGATGTACATGTTTGTTCTGAAGGACTGTGACAGGTCGCTGATGTACATGTTTTGTTTTGAAGGACTGTGACAGGTCGCTGATGTACATGTTTTGTTCTGAAGCACTGTGACAGGTCGCTGATGTACATGTTTTGTTCTGAAGCACTGTGACAGGTCGCTGATGTACATGTTTTGTTCTGAAGCACTGTGACAGGTCGCTGATGTACATGTTTTGTTTTGAAGGACTGTGACAGGTCGCTGATGTACATGTTTTGTTCTGAAGCACTGTGACAGGTCGCTGATGTACATGTTTTGTTTGAAGGACTGTGACAGGTCGCTGATGTACATGTTTTGTTCTGAAGCACTGTGACAGGTCGCTGATGTACATGTTTTGTTCTGAAGCACTGTACAGTTGTGATTATGTTGTTCTGAAGCACTGTGACAGGTCGCTGATGTACATGTTTTGCTGAAGCACTGTGACAGGTTGCTGATGTACATGTTTTGTTCTGAAGCACTGTGACAGGTCGCTGATGTACATGTTTTTGTTCTGAAGCACTGTGACAGGTCGCTGATGTACATGTTTTGTTTTGAAGGACTGTGACAGGTCGCTGATGTACATGTTTTGTTTTGAAGGACTGTGACAGGTCGCTGATGTACATGTTTTGTTTTGAAGCACTGTGACAGGTCGCTGATGTACATGTTTTGTTCTGAAGCACTGTGACAGGTTGCTGATGTACATGTTTTGTTTTGAAGGACTGTGACAGGTTGCTGATGTACATGTTTTGTTGAACCTGAACTTGACCCAGAGACAGATGATCCGGGTCTAGACCTGGAGCAGCTGCAGCTCGAGCCTTAATGAGGATTAGCCCCGGGGTGTGAGGGGGAGGGGCCGGAGGGGCCGATACGGGACGTCCCGTGTCTGAGCTTTATTCAGGAGCTGCTCTTGAACTTGAGGTTCTCACACTTCAGCTCGAACCTCTGACCTCGAACCTCTGACCTCTGACCTCGGCCTCGTCTCCGTCACAGCCGAGGATTCTGGGACTGAGTTAATGTAGTTTAACCTCCCGCCTTAACCCAGCGCTTTCCCTCCAGTTCAGCTTTACCCAAATCTCCAGGCCTCTGATCACTGTGCGTCAGCTTCATTTCTATACAGGTGCACAGACTTCAGACCTCGGGGTTAATGGAGGTATAATGAAGTGGATCAGAGACTTTTTGTCAAATAACCACAGAGAGTTATTCTTGGTTCTGACATCTCAGAAGAGACTGTGTTAAATACAGGCGCACCTCAGGGGACAATTTTATCTCCTTTGCTTTGTTCTATTTACACAATGCTTTTCAAATTCAAAACAAATCTTTTAAACTATTTAAATATGCTGATGATACGGCGCTGGTCGCTTTATTACAGAAAGGGAATACTGCGACAGAGTCAGTATTTTAAAAACATGTCCATGTTACACCAGTGGTGTGTGGACAACGTTTTAGAGATAAATGTTCTTAAAACAAAGGAGCTCATTGTGCGACAGTGAGGCACTGACTCCTGTACAGATTCAAATATCTCGGCTCACACACAGATGGAGCCCTCGCCTTTCTTAAAACACTGACTTTATTTATTAGAGGTGCTCACAACGTTTGTATCTGCTTCACAAACTGAATAATTTTGGAGTGAGCTGATCTATTGTTGAAACGGTGTATGAGCCTTGTGGAGAGTGTCCTCAGCTTTAACATGCTGATGTGGAAACCTTAGCATGAAGAATAAGAACAAACTCCAGAGGATCATGAACATGAGCTCAAAGATCATTAGGAAGCCACAGAGATCATTGGAGAGCCTTTATGAGGAGCGCCTGGGACAGAAGGCAGTCGCATCATAAACGACTCTTCCCACTCGCTAAACCATGAGTTTGAACTACTGTCATCAGGACAGAGATATAGAGTTATACTCACAGAGACATTTATAAGAACTCCTTTGTGCCGAGAGCAGTAAAAGCTGTAAACTCTTTAAAGTTGTAAGAGAAGCTGTTCTTGCTGATAAAGCATTAGCATCGTTTTGCCTTTTCCAATGTTTTTAAGACTTTTACTGCAAATAGTACAGGAAATGTGGAGCCGCATGATGATGTTCTGGATGTGGATGTTTATGTGTCTTAAAGGTGAAACCAAAGACAAATTTCCACCTTGGTGGAAAATAAAGTTTTCGTATTCGTATCTAAAAGCTTCAGCCTCTAGGCCAGAGTAACACCTCATTTGAAAGCTAAGACCTACAAAACTCATCTACAAGGAGCAGAAAGAAGTAAAACATGTCTGCCCCTGTCGATATTCTTTGGTCTCTTTTTGTCTCAGTTTCGTCGTCATTATGTTTATTGAAGAAGCTTTTAGATTTGGGTAAAGCCAAACTGGAGCAGAAGCTCAGTCCAGGCGGGGGTTAAGAGGTTTCAGTAAATGTCACAGTGGCCCAAAGCTGTGGAGCGACTTTAACTCTGTTTAAACAGAAAGAGTGGAGTCTGCAGAGCTGCTGGTTAACTGGTTAACTGTGGGTTAGTTAGTTGTTACGTTAGTTAGTACGTTTTCATACCAGTCCTTTAACGATATCGATACTAAAGTATGTGTCGAAAACAGAAGCATAAAAGATCTGCACATTTACAACATCAGGTTCATCAGCCATGGCAGGACATGTGCCAACAATGAGGAATCAATTAAATATATATATATTAGTAGTATAAAATTAGCATAAATTAAGGGAAAAATGGGAGAAACACTGGGCAAAAAATAAATTAAATTAAATTAAAATTGAAAAAAATAATAAATAATACAAATAATAATAATAATAATAATAATAATAATAATAATAATAATAATGGGGGAAAAGCTGAAACAACCAAGTAATTTCCTTTAATCCTGTCCCTGAATCAACAGATTATGATCATATCGAGCATTAGGAGCAAATGTATTTGTTTATTTCACTGTTGTCAGAGCCTGCACAGGAAAGGCCTACAAAACCTTATGAGGGTTAGTGCTACAAAATACAAATAAACGTATAATATATAGAACAGTTAAAGATAAAAAAATGTCCAAACGCCAAATGAAAAAGCTGAGATTTAAAAACTGGGACAAAACTGATCGTAACGTTTTTGTCTCTTTTCAGTCGTGTTTTTGACAGTTTTTTTAAGAGGCTTTTAGATTTGGGTAAAGTCGACCTGGAGGAAACGTGCTCAGTTCAGGCGGGGGTTAAGAGGTTTAAATGTGTCATGATTGAACTTAGCTCTGAGATGAAACACTAGGGGGCAGGATTCACAGAGAGCAAGTTTATCTCTGATTCTGTTTAGGACTGCTGATCCTGAAAGGAAAAGATCAGGACTGAAAACAAGGACGCAGGGAAAAAGAGACTTCTAGATCGGTTTTGTAGGTCTCAGCTTTCAAATGAGGCGTTACTGTGAGCTTTTAGATTTGGGTAAAGCTGAACTGGAGAAAGTGCACTTTGCTGAGGCCGAGGTTAAGAAGATCCTGAGGGTTAAGAGGCAGAAAAGTCAAAATCATGTTCTGATCCTGGACACAGATTAAAGGGATACTTCACGATTTTAGACTCAGTTATCCAGAGTGTTGTTGATGTCTGGAGATATATATGTTTTTTTAATTTGATGCAGTTCTTATATTTGAAGAGTCTAGTGGCGCTAGGCTAGTCTCAGGCTAGTGCATGTCTATGGTATCAGTTAGCCTGCATTAAAAACAGTCTGACCCACTCCACAGTGCACCTGAGGTAAATCACTTATAACACCAGACTAACCATATAAATGTGTTAATAGAATCATTTAAAATAACTTATATTTGAGCAGCATCAGCTTCGTGGCTGTAAGCTAACGCAGCGGCGGAGTGATCTGCTCGGTTACCGGATCTACAGTCGTTTGTTTACCTGCGTTACTACACGTGAACATCACAAAGGAGCTTTCTACAAATCAGACATGGCAACATTTGGAGGACGAGCCCATGATTTTGAAGAGGTTTTTAATGCAGGCTACTAGTTACCATAGACATGCACTAGCCTAGCACTAGCCTAGCGCCACTAAACTCTTCAAATGTAAGGGCTGCATGAATAAAGAGGTGAACCCTTTGATGGGGGCTGTATAACGATGACGAGGCTGATATAGGAGACACTCGTGGGTTTAGTGACAGAAAAGGGAGCAGGGTCAGGGAAACGGTGCAGACGTGACGGTGCAGACGTGACGGTGCAGACGTGACGGTGCAGATGTGACGGTGCAGACGTGACGGTGCAGACGTGACGGTGCAGACGTGACGGTGCAGACGTGACGGTGCAGACGTGACGGTGTGACGGTCGAGTGTGGGAACTGGAGCTGAAGTGCTGCTCTCCTGAATTAAACACAGACACCATTATGTTCCTCCTGTTTATTAACATGTGAATGGAGCGACCTCGGACCTCTGACCTCCCCCCCCCCCCCCCCGCTGTGAGGGAGGGAGGGGGCGGAGGTCAGTCTGTGTTTGACAACGTCAAGTTCAAGACTCAGCAAAAACACCACAGAAATAAACAGAAAATAACAGAAATAAACATATCTATAATAAATAAACAGGAAATTAATCAATAAAAGAGTAAACGGTTTTAACAGTTTTTAGCATTATTACTTAATGTGTAATTGCTGTTGTATAACAAGTACATTAAAAAAACAGAAATTAATTTGAGCCTTTTTTATTAGGCAACAATAGGTAAAGCATCAGGAGCAACTGCATAACACAATAATCCTAGAACCATATTATACATTCACCCAAAATAGAATATTCACTTCTAGTTTAGCTTTTACAGTCTTTAATATGAAGAAAATGTCAGAGATAAACACAACAACGATCCCTCCATCCTTAGGGCTATAGGTATGGATCATATACCCCACACCTTAAGGGGAGGTGATAGGCAAAAGCAACTCAACCAACGGGAGAGTTTTTGGATATTTAAGCTAAAAGCAACACAATATCCAGGACTTAATGAGGATTTAGAGTATCATCATTTTTTATAAGAATTGTTGACATTGGATTTGTAACTCTTTTCTATAACTTTATCTATGCTTGTGACCCTCCTTCTTTTTTGGCCTTTTCTTTGGCTACGAGGCCCCCTCCTGTTGGACTTTGGATATGGCCTCCTTTGTCTGTTTTTTGTTTTTTCTGTGTGCTGTGTACCTCGTCTCACAGGTTCTTTTAATTGCTTGGTTTTCTTTACCATTCAGGTTACACTCCCTGATGAAGGCCCTTAGCCGAAACGCGTTGGAGCACATTTTACCTTTGTGATTTAATAAAGGCTTTTTAATATTATTTCTAGATGAGTGCCTTGACTTTGTTTTCCTTTTGTTGCCCATGGACTTAGCCCTTTACCAAAGAGCACCATCGTTTAACAAGAAATAAGTAAAACAGTTCTGTGGAGCACTCCTACCTTCTGTTTTTTAACACTCTGGATAACTAGGAAATGAGGCCCAATGTAAAAAATCCTGAACTATCCCTTTAACCTCTGAACCGAGCACATATCCTCGTCTTTGCTGTCATTTAAACTTAAAAGCTTCCTGACAAAAAGAGTCTAAACAGCAATAAAAACGAGACGTAAACAAAGATGAAAACGCAGCAAAAATGCAACAGAAAAGCTCCCCAAAGTTAGGTCATGTGACTTACACTGAACATCTTTTAGATTTGGGTAAAACTGAACTGGAGAAAAGGTTCATGTAAGCACAGTTTCAGTGAAGCCGATATCCAGGTGATCAGAAACCAGGACAGTTTCACACTGAACCACAGGGGGCGCCAAACCTTTCTGACCCAAGATCTACTTTTCCCGAGATCCACCAGTTCAGTGTCTACATCCACAGGGGGCGCTGTGTCTAAGGTCTAACATTGATGTTTGTGCTTTAGCGGCGGTGGGCGGAGCCTCGGAGCTGCACTTCCTGAAAGAACCCTCTGACGTCATCGCGGTGAGGGACCGGCCGCTCCTATTGGACTGCGAGGTGGAGGGGGAGGGGCCTGTCAGCGTCGCCTGGAGACGGAACGGCGTCGCCATGGAGACGGGCAGAGGCGGAGACCGGGTCAGCGTGTTGGCCAATGGGACGCTGCTCATCAGGAAGTTCTACAAACGGCGTCATGAGAACGAGACGGACGCCGGAGAATACGAGTGTGTGGCCACGAACCGCCACGGACTCACACTGGTCAGCCGGCGAGCGAGAGTCCGCCTCGCCTGTACGTATATACTACTACTACTACTACTGCTACTACTACTATTACTACTACTACTACTATTACTACTGCTACTACTGCTACTATTACTACTGCTACTACTGCTACTACTACTACTACTACTACACAACACTACTACTACTGCTATTACTACTGCTACTACTACTCTTACTACTGCTACTACTACTACTACTACTACTACTATTACTACTACTACTGCTACTACTGCTACTACTGCTACTACTATTACTACTATTACTACTACTACTGCTACTACTGCTACTACTGCTACTACTATTACTTACTATTACTTACTACAACTGCTACTACTACTACTACTGCTACTACTGCTACTACTACTGCTACTACTGCTATTACTACTGCTACTACTACTCTTACTACTGCTACTACTACTACTGCTACTACTACTCTTACTACTACTACTACTACTACAACAACTACTACTACTGCTATTACTACTGCTACTACTCTACTGCTACTACTACTACCATGAACCAACACGGACTCACACTGGTCAGCCGGCGAGCGAGAGTCCGCCTCGCCTGTACGTATATGATGATAATACTGGATCATAAATCAGACTTCAGACTTGACTGAAGCCAGAGTTTGATTCAGAGGTTGTGTTTTTGTGTTTTTGTGTTTTTATGTTTTTATGTTTTTGTGTGTTTGTGTTTTTATGTTTTTATGTTTTTATGTTTTTATGTGTTTGTGTTTCTGCAGCGCTGCCGAAGTTCTCGTCACAGCCTCAGTCGGTGGTGGTGAACGAAGGGGGCGTGGCCAGGCTGAGCTGTCGGATCAACGGCGTCCCAGAGGCCAACATCACCTGGGAATGGAACCGGAGACCTCTGAGCAGCACAGACCTCAGGTAACACACACACACACACACACACAATTCTATCTTAGTGAGGACACTCATAGATGTAATGTATTACCCAGACCCTAACCATGCAAAATGTCCCCACTCTGTTGGTTAAAAACTCAAACTGGTCCTCATAATGTCGTAGATACAAGAATACACACACACACACACACGCACACACACACACACACACACACACACACACACACACACACATACACATACACACACACACACATACACATACACACACCAAATGAGATTTTGTTCCAGAAAGAGTGATGAGACCAAATCAAATCGACGGGAGTAACTTTGTATTAAGGAGTCAAACGATGACCACCAGGGGGCGACAGAGGCATATATTGTGTAAAAACAGTATAATAAACATAGAACATTTTACTATTCGTACACATTTTGGGATGTGAGTAAATAGAGTCTGTTTGCATCTTCAGAAATTATCTACAGTATTTAATGTTGGTCTTTAAAAAAAGTGTCTGAGTGTCCAAACCTCTGGATTTAAAGGTGAAGGGTGAAAGGTGGCTTTCTTCTTGCCACTCGTCCATGAAGGCCAGATTTGTGTAGAGACTTATAGTTGTCCCATGTACAGATTCCCCCAGCTCAGCGGCAGTACGTCGCAGCTCCTCCAGAGTTATCTTAGGGCACTTGGTTACATTTCTGACCAGTGCTCTCCTTGTTCGGTCTGTTAGTTTAGGTGGACGGCCGTGTCTTGGTAAGTTTGCAGTGGTGCTATACTCTTTCCATTTCTGAATGATGGATTGAACAGTGCTCCGTGAGATGTTCAAATCTTGGGAAATCTTTATATAACTTAACGCTGCTTTAAACTTCTCCACAGCTTTATCCCTGACCTCTCTGGTGAGCTCCTTGGCCTTCATGATGTTGTTTAGTGACCAATACACTCTGACCATAGCTCTGAGGCCCTCACAGAACAGCTGGAATTATACTGAGAGTAGATTACACACAGGTGGCCTCTATTTAATGGTTAGGGCAAGGTGTGAACATTCTGCAGTCATTAGGAATGTTATAAGGCAATTTAATGCACTCAGAAAATGCTGTATGAATACTTATGCACGCCCCACTTTTCACTTTTCTATTTTTTGTAAAATAACAGAATCATGTATCATTTTGCTTTCACTTCACAGTTGTCTGTTACTTGTGTGTGAACTTTCAGTAAAACATTCCAAATAAAACCTTTACGTTTAGGGTTGTAAATATGACAAAATGTGCAAAGGTTCAAGGTGTATTAGTACTTTCGAGAGGCGCTGTACATTACTGTTTGAGTCCCTATTTATACTTGCACGTGAGTAAAATCATTTCAAAGTAACATTACTCTACAAATGCCTGCATACATGTGAGGTATAACATGACAGCAGTATCATATTCAGCTGGAAAAGCACAGGCCCGAAGACTGAGCCTTGGGGGCCGATGATAGGACAGTTTAAACAGTGGAGGTTTCGGGTGAAAAGGTGCAGTAATCTGCTGCAGATCAGGAGTATATGAAGTACTGCAGTAGTATTTAAAGTACTTTCCCGCAGGTACACGCTGCTGCCCGTGGGGGTCAGGAGTATATGAAGTACTGCAGTAGTATTTAAAGTACTTTCCCGCAGGTACACGCTGCTGCCCGTGGGGATCCTGCAGATCGCCGCCGTGAGTCGAACTGACGCCGGTTTGTTTCGTTGCGTCGCCTCAAACATCGCCAACACTCGCTTCAGTGACGAGGCGCAGCTGTCCGTCACAGGTAAGCCCCGCCCCTGACCCCGCCCCTTTAACCTGACCCCGCCCTCTGACCCTCCCTCTGCTCTGTGTCTCAGTCTTGAGTTCGCATTCGTACCAGGACCCCGTGATTCTGTCCGGACCTCAGAACCTCACCATCACCGTCCACCAGACCGCCATCTTGGAGTGTGTCGCCACGGGCAACCCCCGCCCCATCGTGTCCTGGTCCGCCTCGGTGAGTGCTGACCCCGCCCCTTTGTGTCCTAACGAAGCGTCGCCCCTAGTGGAGAAATGCAGCTAATACAGTATGGACGTAATGCAATTATCAAATGGATTTACATTATGTCATTTTACTTTGCAGTGTTTATAATCAACATGTATTTCGCATTTTCAAAATGTAAATTACATTCTATGCATTTTGGCAAAACATTTTTGTATTTATGTTTTAAATTAAAATATTTTGATTGCATTATTATTTGCAATGGAATGTTGGTCTTTGTTCATTTTACAATAAGATTGATAATAATGGATTTGAAATTTTAATAACTGCTGGAATATTGTGGAATAATCATGCCTTAACCCCGCCCCCCACATGCCTTAACCCCGCCCCCACATGCCTTAACCCCGCCCCCACATGCCTTAACCCTGCCCCCTCATGTCTTAATCCCGCCCTGTGACGCCTGACTGAATAAGCTCCGCCCTGTGACGCCTGACTAAATATGCTCCGCCCTGTGACGCCTGACTAAATAAGCTCCGCCCTGTGACGCCTGACTGAATAAGCTCCGCCCTGTGACGCCTGACTAAATAAGCTCCGCCCTGTGACGCCTGACTGAATAAATGCTGTCTGGTGTTCCTCGCAGACGGTGGGGGCGGGGTTAAGACATGAGGGGCGGGTTAATAAGCTCCGCCCTGTGACGCCTGACTGAATAAGCTCCGCCCTGTGACGCCTGACTAAATAAGCTCCGCCCCTGTGACGCCTGACTGAATAAGCTCCGCCCTGTGACGCCTGACTGAATAAACGCTCTCTGATGTTCCTCGCAGACGGGCGCTCCATCGGCGTGGAGGGCGTCCAGGTTCTCGGCTCGGGGAACCTGATCATCTCAGACGCCAGTGTGGACCACAGCGGCGTCTACGTCTGCTCCGCCAACAGACCAGGCTCTCGCACTCGCAGGACCGCCCTGGGCCGCCTGCAGGTCCAAGGTACCGCCCACACTCTTCATCATCGTCATCATCATCATCTTCATCATCATCATCACCTTCATCATCATCGTCACCTTCATAATTCATAGTTTTATTCCTCATAATACAATTCTAAAACACATGTTATGTGAGCACTAAATCTGTCCCTAACAAAATACAACATGGTTGGCCAGGGGGCTCCGGCCGGAGAACACTTCCTGTGCTCGAGCAATTTAAAGGAACAGGAAGGAGTAGGCGTGTCATTGTCGTCGAACCAATCAGCGCTCCTGGATATTCTTGTTGTCACTTCCTCTCTGTAATCTG
Organism: Neogobius melanostomus; assembly: GCA_007210695.1. Taxonomy (NCBI): domain Eukaryota; kingdom Metazoa; phylum Chordata; class Actinopteri; order Gobiiformes; family Gobiidae; genus Neogobius; species Neogobius melanostomus. The sequence goes on from VHKM01000769.1 coordinate 47,657, forward strand.
ATTCCATAGCATTGTCCTTCAGAGGGCAGTTCCCCCCCCCCCTTTTCCACAGCAAGAACAATAAGACCATAAAATGGAGAATGTCGTGCCCAGTTATAAAAGACGTAGAGTTTAAACCCCAGTTTCAGCTGAAACAAAACACAGGATCAATACATCACACAGTTACATATACAAAAATCACTAAAGTCTAATATGATAAAAATATATAAAAATATTTCCACAGTGGCTATATTTAAGTTTATTATCAATCCATCCTTTCCGGAAAAACGGAGTGAATTTCTGGCGTTGATCGGTGTGAATTCTCATGAGAGCGTTCACACCGATCAACGCTCATAGTTACACCCACGTAAAGGACTCTTCCTTTGATGATGATGATGCCTTACACTTGTATTGCGCTTTACAAGCCTGTATTACAAAGTGCTGCACTGCTGTCATTATTGGGTATGTTGACATCAGTCTGCCCAGGGACTGCAGGTGGAAATTAGCACAAGTGCTACAACCTGGTACAATGCATCTCTCCTTTCTGAGGTTAATGTATATTGTACACTGTCCCTGTTCAAATAAATAAATAAACTAAAATAAACTTAATCCTGCTGCATGTGGCGCCCCCTGGTGGAGCTGCTGTGTCTCAGGCAGACGTCACAGTTCATTTAAATATTAATGAAGAGAGTCCATCAATCCAGTTGTCGCCGCGGAGACGAGGGGGCGGGTCATGTTTGAATAATTCAATAAAGCAACGAGAGTTTGGAGAAAAGGATCCTGCTCCTAAAGACATTACTGCCCCCTGCTGTGCGGACGCTGCCTCTGCACCTCCTCACCTGAACCAAGCACATTTCTCCAGTGAGGCTTTGCCCAAATCTAAAAGCGTCTTCAAAAAAGTGTCAAAAATTAGACAAAAACGAGGATGAAAATACAACAAAAGAGCGACAAAAACGTGAGAAAAAAAAGCGATGAAAATGCAACAAAAAAACAACATAAAAGAGCAAGAGCAACAGAAAAAGTGACGACAACATGGCAACAAAGCAAGCAAAAAGATTAGATGAGTGTTGTAGGTCTTAGCTTTCAAATGAGGCGCTACACTGACCTATAGGCGGTAACCTTTTAGATTGGAACTTGAGTAAATACACTTGGTTAAGGCGACGTTAACCAAATGACTCTCAAACACAACCTGATCCGTAAACCTAACTCTCTCTGTGTTTTCCAGCTCCTCCAGAGTTCACGCAGTGGCCGCAGTCCCTCTCCCGGCCTCCAGGGGGCAGTGCGGTCCTCACATGCACCGCGGCGGGAGTTCCTGAGCCCAGTCTCACCTGGTTAAAGAACGGCCGTCTGCTAAAGGCTAATGCTAACGTGCGGATCAGCAACAACAACACGTGAGTCTCTACCGGATCCGCGTCACTGTCGCTCCCTGGTCTTTCCCACGCTTCTTCATTCACAAATACTGACATGTTTGGTATCCACGTGTAGCAGGAAAGGCTGTGACCGAGATGACGCTGTAATCCAAATATGGTCATTTCCTTTGTGGGAGACAGCAGCGGCTAAAGACGGGAGAAATATACACACACAGGGACTAAACTTTAACAACATCTGCACTTTAGTCGCTCCATTATGCAAAAAAACGCCTTATTTTTATATGAAAACATAAAGTGAGAGAAAACGTGCAACACATTTTGTCTCATATTCATATCAGTGATGTTCAGCAGAAGTTTCAAAGTGATTTCTCTATATTACATTTTTTCCCTATTCACCTGCGGCGTCTGGCCTTAAAACTATATAATATTATAAAACTGCAAACACTTGATGAATAAATGTCAGATTGAAAATGTTTTGTGACTTTTATTGATTCCAGTGTTGCAGAGCTTTGTCATGTGTTTCCATTGTACTGATTTGAAGCAGCTGAACCAACCCGTCTGTCTAGTTTAAACACTTCTCTCTCTGACACTCGGCTCCTCTCTGTCAATACGATTGGACACAAGTGTCGCCTGCAAACTGTTCAACATTAACTGTGGACTTAATGTTTCTAAAGTTCATTGTTCACTCCAATTTAAAAGTGACTTTTGACACAAGTCCATCTGTCAGTTGTTGGACATTGGTTAAAGTTTCCTGCAGTGATCTCAGATAAAGCTGTACTTTTCACATAGACTTTGCCTAAACTTGATTTGGAGATTTGTTTGCAGAACAACGTCTCTGCCCCTCCCTCTCACACACTCTCTAAAGTCAGACTCAGGCTGTTGTCGAGAGAGAAATGGCGCAGAAAGCCGTGGACCAAGAGGACTTTACGTGTCCCATCTGTTTGGATTTACTGAAGGATCCAGTGGCTGTTCCCTGTGGACACAGCTACTGCATGAAGTGTGTGAAAGACCACTGGGACCAAGAGGACGAGAAGCATGTTTACAGCTGTCCTGAATGCAGAGAGAGCTTCAGCTCCAGGCCAGTGCTGGTCAAAAACATCATGTTAGCAGGTGTAGTGGAGCAGCTGAAGAAGTCTGGCCTCACAGCGCCCCCTGCTGACCACTGCTATGCTGGAGCTCAGGATGTGCCCTGTGACGTCTGCACTGGGAGGAAGCTGAAAGCCGTCAAGTCCTGTCTGCAGTGTGTGGCCTCATACTGTGAGAGCCACCTCCAGCCTCATTATGAAGCTGCAGCGCTTCAGAAACACCAGCTGGTGGCGCCGTCTGACAAACTGCAGGAAAACATCTGCTCTCAACACGACGAAGTGAAGAAGATGTTCTGCCGCACCGACCAGCAGCTCATCTGCTACGTCTGCTCTGTGGACCAACACAAGGGCCACGACATGGTGTCCTCAGCCTTGGAGAGAGCCCAGAGGCAGGAACAGCTGCTCCAGAGCCTCCAGCTCAAAGAGACAGACCTGAAGAGGCTCCAGCAGGAGGCCCAGGACATCAGCCGCTATGCCCAGACAGCAGTGCAGCGCAGTGGGGACAGCTTCACAGAGATGGCCCTTCTCCTGGAGAAAAGACGCTCTGAAGTGGAGCAGCAGATCCGCTCCGAGGAGCGAACCCAACTGAAACAAGTCCAAGAGCTTCAGGACCAACTGCAGCGGGACGTGACTGAGCTGAAGAGGAACATCTCTGAGCTGGACCAGTTTCTACAGCTCTGTCCTTCACTGTCCACAGACTCACAGAGGACAGAGATTCAGACAGGGCCCCGCCGCTGCTTCGAGGAGGTGACCAGAGCCGTGTCAGAGCTCAGGGACAAACTAAAGCTCAGTCTGGAGGAGGGACTGACCAACGTCACACTGGCTCTGAGCCCAACACCAGCTGAACCCACCACCAGAGAGGACTTCTTACAGTATTCAGCAGAGATCACTCTGGACCCAAACACAGCACACACACTTCTGAAACTGACTGATGGAAACAGAAGAGCAACATTTATGAGAGAAGATCAGAGATATCCTGATCATCAGGACAGATTCAGTTTGTGTTATCAGGTCCTGAGCAGAGAGAGTCTGACGGGCCGATGTTACTGGGAGGTGGAGTGGAGCGGGTCAGTGGTTAGTTTAGCAGTTTCACACAGAGACATTCAGAGGAAAAACTCTAATATATGTGGATTTGGATTTAATGATAAATCCTGGCTTTACACTGTCATGGTAACAGTTATTCATTTTATTTTAACTCAGTCGGGTCCGATGTCTCAGGTCCGATCTCGTCCAGAATCGGGGTTTACCTGGACCACGGTGCAGGGGCTCTGTCATTTTACAGCGTTCAGAACCAAACCATGACCCTCCTCCACAGAGTCCAGACCAGGTTCACTCAGCCGCTCTACGCTGGAGTCTGGTTTTACTCGAGCTGTGGAGACACTGCACATTTTCCCAAACTAAAGTAGCAGCTTTTCTCTTCACAGTTTGAGATCGTGTCTTGTATTGAACTAATACTGAAGGTTTTCTATATAATAATATTTGTTTCTCATACATTGACATTGTTTTGAATTATAAACCTCGTGCTCCTCACTCACGCTCAGGTGCAGATGTGTTTTACAAACACTTTGAATCAAAGCTTAAATTAAAGCCACAATAAGAGCGACTGACCTGGAAACAAAACACTTCAGTTTCTATTGGGAACTGAACTGTTCAATCTTCAGCCTTTGACGTCTTTAAACTTCATTTCCACTTCCATTTAATACCATTGTTTGTTCTTGTGATTGTAACTATTTACTGCAGAAACTGATTTTCTTTAATCATTGAAACACAGATTATAATTGTGTTTTATGTTTTGTCTTTTATAGAATGTTATGGGTCGAGGGATGAGCTTTAAGTTGTGCAGAAATTATAATCTTTACTTTGTAACTTAATATTCATCAATAAAGTCACAAATCTTTTTTTAAGTCGTGTTTTCTTTCCCGAAACCTAAAATAAACTAAAACAAACAGACGTCATTTATAATCTTCTTCTGAGACAAAAGTATCTTGTTTTTGTCTGATATTTGTTTTCCTGGTGTTTGCTGCTGGTGATGTAGGTCTGAACTGAAATATCAAAGAATAAAGGACACGTGCACTTTAACTCTGGGAAATGTCTTTGTCCACAACTTTAAACAAGTGTTTATGAAATGTTCCTCTCTCTCCTTCAGTTCAGCTCACACACAAATACACAAAAATATACACAAATACACACAATGCCAATGGGCAATAAAGAAAGGTTTGGAAAAGTGAAGAACATTTTGGGAAAAAATTGGAAAGTTTGAAAGTTTTGTCACAGTTTGTAAAATGTCCTCCAACATGTCTGTGTCGCTCCCTGGTCTTTCCCACGCTTATTCATTCACAAATACTGACATGTTTGGTATCCACGTGTAGCAGGAAGGCTGTGACCAAGATGAAACTGTAATCCAAATATGGTCATTTCCTTTGTGGGAGACAGCAGTGGCTAAAGACGGGAGAAATATACACAGGGACTAAACTTTAACAACATCTGAACTTTAGTCGCTCCATAAGACTCACACTTTACAGACTCACACTTTACAGACTCACACTTTACAGACTCACACTTTACAGACTCACACTTTACAGACTCCACACTTTACAGACTCACACTTTACAGACTCCACACTTTACAGACTCACACTTTACAGACTCACACTTTACAGACTCCACACTTTACAGACTCCACACTTTACAGACTCACACTTTACAGACTCACACTTTACAGACTCACACTTTACAGACTCAGCTGATTTCAGGCGATGACGCTAACGTTAGTGTTGTGTTTCAGGACTCTGGCGATCACACGCATCACGGCGGACGACGAGGCCATTTACCAGTGCATCGCAGAGAACAGCGCCGGTACTACAGCTCCCACTATGCACTCTGCCACAGTCTGATCTGTCCCTGTTTATTGTTTTTTGTTGTGTTTTAAAATTATTTTCATATTTCTTCATCATATTTTAATTCATACTTTAATTATTTATTTATTTATTTTACTTATCTGTTATTTAATATTTTCTGTATCATATTTAATTTCAACTTTCAATTTTATTTTTTAGTCTTTTGTTTATTTTACATGTATATTTTCATTTTATTCATTTTATTTTTAACAATCTTACTTTTAATTATTTCTTCTTATTATTATTGATTTATGAATTAATTTTCTATTCTTTTACATTTTATTAACATATTTATTTATTTTTATTATATTACTTTTTATTATTTAAATATAATAATAATATATGTTTCATTATTTTTGTTTTTGATCATTTTTAGTTTGATTTTTCAATATTTATATGTATTTATTTTATTTTTTCAATATTTGTGTTGTGTTTTACATTTTATTTTCATTATTTTTCATTTAATAATTTTTCATTTTATAATTGTTTATTCATAATTTGTGTTACTATTGTATTATGTTTCTTTAATTATTTTCTCTATATTTATATTTTAATTTTGTATTACCTTTATTATATTCTAATGTTTTAATTCTGTCTGTGTCGTAGGGACCAATCAGGCGAGTGCTCGTCTGGCTCTGACGCAGGGCCCTGATTTCCCATCATGCCCCACTGGAGTGCGCGCCACGCCCCTCAGCTCCTCCTCCATTGAGCTTAGCTGGGACCAGCCGCCGCCTCCAGGGGGCGCCGCCGGGCCGCGAGACATCATCGGCTTCGTGGTTCACTTCTGCAAACTCGGAGGTAAGAACTGATCCAGGTCTCAACAAACGCCGTCAACGCGAAAACGTCTCTCCCAAAACGAACCAGTCTGAAAGTAAAATATGAGGAACTTCTGATGGAGACGTTAGAGAAAGAGTCATTTAGACATTTAGATCATGAGGAGGAGTGATGAATGTGATGAATGTGAATGTGATGGATGTGATGATGTGATGAATGTGAATGTGATGGATGTGATGATGTGATGAATGTGATGGATGTGATGAATGTGATGGATGTGATGAATGTGATGGATGTGATGAATGTGATGATGTAATGAATGTCATAAATGTGATGGATGTGATGGATGTGATGAATGTGATGGATGTGATGAATGTGATGGATGTGATGAATGTGATGAATGTGATAGATGTCATAAATGTGATGAATGTGATGATGTAATGAATGTCATAAATGTGATGAATGTGATGAATGTGATGGATGTGATGAATGTGATGAATGTGATGGATGTGATGAATGTGATGAATGTGATGGATGTGTTGGATGTGATGGATGTGATGAATGTGATGGATGTGATGAATGTGATGGATGTGATGAATGTGATGATGTAATGAATGTCATAAATGTGATGGATGTGATGGATGGATGAATGTGATGGATGTGATGAATGTGATGGATGTGATGAATGTGATGAATGTGATGAATGTGATAGATGTCATAAATGTGATGAATGTGATGAATGTGATGGATGTGATGAATGTGATGAATGTGATGGATGTGATGAATGTGATAAATGTGATGGATGTGATGAATGTGATGCATTCATCACATCTATCACATCTATCACATTCACACACATACATCACATACATCACATTCATCACATCCATCACATTTATCGCATTCATCACATTTATCACATTCACACACATGCGATAAATGTGATGAATGTGATGGATGTGATGGATGTGATGGATGTGATGAATGTGATGTATGTGTGTGAATGTGATGGATGTGATGGATGTGATGAATGTGATGAATGCGATAAATGTGATGGATGTGATGGATGTGATGAATGTGATGAATGTGATGTATGTGTGTGAATGTGATGGATGTGATGGATGTGATGAATGTGATGAATGTGATGTATGTGTGTGAATGTGATAGATGTGATAGATGTGACGAATGTGATGAATGTGATGAATGCGATAAATGTGATAGATGGATAGATGTGATGAATGTGATGAATGCGATAAATTGATGATGTGATGATGTGATGAATGTGATGAATGCGATAAATGTGATAGATGTGATAGATGTGATGAATGTGATGAATGCGATAAATGTGATGGATGTGATGGATGTGATGAATGTGATGAATGCGATAAATGTGATAGATGTGATAGATGTGATGAATGTGATGAATGCGATAAATGTGATGGATGTGATGGATGTGATGGATGTGATGAATGTGATGAATGTGATGTATGTGTGTGAATGTGATAGATGTGATAGATGTGATAGATGTGATGAATGTGATGAATGCGATAAATGTGATGAATGTGATGAATGCGATAAATGTGATGAATGTGATGGATGTGATGAATGTGATGAATGTGATAAATGTGACGTATGTGTGTGAATGTAGTTGGAATCATAAGGGGAAAAAAGGATTACTACACTAAATTGCTAGACAAAAATAGAAAATAGTACCAAAGACACATGGAGTGTAATAAATACTGTCATGCAAAAAGGCAAAGTAAAAACAAAATTTCCAAATTATTTTACAAAGAATAATGTTGACATTTACAATAAAACTGAAATTGTGAATGAATTCAATAATTATTTTGTAAATATTGGCCAAACAAATCCCAGATGGACAAATCAATGGTGGAACAGTACTAGATAATGTTGGCAGTATTTTTCTGCCATTTTCAAGCGAGTATCATATTGACAATTGTCCAGAAGTGTGCCAATAAAAAATCAAATGATTATACTGATATGAATATGGTATTGATAAAACAAATTATAGATGTTATTATTGAGGCTTTACCTATATCTGTAATTTGTCATTTACTTCAGGGATATTTCTAGACCGCATGAAAATAGCCAAAGTAATTCCACTTTTAAAAAAGGAAATAAATCAGAATTTTCTAATTATAGACCAATATAATTACTTCCACAGTTCTCTAAAATTCTGGAGAAGTTATTTGCGATTAGACTGAATACATTTCTAACTGAATTTAAGATTTTAAGTAACAGCCAATATGGGTTTCCTTCTAATCACTCAACTGCTACAGCAATTATGGAACTAACTGAAGAAAATCGCCAATGCTATAGACAAAAAGCACTATTTAGTAGCATCTTTGTAGATCTTCAAAAAGCGTTCGATACGTTGGACCACAAGATATTTTTGCATAAATTATATACATATGGTATCAAAGGTGTGGCACACCAATGGATTACCAGCTACTTAAAAAACAGAAGTCAATTTGTTGAAATTAACAGCATAAAGTCTAAAAATTGTAACATAACTTGTGGGGTACCACAAGGATCGGTCCTAGGACCTACAGTATACTTTTCTTCTATATGTAAATGACATTGTGTCTGTGTCTCAGTTACTTAGGTGCATTCTATTTGCGGATGACACTACTTTATTCTATTCAGGAAAAAATATAAAAGATGTCTTACAAATTGTAGAGAATGAATTTTAGAAAATTATGAGGTGGTTCAATGCCAACAAATTGTCCCTAAATATTAGCAAGACAAAGTTTATGATTTTTGTAGTAGAAAGGAAATATGTCGAAGCGTCATTGTTTATTAACGGATTAGAAATTGAAAGGGCACATGAGATTAAGTTTCTAGGTATTATAATTGATGAACACTTGACATGGACATCACATATTGATAATGACGTCAAAGTAAAGGTATCCCAATTAATAGCTGTGCTGCATAAAGTCAAAGTTTCTCTAAACAAGAGTGCATTGTTTTTGTTGTATAACTTATTGATTGTTCCATATCTGACCTACTGCATTGAAGTGTGGGGAAGTGCCTGCAAAACATACATAATCCAATTTTCTTTTACAGAAAAGAGCGATTAGAGTCGTCAGTGGAAAAGGATACAGAGACCAACCAATCCTTTATTCATACAACTAAAAACACTTAAATTTAATGAATTAGTAGAGTTTAACCTTCTAAAAGCCATGTATAAAGCTCATCTGGAAAATTTACCAAACAATTTGCAAAACAGATTCACTAAGAGAAAAAGTAGATATGATCTAAAAGGTACTGAGCTTTTTACAAAACCCAGGTTTCAATCAGCTGTAAAGGAAAGATGTATATCAATCAAAGGTGTCGCTCTGTGAAACAGTCTAAAACTTCTAAGTCCATTTGCGTGTTTAAGAAGTATGTTACATTATCAATGTTACAGAAATATGACACTGCGTAGCAGATTAACTTTAAAAAGTTTAAAAAAAGAAAAAAAGAAAAGACGGCTGCAGGAGACAGCTTAAAAGTTAAATTAACTGGAACTGATGATTTTGTGTTGATAGGGGGCAGACATAAGTTTTTACTTCTTTCTGCTCCTTTCATTCATGTTAAATGCTGTTGTTGCATTTGTTTTTAAATGAATGAAATAAATAAAAAATGTGATACATAATGAATGTGATGAATGTGATACATGTGATGAATGTGATGAATGTGATACATGTGATACATGTGATGAATGTGATACATGTGATACATGTGATGAATGTGATGAATGTGAGCATGTGATACATGTGATGAATGTGATACATGTGATGAATGTGATGAATGTGATGCATGTGATACATGTGTGATGATGAATGTGAGATGAATGTGTGATGCATGTGATACATGTGATGAATGTGAATGTAGATGTGTACATGTGATGAATGTGATACATGTGATACATGTGATGAATGTGATACATGTGATGAATGTGATACATGTGATACATGTGATGAATGTGATGAATGTGATGCATGTGATACATGTGATGAATGTGATACATGTGATACATGTGATGAATGTGATGAATGTGATACATGTGATACATGTGATGAATGTGATACATGTGATACATGTGATGAATGTGATACATGTGATACATGTGATGAATGTGATGAATGTGATACATGTGATACATGTGATGAATGTGATACATGTGATACATGTGATGAATGTGAATGAATGTGGATGAATGTGATACATGTGATGAATGTGATACATGTGATGAATGTGATACATGTGATGAATGTGATACATGTGATGAATGTGATACATGTGATGAATGTGATTGAAATGTGTATGGAATGTGATAGTAATGTGATGAATGTGATACATGTGATGAATGTGATACATGTGATAAATGTGATACATGTGATACATGTGATGAATGTGATACATGTGATAAATGTGATACATGTGATACATGTGATGAATGTGATACATGTGATGAATGTGTGTGTTCTTTTCTAGAGCCTCCGAGCGCTGAGCTGCAGGAGGCCGTCTCTAAGACCTCCTCCAAACACCAGGTCCAGAACCTGGAGGAGGGAACCACCTACAGCCTCAGAGTCCAGGCCTACAGCGGGTTAGGCCCTGCAGCGGGGACACGCCCCATGTCCAGGCCACCACCCAGGGGGAGGTGAGTGACATACAGGGGGAAGTGAGTGACAGGGGAGAGTACCATACAAGGGGAGGTGAGTACCACACAGGGGGAGGTGAGTACACACAGGGGGAGGTGAGTACCACACAGGGGGAGTGAGTGACATACAGGGGAGTACCACACAAGGGGAGGGAGGGACATCAGGGGGGTGAGTGACATACAGGGGAGGTGAGTACCACACAGGGTGAGGGGGAGGTGAGTACCACACAGGGAGTGAAGGTGAGTACCACACAGGGGGAGGTGAGTACCACACAGGGGAGGTGAGTACCACACAGGGGGAGGTGAGTACCACACAGGGGAGGTGAGGACAACAGGGAGGTGAGTACCATACAGGGGGAGGTGAGTACACACAGGGGGAGTACCCAACAGGGGGAGGGAGTACACAGGGGGGGTGAGTACCACAGAGGGGGAGTGAGTACCACAGAGGGGAGGTCAGTACCCACACTGGAGGTGAGTACCACAGAGGGGAGGTGAGTACCACACAGGGGGAGGTGAGTACCACAGAGGGGAGTCAGTACCACACACTGGGAGGTGAGTACCACACCAGGGGGAGGTGAGTACCACACAGGGGGAGGGAGTACCACAGAGGGGGAGGTGAGTACCACAGAGGGGAGTGAGTACCACACAGGGGAGGTGAGTACCACACAGGGGAGGTGAGTACCACACAGGGGAGGTGAGTACCACAGAGGGAGGTCAGTACCACACACTGGGAGGTGAGTACCACAGAGGGGGAGGTGAGTACCACACAGGGAGGTAGTACCACAGAGGGGAGGTGAGTACCACACACTGGGAGGTGAGTACCACACAGGGGGAGGTGAGTACCACACAGGGGAGGTGAGTACCACAGGGGGAGGTGAGTACCACAGAGGGGGAGGTCAGTACCACACACTGGGAGGTGAGTACCACACAGGGGGAGGTGAGTACCACACAGGGGGAGGTGAGTACCACAGAGGGGGAGGTGAGTACCACACAGGGGAGGTGAGTACCACAGAGGGGGAGGTGAGTACCACACAGGGGAGGTGAGTACCACACAGGGGGAGGTGAGTACCACACAGGGGGAGGTGAGTACCACAGAGGGGGAGGTGAGTACCACACAGGGGGAGGTGAGTACCACAGAGGGGGAGGTGAGTACCAAGAGGGGGAGGTGAGTAACACAGAGGGGGAGGTGAGTACCACAGAGGGGAGGTGAGTACCACACAGGGGTAGGTGAGTACCACAGGGGGAGGTGATTACCATAGATCCATCCACACACAGTTCAGTCTGACTTTAGTTTGTTCTTTAACCTCAGCTTCTATGGGAGAAAAGTCTCAGGTCTATTGAGACTTTAGCTCCAGTGAAAAATCTCCATAACTTATTATTTATTTATTTAAGTAGGACAGTACATATTAATGAACATATAAAATATGTAAATATGTCAGATTTTAGCCATAGGCTAATTTCCATCTGTTGTCCCTAGACAGGCTGATGTGAAACACTGAGTCCCTTTGACTGAACTGACCCAGAGCAATGATTCTATTCTTTTCCTCTCCCCCCCCCCTCAGTCCCCCCCTCCCCCAGCTTCTTCTCGAAGGTCCTGAACCAGACGTCCATCCAGGTTTATTGGGACCTTCCCAAACCTGGTCGAACTCAGGGCTTCAGGCTCCGCCTCCGCGGGGTCTCCCACCCACAGCAGCAGGGGCAGGAGACGCTGCCTGCGCACGTGAACACACACACCTTCTCCCACCTGGGTGAGTCACGCGCACGTGAACACGCACGCTGGGTGAGCACGCTGAACACGACCTGGGTGAGTCAGCGCACGTGAACACGCACCTGGGGGTGGACGTGAACACGCACCGGTGATCACGCGCACGTGAAACATGGGTGAGTCACGCGCACGTGAACACGCACACCTGGGTGAGTCACGCGCACGTGAACACGCACACCTGGGTGAGTCATGTGCACGTGAACACGCACACCTGGGTGAGTCATGTGCATGTGAACACACACACCTGGTGAGCCACGCCTCCTCCTAATCAGAGGTAGCCTGGTGGGACCAGAATGACCCCTCTGTATTTACAGCGGTGATCAGTCTGGTCACCCCGCCCCCGCTGGATGTATCTGCAAATTCAAACCGTTCACATGCAATCAGACTCGTTTATTTGCCGTGACGTGTTGTTAGCGAGCAGCGTCACTCACGGACGCAGACGTTCCCTCAATAACAATCTACGAACGACTCAGAGAGAAAGAGCGAGTCTCCAATCAGCGGTAAATGACCAAAACACCTCGACAGTCGGTGAGTTTCGTGATTCATAATCCTGCGCAAATATTAACGCAAAACCACTAATAACACCACATCAACGGCAGACGCCCTTCACCGATTGGTTTACTCCACTTCCTGTTTGCTTGCGTATGAACCGCTGTGGGAAATGGATTGGACGCGGCGGTTTTTCCAGACTAATCAGAGGAGACTCAAGTCTGATTGAAGTCACAAATTTTAGGACTTGAGACTTTCCTTCAGTGACTTCCTCCCACCTCTGTTAGTAATAGTATTAATAGAAAAGTATTAATAGTAGTAATAGTAATAGTAGTAATAGTAATAGTATAGTAATGGTATTAATAGTAGTAATAGTAAAAGTATTAATAGTAAAAGTATTAATAGTAATAGTATTAAGAGTAATAATGTAATAGTAGTAATAGTAGTAATAGTATAATAGAATAGTAGTAAGTAATAGTTAATAGTAAATATTAATATAATAAAGTATTAATAGTAATAATAATAGTAATAGTAATTATTAATAGTAATAGTAAAAGTATTAATAGTAAAGTATTATAGTATAGTATTAATAGTAATAGTATATAGTAATAGTATATAATAGTAAAGGTATAATAGTAATAGTATTAATAGTATTAATAGTAATAGTATTAATCAATCAATCAATCATTAATAGTATTAATAGTAATAAGAGTATTAATAGTATAATATAATAGTAATAGTATTAAAAGTAATGGTATTAATAGTAGTAATAGTAAAAGTATTATAGTCGAAAAGGATTAATAGTAATAGTATTGATATAATAGTAAAGTAGTATAGTAATAGTAATAGTAATATAATAGTAGTAATAGTAAAATAGTAATAGTAATATAGTAATAGTATAGTAATATAGAATAGTAATAGTAGTAATTGTAATAGTAATAATAGTAATGAGTAGTAATAGTAATAGTTAGTAATGTAATAAGTAATATATAGTTAGTAATAGTAATAGTAATAATCAGTAATAGTAATAGTAGTAATTGTAATAGTAATAATAGTAATACTTAGTAATGTAATAGTAGTAATAGTAATAATAGTAATAGTAATAGTAGTAATTTAGTAAGTAATAGTAATAGTAAGTAATAGTAATAATAGTAATAGTAATAGTAGTAATTTGTAATAGTGTAATAGTAATAATAGTAATATAATAGTAGTAATAGTAATAGTAATAATTGAATAGTAATAATAGTAAAGAATGTAAATTAAATAGTAATAATTGTAATAGTAATAATAGTAATAGTAATAATTGTAATAGTAATAAATAGTAATAATAATAAGTAGTAATAGATATTCTGAACTGTCCTGTGTGTCGTCCTCAGAGCCCGGAGCCGTGTTCGAGGTGGAGCTCGTGGCCTTTAACGGAAACGGAGACAGTCCCTCAAACAGACGCCTGGTCTCTCTGTCCGACCCCCCTCCCCCAGGTACTCCCCTCCCCCAGACTCCAGGTACTCCCCCCTCCCCCAGGTACCCCCCCCCTCCCCAGGTACCCCCCCTCCCCAGACTCAGGTACTCCCCCTCCCAGGTATCCCCCCTCCCCCAGACTCCAGGTACTCCCTCCCCCAGTACTCCCCCTCCCCCCAGACTCCAGGTACTCCCCCCTCCTTATGTGAAGACCTGGACCTCACATAAGGAGACCCCGGCTCTTTCATTTAAACGATAAATGAAGTAATTGTAACTCGTGCTCAGTGCTGCCCCTCTGTCCACTGCGGATGTGACTGTTCCGTGGCGACCGTTCCTCTCTTCTGATTGGTCTACACAGCGGCGTGGCCTGTGTCCTCTGCTGCCTCCTGCTGGCGCTGTTAGTGCAGCGACGCAGGTACAGTTTTATCTTGTGTTTACATGTTACATACGTGACGTAAATCAGCAGCTTTAATCTGACTGTCCTACTCCTGCTCCTACCCTACTCCTCCTCCTACTCCTACCTCCTACTCCTACTCCATGCTCCTACTCCCTGCCTCCTACTCCCTACTCCCTACCTCCTACTCCCTGCCTCCTACCTCCTACTC
Source organism: Neogobius melanostomus (assembly GCA_007210695.1). Lineage (NCBI taxonomy): Eukaryota > Metazoa > Chordata > Actinopteri > Gobiiformes > Gobiidae > Neogobius > Neogobius melanostomus. Next base: position 62,744 of record VHKM01000769.1, read on the forward strand.
CCTACCTCCTACTCCCTACTCCCTCCCTCCTACTCCTACTCCTACCTCCTACTCCCTACCTCCTACTCCCTACTCCCTACCTCCTACTCCCTACTCCCTACTCCCTACTCCTACTCCCTACTCCCTCCCTCTACTCCCTACCTCCTACTCCCTGCCTCCTACCTCCTACTCCTACTCCCTACCTCCTGGTCTCCTCTGTCCTCGTCTCCTCAGGGCTCGTGCTCAGGACTCCGGGCTCAAAGTCGAGAACATGGAGCTAATCAGGTAAACGAGTCATGTGACCTGAGTCATGTGACCTGAGTCATGTGACCGAGTTCATCTGTGCTGAGAAACTGAGCTTTGGGACAGTTTTTGTTTCATGTTACAGAGACATTAACCAGAAACAACAGTTCCAAGCGTTTTCATGTTACAAAATGTTGGGGAAAATAAATAAAACAATTTGAAAGAAATTGGAAAATATTTGGAGGGAAAAAAAATAAAAAAAATAAAAATGTGCCAAAAAAGTGGAGAATTAGGAAAAAAATGCTGGCAAAGAAAAATTTGAGAAGGAAATTTGTAGGAAAAAAATTGAAAAAATAAATAAATCCGGAAACATGGAAATAAAGTGAAAACATTTGGGAAAGAATGTAGCGGAAAAATAAAAAATCTGTAAAAAAAATGCTGGAAAAGAGAAAGTTGTTTCATGTGTCCAGCCGTTACTAACCTAGAGCAAGTCCCGTTACCATGGTTACCACAGCAGGATTCTGAGCTGCACTGACTCTGTTTTAAAGCTGAAGTTTTCTTTGTTTCCAGAGAAACGCCGCGGCTCCGGTCGTCGTGTCCATCGGTCCACTGCAGCTTCAACCCACAACCTCCTCATGTGATCCCTCAGCAAAGCAGACCCCAGACCCCTCCCCCTCCTGCCCAGACACTCCCACAAGTCCCTCCCCCTCCTCCCCAGACCGACCCGCGAGACCCTCCTCCCCAGACCCGCCCCTAGACCCTCCCCCTCTGCCCAGACACTCCCACAAGTCCCTCCTCCCCAGACCCTCCGCAAGACCTTCCCCCTCCTCCCTATACCCGCCCCCAAACCCGCCCCAGACCGACCCTCTGACTCTGGAATAACCTCCAGCTCTGACTGTAGATCAATGGACTGAAAGTAGTGAAAGGAAAGAAAAGCTGAAGTTGAGACAAACCCGAGGTCAGAATGAGAGGTCTGAGGTCATTAATGACTTAAGGAAGTGAAGGTTCATTAGAAGAACCTCCTGGAGCCACTTCCTGTTCGGCTTCAGGAACAAGGACATGATTGGTCCATTGATCTACAGTGTACGAGACCAACGCCACGACCAAACTACACTCACCAAACTCCCGTCTGTCTTTCATCGTCTCCTCCCCTTGTCTCCTCCCCCTCGTCTCCTCATCTCTCCTCTCTCCTCGTCTCCTCGTCTCCTCGGCTCGCTCCTAAAACCTCCCTCAGACTTTTCCAAACCGTGTGACGTCTGTCGGTGCAGCTGATCAAGAAAAAAATATATATTTACTTTTAAATTTCAGCGAAACTTAGAACTTCAAACACATTACATAATAAATGAATAAATAAATCTATAACTAAATATATGATAGTTTAACATAAAGTTTATTTAAAGTCAAAGTTAAACTGAGCCTGAAAGTGAAGGATCAAAGCCATAACAGAATAATACACTTTATTACACGTTATAACACCTTTATTACACGTTTATAACACCTTTATTACACCTTTATAACACCTTTATTACACCTTTATTACATATGTATAACACACACAGGCTCCTCCTCTCCTGTGGGCTGTAGTTCAGTCTGTTCCAATGTGCCTCAGATTTAAACTTATTATAACCATCAGAATATTATTACTATTATTTACCTATTACAGGGTTTCTGCGGGCATTAAAAACATAAAGCAGTTTTATCTCTCCGTAAGTCGCCATAAGCAGCTTTAACTGAAAACTGAACGACTTCTGGCACGAGTAAAACACTTTACTGATAAGTCATTGGTCCATTTAATAAGATCAGGCTTTTATAAATATGAGTTTAACCGTTCAACGTCAGTGTGGAAAATAACGACATCGCTCGACTCTTATATTTATGATGTCATAAGTTTTGGTCAAACTCACTGACGTTTGGCAGAAATGAAACGTTTCAGTTTCAGTTTCCCGCTCGTTTCTCTGTTTAATGAAACGTCTGGATAAAAACATTTTCCGATTGACCTGCTGCTGCTGCCGTAGAAACCCTGTGATACGTGATAGAAACTGAGCCTGAAGTGAAGGATCTAAGCCATAAATAAGAGACAGGTTATTACACGTTTATTACACATTTATTAAACATGTATAACACTTATATAAAACATATATAACGCACACAGGCTCCTCCTCCTGCTGTGGACTGGGCTTTAACTCGGTCTGTTCCAAATGTGCCCAGATTTAAACTTTATTATTTATTCCATTAGCTTTAGCTTTAACATTAGCTTTAGCTTTAACATTAGCTTTAGCTTAACATTAGCTTTAGCATTAACATTAGCTTTAGCATTAGCTTAGCTTTAACATTAGCCTTGAATACAGAGTCGATGACCTTTCTGTTTAAGAGTTTTGTTGATATTGACCTGATTTTACACAAAGCATTTAGACACAGAGTGACGTCACTGTCATTCCCCTGAGCAGCTGCTCCGACTCAGACGTCGCTCAGAGTCAGTGCCTTTAAAGAAAAAACAGTGATGTAGAGTTTGAGCTGATTATGGCCAAACTTTGAATGTATTTCACTGTTAGCTTCACTGTTAGCTTCACTGTTAGCATTAATAATAATGCATCGGTTTATACAGCGCTTTTCTGGACACTCAAGACGCTTTACATTGCATTATTCATTCACTCCATACTTAGTGTGGTAAGCTACTATTGTAGCCACAGCTGCCCTGGGGTAGACTGACGGAAGCGAGCGCCATCGGCCCTCGACCCCACCAACCACTCACTACATTCTCCAGGCTTCCTGATGTACCAAACGGTCTCCCATCCAAGAACTGACCAGGCCCTTCCTGCTGAGCTTCCAAGGTCTGACGGGATCAGGCAGAGCAAAGGCGGTATAGCACATTAGCTTCACTGTTAGCTTCGCTGTTAGCTTCACTGTTAGCATTAGCTCACTAACAGTGACGCTAATGCTAACCCTAACCCTAACCTGTTAGCATTAGCGTTAGCCTCGTTTAGCCGCTGTTACTGCTAATGGTTCTTTACTTAGAAACGCCACAGAATCACATTCACAAAAGTCCGTTATTTATTGGATTAATTAAATTCTTGCCCTTCAGGATCTTTATACTGAAATAAAGTTCAAACCAAGTTCACAAAGAACGAACAGAAAGATCAAGACTTTCAAACATAAAAATGCTTGAATTGCAACTTCAAGTAAAAATGATTAGCCCGTTGCAATCGTTAGCTCACAGTGATAATAAGGTGTAAAGAGACCGGGTCGTTTTCACCATAAACCGGAGCGAGCCGACTCCTTCCTCCTAACCTCGTCTCCTTTCTCCCTCGTCTCCTTCCTCCCTCGTCTCCTTCTCCCTCGTCTCCTTCCTCCCTCGTCTCCTTCCTCCCTCGTCTCCTTCCTCCCTCGTCTCCTTGCCTCCTTGCTTCCTAACCTCCTCCAAAGATCTACCTCTTGCGGCCCGTTAGCTGTTAGCCGTTAGCTGTTAGCCGTTAGCTGCTGGATTCGAACCAAAACGACTTAAACCAATGTTTGCCTCAGAAAGATTCCGTTTTCTTCCTCTTTGAGCTGGTTTTGTTGGAGATTCAGGTGAAACTGAAAACGACCAAACTCTGAAGCCGAAGATTTTAAACATTGTTTTGTTTTTAGCAGATTTTTCAGTTTCTCTGTTTCTGCTCTAACGTTGTTTCTCGAACTCTGATGTTTCGGTTTTTAATTTTGTAAAACTTGTGTTACTTTTTCAGAAAAACGAACGTCGTCCAAAGAGTTTTCTGGAGAAAGGATTTTGTATTTCCACATTTTAAACCTTTATGAACTTTGATGTAGATTTAGAACCAAATACGAGAAAACACGACCAAAAGTTTCAGTGAATTCAGTTTGTGACGAACGTCTTTAAACCTGCCTTTGAACGACCCCGACCTCGTGAGATCGACCGATATATCGAGCCGATACTTCTACTACTTAAAACGGAATTAAATCAGGAGACCCCCGCCTGAACAGAGCTGCTTGTCCTGTTTGGCTTTAACCCAAATCTAAAGCTTCTTGAAAAAAAGCAACAAAAGAGCGACAAAAACGACAACAAAAGAGCGACAAAACGTGCCGGATAAATCAACAATAGTACAATAACAAACAACAATAACACGAGTAAAAAGTGACAAAAACACGGCGATAATGGAACAAAAAGTCACGATCAGTCGTTTTTAGACTTTAGTGACGTCGTGTTCTTAGACACTTCCTGTTTCATAAAATGGAAAGAGTTCAGTCTGAGCTTTAAAGGGAGAATCGGTCACAGGTTCGTTCCTCAGATCGTATTTCATAGATTTTAAGTTGCAGATTTTGCTTAGAATTTCAGAACATCAGAGACGTCACGTTTATAAATCTGGAATCCGATACTAAAAACATGTGTCGCTTCGCACCAGAAAACAGATGAATAAAGTTCATTTATTCCTTTTCCTTCCATTTCATTCTTTTACTTTTGTATCTTTTGTTTGAGGTGAAACGACCAAAAAACGGCAGAAAAAACATTTTACACGTTTTTCTTATTTCCCTAAACATTTAATTTTTCCTCTTTTATTTTTGCCCAAATTTTCCCAGTTTTTTATTTTATTATTCTCCAATTTTTCCTTTTAATTGTGACGACCGACAGCGTCACAACTTGAATATAAAGATTTTATATTTATTTCAGTTCCTGCTTTAGATCATTTTAATTATAAATCTATCAGCCCTAATAGGGGTGGGAACCTTGGGTAGCTCACGATTCGATTCGATACATGGCTCACGATAACGATTATCTCATGATACGCCGATACTGCGATAATCGATATATTGCACAAAAATAATCTACGATACATCACGATAAAAAAAAACAAAATCTACTTTTAACCTTTATTTGAACATACTACATATTATTCATCATTTACATTTCTTTTCATGAGCTTTGTAGCACTTTTATAAATGATCCCTGACTTACTCACTGGAAAATGGGTCATAGATCTATCACTGACTTCATTTACATTTAAATAAACAAGAAACCACAGCCCTGTTTAAAAAGGAATAAATCAACCCCAGATTAATCTTCTTTATAATTATAAAAACTATCATTAAAGTAATGTATTTGTGTGACAGTGTTTGGTCCAAGTGCTTAAAACTGTAGTGCTGCCCCTGCTGGACTGATCATTATTGGCCTCTATTGACTGTGAAAACAGTGGAGCACTGCTGCCTCATTAATATGCATGACGTTGCTCATTAATATGCATGACGTCATCAAATGTAACGATATCGGAAGTAAAGGTATGTATCGTCCCGCAAAATATCGCGATATATCGGAAAATCGATATATTGTCACACTCCTAATGCCCCAGTACAGCGCCCCCTGCTGTCACAGTTTATGAGCTTCATATACAGGATTATAGACTTTTGGAAAAATCGGCCTCAGAGAAACTCGTATCGGTCGATCTCGAATACTGACACGTTTGTTTGGTTTTATTGCTTTAAATAAACGCTTGGTTTGGGTAAAGCCGAAGTGGAGAAAAAGGGTGAAAGACTTTAATAATAATTTAATTTAATAATAGTTTAAATATTTAAAGGTCCGGGGTCGGTCGTTCGTTTCCTGTCGCTGAGTGATTTCCAGCGAAGAAGAAAACGCTGCCAAAATAAAACAAAAAAGACTTTTCAAAGTAAAATGTACCTCTTTTTTTATTCTCTTTATTAAATAGAATTAAATTTAGCAGAAATGTAGAATAAAGTAGGAAATGTAGAAGAGCTGGAACCAATGAAACGTGGCTTTAAATAAACGTTTCAAACCAAGTGCTTTAAACCGTTTTACTCGACTTTAATGTTTTATACAAACTGTGAGAAAAGTGTTTGTTTTTCTGCTTTTATTGTGAAAAAGTGTCATTTTAAAAACAAACCAAATAAAGTTCATTTGTTCAACACGGCTCTTTTGTTTTTTTTAAAGGATGAAGCAAAACAACAACAGGAAGAATTCACACTGTAAACTAAAGGTTCACGGTCATATTTATCTTTATTCTTTAGTTTTTTAATGTCGTATCTCATTAGAGCCATCGAGTGACGGGGAAAAAAGATTTAATTTGAATCATGCAAATTTATGAGAAAAAAAGTCGCTGAACTGTAGACTTTGCTAAAGCGGTGATATAAAATATCCAGCCTTATGTTTAAATGTGATTTATTTGACAGGAACATGAGGAGACTGATAAACAAGTTTGACTTAAAGCAGCTGAAATAACAATTATGTAACACATTTGTTTAATTAAAACATACATTATAAAGTCTTGACACATGTATTTGTACTACAGGGCTACAGCAGATACACATTACAGCTACAGTCTGGTATAAAACATGTTTATGATAAAGCTCTTGTTCCTGTTAAATAAATCTCATGTGAACATGAGGCTGGATGTTGTAGCGGCTCTAAGTCTGCAGTTCAGTAAATTTACGACTCTCTGTTGTTGTCACTAAATGGCCGTAATGCACCGTCGTACATTAGAAACATCAGCTTTCCAAATGCTTTGAGGAGAAACACAGATTGTGATTTATCCAACGTGCTGATCCATCTTCAGCTACTGGATCAGCCAAACGTTCCAGGAGTAAGAATCCAACCACGAGCAGTTTCTAATCAGCTTTTATTGATAAAACTGTTTTTGTGAGTATAGATATTTGATCATGTGACACGTGAAGCCGCTCTGAGGACGTTCATGAGGTCAGATTCAGCGTCAGAGACTCTGTTTAAGAGGAACCTCAGAGGAACCCCAGAGGAACCTCAGCCAAGGTCATGGACCCGTCTCATATTTGTCCATCAATGTCCAACACCAAGGACACGTCGCCCCCTAGTGGCAGTGGCATCAGGCGCAAACCTGAATATAAAGAACCTCAGGGTTAATACTGACCAGGACCAACACACACACAGACCTCAGACCTCAGACACAGACCTCAGACCTCAGACACAGACCTCACACACAGACCTCACACACAGACCTCACACACAGACCTCACACACAGACCTCAGACACAGACCTCACACACAGACCTCAGACACAGACCTCACACACAGACCTCACACACAGACCTCACACACAGACCTCACACACAGACCTCAGACACAGACCTCACACACAGACCTCACACACAACTCCTTCAGTCCTGGCTCAGTCTGCTCTGCAGCTCCTGTAGGTCCAGGCCTTGGTCTAAAGGACAGCCCTCGATCAGACTGTTCACCGGCGTCGGAGGAACCGCCACGTCCTGCTCCAGAGTCAACAGGAAGTCCTTCAGGAGGGGGAGGAGCTTCTTCCTCGACGCCGCCGTGTTTCCTTCATCCAGAAACACAAGTTAAAACTGTTATAGGCGGCGTTAACGTGACGTCACAACATCCTACAGTTTAAAGGAACAGGCCAGAGTTTTCTGAGATCTGTTCTTACCTGAGCTTAGACGAGTTGATGCGTACCTGTCTGGTCTTTGTAAATGCGCTCAGTCACGCAAAACGACCAAAGATGTTGTTACCATTTGGCCTCCCAGTATATTCCTATGGCTCCAAACGGGGTGAAGTTAGAAGTGACCGAGCTCTTCCACGGACACAAAGACCAGACAGGTGAGTATCAACATATCTCAGTCTGTAAAAACACAGGCCTGTTCCTTTAAACTGAGAATGCTATAGTGGTCTCCATGGTAACGCAGATTCCTCTGTCGTTACAGAGACGATCCACATGAAGCGAAAACTGTCTCTGTCATTTAAACTAAGGTCACATTATTTCTCTGAAAAGCGTCACTAAAGTGGAGACAAACATCAAAAACATGTTTGTGATGTTGGTTCAGCTTTACCCAAATCTAAAAGCTCAGAGTAAACCTGAACGCGACTCGTACGTTTGTTTAATGACGTCACACTCAATAATGACTACAGCAGCCCCGCCCTTATCCAGGTGTTTGGTCCTGGAGCCACCTCTTATCCAGGTGTTTGGTCCTGGAGCCGCCTCTTATCCAGGTGTTTGGTCCTGGAGCCGCCTCTTATCCAGGTGTTTGGTCCTGGAGCCACCTCTTATCCAGGTGTTTGGTCCCGGAGCCGCCTCTTATCCAGGTGTTTGGTCCTGGAGCCACTCTTATCCAGGTGTTTGGTCCTGGAGCCGCCCTTATCCTGTTTGTCCTGGAGCCGCCTCTTATCCAGGTGTTTGGTCCTGGAGCCGCCTCTTATCCAGGTGTTTGGTCCTGGAGCCGCCTCTATCAGGTGTTGGTCCTGGAGCCGCCTCCTTATCCAGGTGTTTGGTCCTGGAGCCGCCTCTTATCCAGGTGTTTGGTCCTGGGAGCCGCCTCTTATCCAGGTGTTTGGTCCTGGAGCCGCCTCTTATCCAGGTGTTTGGTCTGGAGCCGCCTCTTATCCAGGTGTTTGGTCCTGGAGCCGCCTCTTATCCAGGTGTTTGGTCTGGAGCCGCCTCTTATCCAGGTGTTTGGTCCGGAGCCGCCTCTTATCCAGGTGTTTGGTCCCGGAGCCGCCTCTTATCCAGGTGTTTGGTCCTGGAGCCGCCTCTTATCCAGGTGTTTGGTCCTGGAGCCGCCTCTTATCCAGGTGTTTGGTCCTGGAGCCGCCTCTTATCCAGGTGTTTGGTCCTGGAGCCGCCTCTTATCCAGGTGTTTGGTCCTGGAGCCGCCTCTTATCCAGGTGTTTGGTCCTGGAGCCGCCTCTTATCCAGGTGTTTGGTCCTGGAGCCGCCTCTTATCCAGGTGTTTGGTCCGAGCCGCCTCTTATCCAGGTGTTGGTCCGGAGCGCCTCTTATCCAGGTGTTGGTCCGGAGCCGCCTCTTATCCAGGTGTTTGGTTTTTTTTTTTTTTTTTTTTTTTTTTTTTTTTTTTTTTTTTTTTTTGGTCCTGGAGCCGCCTCTTATCCAGATGTTTGGTCCCGGAGCCGCCTCTTATCCAGGTGTTTGGTCCTGGAGCCGCCTCTTATCCAGATGTTTGGTCCCGGAGCCACCTCTTATCCAGGTGTTAACGCTAATAACGCCACTGACTGACTGCCCTTCACTGATTGGTTCACTCCACTTCCTGTTTGCTTACGTAAGTTACGCTGTAGAAATCAAGTTGATGCGGACTCGGAGTCTGGATTATTCCAGGCTATGAATCCAGAGGCCGCCCTTCTATGAACCAACCTGCAGGAGGCGCCACAGATACAGACGGCATCGCATCATAGAAGGGGGCGTGGCTTCGCCGAGGGGGAATTAGAATCTTTTTAGCCGTTTTCTGGTGGAATATAAACTTATTTATCACATAAATAAAGTCAAGTGTAAATCAGGTCCATATGGATATTTTCTCTCAGCAGATTGCTCAGTAGAAGTGAAAAAACGTCCATCGTAGCTAGCGCTAGCTAGCCGTTAGCATTAACATGAAGCATCATGTTAGCATTCTCCGTTATTTATGTATTTATGGGCTGTTGAACCACTTTGCTCCTCCCCATGTCTTTAGTTTTCTACTAAATAAAGACACAGCATTTGTTGAAGTCGTTTTGAATAATTAGAGAAAGTTTTGATTTTTCTCCAAATTGTTTTCCCTCAAAACTGTTTTCTAACATGACCATATATGGGCGATTCCAGAGACGCATCTGTATCTATAGGGCGCCTCCTGCAGGTGTGTTTTTATTTACAGCTCGGTGTTACATCGGCCCTGAGAGAGGACAGTCTCTGTGGAGCCATGACATCGTGACTTAACCTATTGTTTAATTTATAACCTACACACTCTTTACTTAGAAACACCACAGACATGAGCTAAACGTCTGTGACATCATTATGACATCATTACGACATCATTACCTGGATGATGACATCATTATGACATCATTATGACATCATTACCTGGATGATGACATCATTATGACATCATTATGACATCATTACCTGGATGATGACATCATTATGACATCATTACCTGGATGATGACATCATTATGACACCATTATGACATCATTACCTGGATGATGACATCATTATGACATCATTATGACACCATTATGACATCATTACCTGGATGATGACATCATTATGAATCATAACTGGATGTTATGACATCATTACCTGGATGATGACATCATTATGACATCATTACCTGGATGATGACATCATTATGAATCATTATGAACCATATGACATCATTACCTGGATGATGACATCATTATGACATCATTACCTGGATGATGACATCATTATGACATCCTTACCTTGGTGGAAGGCGGAGACGTGCGGATGGGAGCAGCTGATTGGCCGTAGCTCCAGATTAGGATTGTGGGCGTGTTCCAGGTAAAGACTCACCTGAGAGAGACACAGTTAGTGTGAGCGACGCCCGCGGCCCCACTTTGGGAACCCACCCGTACCTGCTCTCTGATTGGCTGGCGGAGGCTGAACACTCCGAGCTCTCTGATTGGCTGTTGGCTTTCTGTGAAGGAGATGGACATGAGCAGCAGCGAATCATATCCCATCGTCTGACTGAACGCCGAGAGCTCCGCCTCCACACCCGGCCGAACCAGGAAGTCCTAAAACACAGGGACAATCAGGGGGGAGGGGTTAGGGGGAGGAGTTACCTGGAGGGGTTACCTGTGAGGGGAGGGTTGGGGAGGAGTTACCTTTAGGGGGAGGGGTTAGGGGAGGAGTTACCTTTAGGGGGAGGGGTTGGGGAGTTACCTTTAGGGGGAGGGTTGGGGAGTTACCTTTAGGGGGAGGGGTTAGGGGAGGAGTTACCTTTAGGGGGAGGAGTTAGGGGGAGTTACCTACAGGGGGAGGGGTTGGGGAGTTGGGGTTAGGGGGGAGTTACCTTTAGGGGAGGGGTTGGGGGGGGAGTTACCTTTAGGGGAGGGGTTAGGGGGAGTTACCTACAGGGGAGGGTTAGGGGAGTTACCTTTAGGGGGAGGGGTTAGGGGGGAGTTACCTTTAGGGGGAGGGGTTAAGGGGAGGAGTTACCTGTGAGGGGGAGGGTTGGGGGGGAGTTACCTTTAGGGGGAGGGGTTAGGGGGAGTTACCTTTAGGGGGAGGGGATGGGGAGTTACCTTTAGGGGGAGGAGTTACCTTTAGGGGGAGGGGTTAGGGGAGGAGTTACCTTTAGGGGGAGGGGTTGGGGAGTTACCTTTAGGGAGGGGGGGAGGAGTTACCTTAGGGGGGAGTTAGGGAGTTACTACAGGGGGAGGGTTGGGGAGTTGGGGTTAGGGGGGAGTTACCTTTAGGGGGAGGGTTAGGGGAGGAGTTACCTTAGGGGAGGAGTTACCTTTAGGGGGGGGTGGGGGGGAGTTACCTTTAGGGGAGGGGTTGGGGGCGTTACCTACAGGGGGAGGGGTTAGGGGGAGTTACCTTTAGGGGGAGGGTTAGGGGGGAGTTACCTTTAGGGGGAGGGGTTAGGGGGAGGAGTTACCTGCAGGGGGAGGGTTACTTTAGGGGAGGGGTTATCTTTAGGGGGGAGTTACCTGCAGGGGAGGGGTTACCTTTAGGGGGAGGGGTTATCTTTAGGGGAGGAGTTACCTGCAGGGGGAGGGGTTAGGGGAGGAGTTACCTGCAGGGGGAGGTACAGGACGCTGATGCCGAGGCTCATGTCGGGTCCGGACACAGACTTCAGGTCCTTCATCAGCATCTGCTCCGAGTCCAGACCTGAGGGAGAACCGCAGACACACAGGGCGTTACCGTGGTTACCCTGAGGGACGCGGCGCCATGTTTAGATAAGGGGACACCGGCTCGTCACCACCTTCCGCCGACGCTAATTTACTTAATTCACCTGAACTTTACATTGCCTTATTTACTGCTGTTTTATTGCCTTAATGTTTAGTGCAGCTGTGAGGAAACTCCTGTGTGATATTGGACTATACAGAACCAGTGATTGATTACCTGCAAAAAACAAACAAAAAAAACACATATATATATATATATATATATATATATATAGGGATGGGAATCGAGAACCGGTTCTACAAGTATTCCCGTTCTGTTTGAGCAAAGCATCAGAACCGGACGTCTACTTCATTATCGATCCCTCTTATCGATGCTCCCGCTCTGAAACACTCTTTTTGCGCCGCAGAGCTAGACGCACGTGCGTAATGACATAGTTTTCTGAGTCTGTTGACGCTGCTTCAAAGTAAACATCGGCCCAATCTCAATTCTACCCCTTAGCCTCCGCTCCGCCTTCCCCCTCCGTTTTGCGCGTTCACGAGAGACGAAAGAGTGTCGTCAATTAAAACAGTCCATTGTTATAAACGTGTCTATGTTTTCGCTTTGCTGCTGCCAACGCTCGCTATTTGCACTGTATTGCTGTTTCTTTACAAACTTTCGATACGTCGCTATTGACATGACACACGAGGTTCATCGCTGCTGCGCTCGCTGTCTCCCCGCTGTGCTCCGAGCCCGGGTCCGAGACTGTCTGCCCCCGGTCTGAGCGCACCTCGGCAGCCTCCGCTCAGGCCCGGGGCTCAGAGCGGAGCCTGCGGGTGCCTATCCCCACCCTGAGCGCACTGTGAGCGGGTCTACCTCTGCCTGTCCCCGCCCTGAGTGCACTGTGAGCGGGTCTACCTCAACCCGTCCCCGCTATGCCTGCGCTATATGAGCGGATCGGCTGATCTCTCACAGCTCTGGCTAACGGGCTGCAACAGAAGTAGTTCACACGGACAGGGGGAAGGAGAATGTAGTGCCGGATGAAGCAGAAATAGATGGAAATCTGTAGGTTTGGGCTGAGACCGAGTTCTGTTGTTTAGGTGTTACAAATCAGCATCAGTCTGTTACAAGTTACAGACACTTGTTGTACAAATGTTACCATTATATTTTAGAGGATGCCACATGCCAGGCAGGCTGAGTGCCAGCAGGAGACACAGTATATTTGGAAACTTGCTTAATTTAATGAATATTTTTTCTTGGGAAAACTAACAATGTGTCTTTTTGATAGAGTTTAACAAAAGCACATTTATTCCTTGCTTTTCCCCAACACACAGACAAGTCAGGTATCGATAAGAGAATCGATAAAGAATTGAATCGATAGGGAAAATTATTGATGGTATTGATATCAATAAAATCTTATCAATTCCCATCCCTATATATATATATACATATATATATGTGGGAGGATAGAAATAAAATGGTGCAAAATGGGGGGAAATGGCCGGATCTGTGGTGTTACATGTGTTATTACAGATGTTATTATAGGCCCTTATTACAGGGCGTTATTACAGGCGTGATTCCAGGCGTGATTCCAGGCGTTTTTACATGTGTTATTACAGATGTTATTCCAGGTGTTATTCCAGGTGTTATTCCAGGTGTTATTCCAGGTGTTATTCCCGGTCTCACCGCTGACGTCGAACTTGGCGAGCTGCAGCTCCTTGAACAGCTCAGATCTTTGAGGCAGCGTCTGGACCGAGGCCTCCAGCTTCAGGAGAACTTCAGAGTCTTTCGGAGTCACTTTCCCGGCATCAGGAGACATGTCCACACAGTCCACCAGGACGGTCCCTGAAACAATGGGTGAAAACATCCTTTATTATCCTTTAATCCTGCCCAGGACCAACAGCATCAAAGCCTGGATCTAGAGAGAGAAGAGTTCCTTTCTGTTCCTGCTTTTGATACTTTCATGTTTGTCCATACCAGTAGTACCTAAACTTCACTTCCGACACCGTAATGGTATCGTTTAACCGTACGGTCTGAGTTCTTACCGTAGAGCAGAGTCCCGACCACAGAGTCCAGCAGCTGCGGCGCCCCCTGCAGGACGCGCTCTGCCACCAGCGTCGCACACGACCCCACGGGCTCCACGGCGACGGGACAACAGGAAGTGACACGCTCCAGTTTGTGATGGTCGATGACCTCCACCACCGCCCCCTCCAGGTCACTGTCGGAACTACACACACACATTTTCTAAATTATCAACTCAAATGATAGTCAGCGTAATTTTCTTTAACTGTTAGAGGATCATATGAATGTGATTGGAAAAACCTCCCAGTGATAACAGTAAAATATATATATATATAATAAACTTAAAAAGCACTGTTCAGAATGATTATGCACAGCAGCGTTTCAATACATTTTAAAGGTGGTAAAGAACTGGAAATAGTCATTTGTTGAATTTGCAGCATTAGGACGCCTTATTTACTGAACTCAAAAGCAATTTCAATCAAAAACATCTTAACAGGTCGAGTTATATTTTAACATAGGAGCTTTACTTGAGCAGCTTCAAAACTTAAATCCATTAAACCTGTGAGTTTTTGGAGTTTCTGTTTGGATTTGTTTGCAGGATGTCAGAATAGCCTCAGAGCTGCTGTTTGGATGTGAACTGCCTCCCACACTCATACATGTTTTGCTTTAGTAGGGTTGAGGTCAGGGGAGGAGGGGTCCACATCATGAGCTTCTCTCCTTTATGCAGCCAATGATGCAGAGGTTTTCTTTACAGGACATGGAGCGTTGTCTTGCATGAAGATGATTTTGTTCTTTTGTATCAGGGAAGAAAGTGGTCAGTCAGAAACTCCACCTGTTTTTCAGAGTCATTTTCACACCTTCGTTTTCGTTGCTATATTGACACTCAAGCTTTTGGATTTGGGTAAAGCCAAACAGGAGAACATGCACTCGGTTCAGGCGGGGGTTAAGAGGTTAACAGGCCTTTGAGCTCTGACTTGTGTAAAGTTATTTCTCAAAACCATCTCGAGGGCCAGAGCTGCTGTGCCGGAGGGCCGGATTTGGCCCGGGGGCCTGACGTTGCCGACCCCTGGTTTGTTTGTTTGTTTGTTAAAGACCACACATGGGACTCGTGCACAAGATCATATGGAAATTGCAAATTTACTGAATCAAGTTTATCTCCCATGTAAAAAATAATAATAATAATAATAAAAATAGGGAAAAGAATCTGGAAAATATTGGAAAATGTGGTGCAATTAAAAACAATTAATGTGGGGAAAAGTGGAAAAAAAAACTTAAAAATAGGGGGAAATGGTTTAAAAGGTGTTGAAAGTGTGTTTTCTGCCCTTGTACAGCTCAGGGCAACTCTCTGAGCGACAAAGTGAAGTAATGTTGATGTTAATGTTGAATATTATTATCGAATATATTGAGCTTATCATTTTTGTCCAGCAGCACGTTGTTTGTTGTTTACTCTTGCAGCACGTTGTTTGTTTGTTGTTTACTCACTCTGGCAGCACGTTGTTTGTTTGTTTGTTTACTCACTCTGGCAGCACGTTGTTTGTTTGTTGTTGTTTACTCACTCTGACAGCACGTTGTTTGTTTGTTGTTTACTCACTCTGGCAGCACGTTGTTTGTTTGTTTGTTGTTGTTTACTCACTCTGGCAGCACGTTGTTTGTTTGTTTGTTTGTTTGTTTACTCACTCTGGCAGCACGTTGTTTGTTTGTTGTTTACTCACTCTGGCAGCACGTTGTGGTCCACCAGCGTGAGCCTCAGACCTCCTCGTCTCTGGAGGTCCCTGAGGTCCAGTTGGTCTCTGAAGAGCAGCAGGTCTGGGCTCAGTCCGGTCTTTGAGAGCAGAGCCACAGAGTCCGACCTCAGAACCAGCTCCCGCTTTGGGATGTTCAGGAGCGGGACCACGAGGACCGGACCGGGACCGGGACCAGGACCAGGACCAGGACCAGGACCAGGACCGGGACCAGGACCAGGACCAGGACCAGGGCCGGTCTAAAGAACACACACAAAAACATTTAAGGACAGACGCTGCAGGTGAATAAAGAAACAAATTCAATGTAACGATATGAATTCAAAACTTCTGCTGAACATCACTGATATAAATATGGAAACTAAATGTGTTGCAACTTTTCTCTCACTTTATGTTTTCATATAAAAAATAAGGCGTTTTGTTAATAATGGAGCGACTAAAGTGCAGATGTTAAAGTTTAGTCCTGTGTTTATTTCTCCCGTCTTTAGCCGCTGCTGTCTCCCACAAAAGAAATGACCATATTTGGATTACAGCGTCATCTTGGTCACAGCCTTTCCTGCTACACGTGGATACCAAACATGTCAGTATTTGTGAATGAAGCAGCGTGGGAAACACCAGGGAGCCACACAGACATGTTGGAGGACATTTTATAAACTTTTCCAATTTTTCCCCCAAATGTTCTTCACTTTTCCAAACCTTTTTTGTTGCCCATTGACATTGTGTGTATTTGTGTGTGTTTGTGTGTGTATTTGTGTGTGTATTTGTGTGTGTGTGTATTTTGTGTGTATTGTGTGTATTGTGTGTATTGTGTGTGTATTTGTGTATTTTGTGTGTGTATTTGTGTGTATTTGTGTGTGTATTTGTGTGTATTGTGTGTATTGTGTGTATTTGTGTGTATTCTGTGTATTGTGTGTATTGTGTGTATTTGTGTGTATTGTGTGTATTTTGTGTGTATTTGTGTGTGTATTGTGTGTATTGTGTGTATTTGTGTTGTGTATTTTGTGTATTGTGTGTATTGTGTGTATTGTGTGTATTGTGTGTATTTTGTGTGTATTTGTGTGTATTTGTGTGTATTGTGTGTATTTGTGTGTGTATTGTGTGTATTGTGTGTATTGTGTGTATTGTGTGTATTGTGTGTATTGTGTGTATTTGTGTGTGTATTGTGGTGTATTGTGTGTATTTGTTGTGTGTATTGTTGTGTATTGTGTGTATTGTGTGTATTGTGTGTATTGTGTGTATTTGTGTGTATTGTGTGTATTGTGTGTATTTGTGTGTATTTGTGTGTATTGTGTGTATTGTGTGTATTTGTGTGTATTTTGTGTGTATTGTGTGTATTGTGTGTATTTTTTTGTGTATTTGTGTGTATTTGTGTATTTTGTGTTTCTGTGTATTTGTGTGTATTTGTGTGTATTGTGTGTATTTGTGTGTATTTGTGTGTATTCTGTGTATTGTGTGTATTTCTGTGTATTTCTTGTATTGTGTGTATTTCTGTGTATTTCTGTGTATTGTGTGTATTCTGTGTATTTCTGTGTATGTGTGTTTTGTGTGTATTGTGTGTATTTGTGTGTATTTGTGTGTATTTGTGTGTATTTGTGTGTGTATTGTGTGTATTGTGTGTATTGTGTGTATTTTGTGTATTTGTGTATTTGTGTGTATTTGTGTGTATTTGTGTGTATTTGTTTTTAGTTATTTTAGTTTCAGGAAAGAAAACACGACTTAAAAAAAGATTTGTGACTTTATTGATGAATATTTTAAAGTTACAAAGTAAAGATTATAATTTCTGCACAACTTAAAGCTCATCCCTCGACCCATAACATTCTATAAAAGACAAAACATAAAACACAATTATAATCTGTGTTTCAATGATTAAAGAAAATCAGTTTCTGCAGTAAATAGTTACAATCACAAGAACAAACAATGGTATTAAATGGAAGTGGAAAATGAAGTTTAAAGACGTCAAAGGCTGAAGATTGAACAGTTCAGTTCCCAATAGAAACTGAAGTGTTTGTTTCCAGGTCAGTCGCTCTTATTGTGGCTTTAGTTTAAGCTTTGATTCAAAGTGTTTGTAAAACACATCTGCACCTGAGCGTGAGTGAGGAGCACGAGGTTTATAATTCAAAAACAATGTCAATGTATGAGAAACAAATATTATTATATAGAAAAACCTTCAGTATTAGTTCAATACAAGACACAAGGACGATCTCAAACTGTGAAGAGAAAAGCTGCTACTTTAGTTTGGGAAAATGTGCAGTGACTCCATAATAGATAAACCAGTTAAACCCGACTCCAGCGTAGAGCGGCTGAGTGAACCTGGTCTGGACTCTGTGGAGGAGGGTCATGGTTTGGTTCTGAACGCTGTAAAACGACAGAGCCCCTGCACCGTGGTCCAGGTAAACCCCGATTCTGGACGAGATCGGACCTGAGACATCGGACCCGACAGAGTTAAAATAAAATGTATAACTGTTGCTGTTACTTTCACAGTATAAGGCCCAGGATTTATCATTGAATCCAAATCTACTTATATCAGAGCTTTTCCTCTGAATGTCTCTGTATGAAACTGCTAAATGAACCCCTCCCCCGCTCCACTCCACTCCCAGTAACAGCGGCCCGTCAGACTCTCTCTGCTCAGGACCTGCTTATACTCACTGAATCTGTCCTGATGATCAGGATAACTCTGATCTTCACTCATATATGTTGCTCTTCTGTTTCCATCAGTCAGTTTCAGTTTTCTGTATGCTGTGTTTGGGTCCAGAGTGATCTCTGCTGAATACTGTAAGAAGTCCTCTCTGGTGGTGGGTTCAGCTGGTGTTGGGCTCAGAGCCAGTGTGACGTTGGTGGGTTCAGCTGGTGTTGGACTCAGAGCCAGTGTGACGTTGGTCAGTCCCTCCTCCAGACTGAGCTTTAGTTTGTCCCTGAGCTCTGACACGGCTCTGGTCACCTCCTGGAAGCAGCGGCGGGGCCCTGTCTGAATCTCTGTCCTCTGTGAGTCTGTGGACAGTGAAGGACAGAGCTGTAGAAACTGGTCCAGCTCAGAGATGTTCCTCTTCAGCTCAGTCACGTCCCGCTGCAGTTGGTCCTGAAGCTCTTGGACTTGTTTCAGTTGGGTTTGCTCCTCGGAGCGGATCTGCTGCTCCACTTCAGAGCGTCTTTTCTCCAGGAGAAGGGCCATCTCTGTGAAGCTGTCCCCACTGTGCTGCACTGCTGTCTGGGCAGAGCGGCTGATGTCCTGGGCCTCCTGCTGGAGCCTCTTCAGGTCTGTCTCTTTGAGCTGGAGGCTCTGGAGCAGCTGTTCCTGCCTCTGGCTCTCTCCAAGGCTGAGGACACCACGTCGTGGCCCTTGTGTTGCTCCACAGAGCAGAGGTAGCAGATTAGCTGCTGGTCGGTGCGGCAGAACATCTTCTCACTTCGTCGTGTTGAGAGCAGATGTTTTCCTGCAGTTTGTCAGAGGGCGCCACCAGCTGGTGTTTCTGAAGCGCTGCAGCTTCATAATGAGGCTGGAGGTGGCTCTCACAGTATGAGGCCACACACTGCAGACAGGACTTGATGGCTTTCAGCTTCCTCCCAGTGCAGACGTCACAGGGCACATCCTGAGCTCCAGCATAGCAGCGGTCAGCAGGGGGCGCTGTGAGGCCAGACTTCTTCAGCTGCTCCACTACACCTGCTAACATGATGTTTTTGACCAGCACTGGCCTGGAGCTGAAGCTCTCTCTGCATTCAGGACAGCTGTAAACATGCTTCTCGTCCTCTTGGTCCCAGTGGTTTTTCACACACTTCATGCAGTAGCTGTGTCCACAGGGAACAGCCACTGGATCCTTCAGTAAATCCAAACAGATGGGACACGTAAAGTCCTCTTGGTCCAGGGCTTTCTGCGCCATTTCTCTCTCGACAACAGCCTGAGTCTGACTTTAGAGAGTGTGTGAGAGGGAGGAGGAACCAGGAAGCTCAGAGCTAGGCTGAGTCTGACTTTAGAGAGTGTGTGAGAGGGAGGAGGAACCAGGAAGCTCAGAGCGAGGCGGAGTCTGACTTTAGAGAGTGTGTGGGAGGGAGGAGGAACCAGGAAGCTCAAAGCGAGGCTGAGTCGGTTGCTGCATCCGAAACCATCAAATTGTAGCCTCTAAGTACTAACACTAGCAACTAATCCTTAACCTTTCATGGGGTCAACTGTTAGATCTCTATGCAGTTAGTGAACTTCTGATTCAGCAGGATTTGCCCAATTCGACCGTCCTTACCCAGGGGAAGCGGAAGTGACATCACCAACAGCTGTGTTTCTTCTTTAAAGTTCAGTGCAGGCCAAACAAAAGCGCATGCCGCCACCTGCTGTATATTGTCCAACAACAACATAGTGTGTAAATAAAGAAAAAAGAGAAACATCAAAATGATCCTTCACATTTCCCTTTATTTTATCTCAACAGCTGTTTCATAAAGCTACAGTATGCAAATTAGCCATGTGGCTTAAGTTTCTACTAATGAAGCAAAAGCACAAACTGCTTCATTTAGGCCATTTACTGAGGAGGCTCTTTAAAACCATGTGACTGTGCTGTGATGATAACATGTATTTTGTCACTTTTATAAAGTTTGGCTTGTGCAGAATCTTTTTTTAAATTTGTATTATTATTATTAAATGTGCACCTGTCAATCAACAGTGGTGAATCACTTGAGGGTGGGGGCAAGGGGGGTGGGGAGATTGCCGCAGTGGCTTATGGGATGGCACATAGCTCCTAATCACCAGTGAGTTAGCATCAGAGGTCCCTATGCTAAAGTGACTATGATAGTTAGCATACAGGCCACTTTCCCTAACTCCTTCCTAACCAAAAGCCCAATTCGGACGCATCTTATCATGGCGGACACTGACGCACATCCGGTTTGGCGTAAGACCTCTTACCAATTTACTGGTTTCGGATGGAGCATGACTTTAGAGAGTGTGTGGGAGGGAGGAGGAACCAGGAAGCTCAGAGCGAGGCGGAGTCTGACTTTAGAGAGTGTGTGAGAGGGAGGAGGAACCAGGAAGCTCAGAGCGAGGCTGAGAGTGAGTGAGGGAGGGGCAGAAAACTGATGAGTCACCGCTCAAACATGTGAAGTCTATGTGAAAAGTACAGCTTTATCTGAGATCACTGCAGAAAACTTTGACCAATGTCCAACAACTGACAGATGGACTTGTGTCAAAAGTCACTTTTAAATTGGAGCGAACAATGAACTTTAGAAACATTAAGTCCACAGTTAATGTTGAACAGTTTGCAGGCGACACTTGTGCCCAATCGTATTGACAGAGAGGAGCCGAGTGTCAGAGAGAGAAGTGTTTAAACTAGACCAGGGGTGCCCAAACTTTTGTCTCTGTGGGTCAAAATGAAAACGTGCCTGTGGACATTTTACAAACGTTTAAAACTTTTTAGAAATGTTCCAAAATGCCTCCCACAAAGAAAATGACCATATTTGGATAACGGCGTCATCTCAGGGAGCCTTTAGGACACGTGGATATAAAATCTATCGAAGGAAAGACAGCTTTGTGAAGCGACGTTAGAGCGACAAAACGTCATAAAATAAACACAGAGGAACAGCCATTTTCAAAAAAGCAAAAGCTAGAAAGAATAACAAAAGTCGATGTATTTCTGTAAGAGTTAATCTGTGGAACGATTTGAAAGATCAGTTAAAACAGTCAAAGCTCTCAAAAAGTTGTATAAATCTACTATCATTCAAACATATATAAGCTTAACTAGTGAAAAGACTTTAATAGATCCCTAATGAATGAATTTAAATGACAACATGATTTAGTTTAAAATAAATTAACATAAAACAAAATGTATATATACACATATATGTTGGAATATTTGAAATTTATGTTGAAATCAATTCTAAATACATGCTTATTTCTCTTCTGTTTGACACTTGATATTGTTTACTATAAATGTTTGTTTTCTCGTGGAAGTCTGTAAAGTGGGTTAGACATAATAAGTTCTCACTTCAGCCTAAACCCTTTCAGTCGTGTTGTACACGAATAATGGAAATGTTTGTTTATTGTTTAAAGGAATGAAATGGCCGAATAAACTACTACTACTTGTTTCCACTTCGACCGCTGCGGGAAACGTTAATACTTTAAAGAAAAGTCCCAGTGTTTGGAATACTGTCTGTAGCTGCAAAGGCGAGTCTCAAACAGTTTCATAAGTGGCTTCGTATCGTTGTGTGTGATTTATTTCCCAAACCTTGTGGAGGAAGTAGGCGTAGACCAGAGCGCAGACCATGGAGTCCAGGTCACAGGCCTCATTCCCAGGACCACGTGGACCGGACCACCGGGACCTGGACCGGACTGGGACCAGAGCAGAGACAGTCAGGACTAAACCAGGACTGAAACAGGACTAGAGCATTAACATCAGTGTCTAAAACCAGGAGGTGAAGCTCATTTCCAGCTACTCCTAAACTGAGTCACTTTGTTGTTTTAAATCATGTTTCTGCTCTGTGGCTTTTAGCACAGCTTTAACTTTTATCGCTGTAAGATTTGAGCAGAACTATTTGTACTTAGAGGTGGGTGATATATCGTCCATAAGATCATACTAAAATGGATGTTTGGAAGATATGCAAATGTACAATATTGAGTTTATCTGTAATGTGGGGGATATTGAAAAGAAAGTGGGGAAATGGTAAAGAATGGTGAGTGATTCTTTTGAGCGACGAAGCCATGTAAATATTGTTTCATAGTCGAGAAAGTCCAGAATATTGAGAATTTTATTTTTGTAATTATCACCCAGCTCAACCCAAATCCATCATTAAGTTCCACAACATGTGACGAACAACTCACAGCAGATTAAACTTTTCACAAACACTGACATTTTAACCTCCACATGAACCGAGCATGAGAGGTTAATAACTTTCAGATTGTTGGAAGGCATGAGGGTTATTCTAGAACCAATTCTTTATAAACACCTGGAAAGGATGGTTTATACTAAACTCACATTCATTAATGTGAAATGTCAAAAATAATAAAAGTTTAATAAGAAATATTTTGTCCGAGTCCATTTTGGTGAATGAGTCCAAAGATGATGCATGAAAAACAAATGTTGTACTTTTAACTTTTCTTTACAAAACTAGAAACATCTTTCCAGGGTTTTTTATTTGTGTCTATACCAGATTTAAATGTATTCTTTTTTTTATTGAAAAATACAAAATTAACAGAAACGAGGCTCGATGCTCCGGTGCAAAGCTTCAGTTTTCAGTGTGAATAAAATACAAATGTATTAGTTTTACAGTGCAAATTCATTACATAGTTTGTGTTTGGTACAATCATTAAAGGAGGTCAAATAAGAGGACATTAGTCAAATACAACAAGTCTGGGTGTTTGGTTGAGGTACAGCTATGGATATGATACTTGGCCATAGAGCTCCACAGTCCCACCCCTTCCGGTCCTGCTGCTCCGGTCCGGAAGCAAAAAATCCCTTTCTACGAGACCGTCGATTTTCCAAAAATTCAAATATTAAGAGTTTAACAACACCGCAAAAGCTAATCAGCTATGTAGCAATTTGTGACCATAAAATGTTTCATTTCAATCCAAAAGAAGACATAATGTTAAAGAAAAGGCAAAGGTACAAGCCTGTGTACATATTTTACTTCCTGACATTAGAAACTCCGTATCCCATAAACCATTGCGACACGGCGCTGGTAAGTGGCAACGGTGGTTTTTAGCGGGTTCGGTGAGTTTCTTTTACCATTAAGACAAGGGTTTCAACGTAATTTTCCTATTTAAAGAGCAAAAGTGACCAGATTTGTAACGGTTTTCCCTCTTTTCACACTTTTTATTTCATCGCTGAAATAACGCATCATGTCTGAAAGCGAGATCATGATTGCACGTAATCATTACATTTGCCGCTAAAAATATATATGTAGCCTGCATTACAATAAATAAATAAATACGTGGGGAACGTGAAGCTCAACCAATCAAGAGCCTTGGCGTAGATCACGTGACTACCGAGCATACTGGGTAACGTAGTTCTAGGACGAACGCTCGCTGTTAAACTGTATTTTTCCTAAACTAGATCGATCTCACACGTGTTTTTTTCACCTACATTTGACTTTGAGGTCGCTTTATAACCACATAGCTGGTTTCAGCCAAGCTGACGTAGTTACGGAGTTAAAGACTTTTTTTGAAATCCATACGGCCCCAAAGCAAGGGGAATTTTACTTCCGGACCGGAGAGGAGGCGGGACTGTGGAGCTCTATTATTAAGACTACATTCAAAATAAAACGTTTTTTTATGGGGGGAGATTCTTTCGATAAACACCAAACATTACATCATTAAGGTTGAGTTGTAAATCTACAGTACGTTTTATATTCACAAACAGCTTTATGTCTTTCATCTGATTCTTCAGCACTATGACAAATGAGCGGTCAACATTTCAGCGATATTTGGATATTACACTGTTAACGCGGTTTATGCTAAATCTTGACGCTTACTTCACTAAAGCCACATAATTTAATATCAGTAAATAAATGATGCCACACAAATACAGACGCAGGTTTTCTTATGGAGTCCCTTAAGATGAGCTCTCTGATACATTTGTTATTTGTTTTGACACTAGATTTAAATTCATTCTGTAGTTTCTAAAACTGTTTACACTAAAATCATCATTAATGGCGCATGCGCAGTGTGAGCTGTACTGTACCCTTCAGAACGAGCTAACGCTAACTAGCTTCGTTCTTTCTTAATAAACTGAATTAAACCTGACATTTCTGCGCTTCCCACCACAGGCCCGCGTCCCCGCAGTGTCCCGGGTCTGTCCCCGTGTCTCTTACCAGCAAAGTGCCGCGGCAGCTCCTCAGATACTCCTCCATCTGCGCTTTGGCCGTTAGCCCGTTAGCTTTAGCCGTTAGCTTTTAGCCACGTTAGCTCCGTTAGCTCCGCGGGCAGCTCCGGTTCTTCGCAGCCGCGGACAGGGCTCCTCGTCCGGGTCACCTACTGGGGCCGTTTCGGGGAACCACCTCAAAAAGCCGTGAAAACAGGACAAGTTGTGAAATGTTGTAAAATTTGATCGATCATAGACATATTCGATGCGGCCGCAGAACCAACAGAATTTACAGTTTTAGCCCCAAACACACAAGAATAAATACTCATAAACATCGGCTTTACATCCACGTGGGCTTGCGGTAGCGACGGTTGGTATTTGTGATATTTTGTGGTGATTATAAAATAAATATAGAGTTTAGGTTCATTAAAGTTCATTCCCCCCTTTGAGACTGCAATATTAATCATTTGCCTATCGACGTGTTTGTTTTGACCTTTTACAAGAGATATCAGTATATGTTTTGACTAAACCTAACCCTGCTTTGCATATCTACACGTATTTTACATTGTGAGATTAAAGACATGTCTGATTGGAAATCCAAACAAGGAGATTTGATTTGCAGTGATTTTTAAGATTTCATTCCAGGGACCATTACTGAATGTTTAACTGAGTGTGGATGTTATGACGTTTTCACACGAGCCCCTGGAAGGATCTGTGGGAGCAGGTGGAGGAGGAGCAGAGGGCTCGGCGGTTCTCCTACCCCGGGTCTGAGCCTCCGTGTCCCCGCTGTCCGCTGCTGTCTCTCCGGGCTTCACGGTGACAGTCTCCCGGTCTTCTCTCTCTGCGGCCCCAAACCCCCTCACTTCTTCTTCGGCTGCTTAACGGCGGATGCGGACTATCTTAGCGCACTACCGCCACCGTCCAGATAGATTGCGTCTGATCAAC
The DNA here is from genome assembly GCA_007210695.1 of Neogobius melanostomus. NCBI lineage: Eukaryota > Metazoa > Chordata > Actinopteri > Gobiiformes > Gobiidae > Neogobius > Neogobius melanostomus. The sequence goes on from VHKM01000769.1 coordinate 88,037, forward strand.
AATATGGCTCACATCCTTAATAAAAACCTGTAGCCTTCAAGCTATAGAAAGAAAGAAAAAAACTATAGGTACTCTATCCATGAGTCCGGAAAAAATGAAAAAAAAAAAAATTCAAACAAACACTTTATTACTGTGGCCAGAGGGGTGTAAATTTGATCGATCGCCGTGTACAGCGCTTAATGTCAGGGCCGACAATGCCACGCCAGGAATTTCGCCTGGAGAATATGGAGTACAGCACACAGGTTCGCTTTTACTGAGAGGCAGGAGACTGTTCAGTTCAATTTGACAAGCTTTATTTATAGTAGAAAAGTTAAAATGTTAGCGCTATTAAATACGTTCTTTTATAAAAGGTACCAAGTTTTCTGTACACATACACACTAAACGTGAAAGCCTAGGAGCAGGGTTTACCTGTGGATGGAGGGGGAGAACCCAACCTAACTAATATCAAAACACAACAAAATAGTAAAGCAATAAATAGTGCACCACAACCCAAAAGGGGCCACCACCAGGGATCCACCACCACCACTAGGCTTGGTAGTCAGCTCCTAGGAAAACAAAAGTTTAAAATTACAATTGAGAAAGAAATCAGTCCATAGTCAATCATCCCGTGCGTCGCTTTCCAAGGGGATAACGTTCCACACGGCGTTGTAGCGCCACCTTAAGACAGGCGCTAGATTCCATGTGTGTGCAACATCTGACCGAGCAGCACTCAACCTGCAGCTTGTAGATGGGCCAGGGAAAGTGGTCCACACGACCACAATTGAACCGCAGCCAGGAGTGTGTTAGCGGGGTCTAAATGCCGGTGTTCTGTCGAAATCGCTTCCCTTGTCGAAATGTATGATTTATTGCTATTGCACATGCGTATGACGAGGACTCCCGCTCATCCCTTCAAGCCGTCAAATTGAGTAGTTTATTTACGCTAATCGTGTGTACATTCATTTATTTTGTTATGATTTGCACTTCTCCACAGCATTACTGATTTAATTGATAAAGAATGAGTTTATATTTACGTGAAGATGCCGAAATGTGCATATCATTTATCGAGATAGATCACCATGGATGTCTACATGTTCTTAAAAACAATAACTTGATCTTATACATACAAAAGCAAGAGCATTTTACATTTTACGGAAGTGAAAATATCATAAGAATTGGGTTTAGACGCGCTTTATGCGGTTTGATATCTACTACGTCATTTCAATGTAGGTAGAGTTGTCGAATTCGCGGAGGGAGGCACTTCTCGACAGGGGTGATTTCGACAGAACACCGGCAGAGCGAGCGCCTCAACGATGCAGCAGCAGGTAGGATAGGTGAATGATGGCAAAGGTAGAGCACAGTGTAAACAATCGCTGCAACGCAGCAGTAGTAGTAGCGTGTGGCGAGGTGGAGCAAAACAGCAGCGTCACTTTGGGGCTGAAATGCAGCTCCTATGAGGGGAGAGGCTCGGCTAGAGAGCTACACTGCAGCCATCGGTTTTATAGTGAGGCGCGCAGGTCCGTGCTGCCGGCTTCTGTAAACACGGAAGTGGAATGCCGGTGGGCGGACACATGCGTGAGGTCAGAGGGGAGCGAAAAGGGTAACGCACTTTTATGGTTTTCCGACTAGCGCTGGTGACCAATGAGCGCCCGGGCCCTCAAGTGGAAAGCCCGCCTCCAGGAATGTAATGCCACATTATGATCTGAGGCTTTAGATAAAATATCTCTAAAGGTAAACCTTTCCCTACAGTCCTCTATTTTCCCTTTAATTAAAACCCTTTCTCTATTAAACTTCCTACACATCATGACAGCATGCTCCACTGTTTCCGGCACATTGCACATCTCGCAGTTTCCGGAATTATGTTTTCCTATTAAATGTAATGTTGTGTTCAGTCCGGTGCCCTAAAAGCTGCCTCTTCTCTTCGACATCTTCCTACCCGGCGACCTTGACCAACTTCAGGATTTACACTGTAATACCCCTCCCTTTATCTCCACTATCCCATTTATCTTGCCACAACTTTTTACATGTTTTTTAATCACTGACTTGGCCTCTGATTTTGATACTGTACACTGAACAGACACATAATAATAATAATAATCTCTTGGATTTGTATAGCGCTTTTCAAGACAACCAAAGCGCTTCACAGCTGATTATTCATTCACTCCATACTTGGTGGTGGTAAGCTACTATTGTAGCCACAGCTGCCCTGGGGTAGACTGACGGAAGCGAGGCTACCAGTTTGCGCCATCAGCCCCTCCGACCACCACCAACCACTCACTCACTCACTACATTCGCTAGGCTTCCTGGTGTTACCAAACGGTCTCCCATCCAAGTACTAACCAGGCCCTTCCCTGCTTAGCTTCCAAGATCTGACGGGATTGGGCATAGCAAAGGCGGTATGACCACATCAGCCGCTTTCAGAGCCTGCTTAGCAAACTGCCAACTCATTACCAGCCAAACATGTGCCGGAACCCACACAAACTTTACATGCGTCCCCCCATAACCCCTCACTTCTTCTTCTTTTGGAGTTTTATGGCGGCTGGCATCCACATGGTGCATTTGCCGCCACCTACTGGGTTTGTGAGTGATCATTAGCAACATATAGCACTTTATAGCTATATTATATTATATTATATATTATAGCAACAAAAAAAACGCAGCTTCCCTACTTCAACTCCCCTGTGCACACCCCTCCTCCAAAGCAAAGCAAAATCATCCCCAGTAACATCACCCATATACAAAATGTTTTCACCGCATTCAGAACCACCGTCACACGCTCTGACTTCTCACGCAACTCTACACAATTTACAACAACTACCATGAAAGCCATGACATTTCTCTTCTCCAACCACAACATGATGCCCACAGTCATGATGTTTTCCTGAACAGTGCCAACACTTTCTCGCCCTGCTTGAACAACATTCACTTTTCCACACCTCACACACTTAGGGACTCCTCTACAAACTGCGGCCACACGCCCATACTCCTGACAGGAATCACACCTCAAGGGGGCGCTGACAAACGGCCTCACACCAGATGTAGTCCACAAATATTTTCTCAGGCAAATTTCCAACAAATGACAGGCATACAGAAGTGTTGTCTTCCCCATCCTTATTTCCTTTTAAACCACAACATTCTCTGCACAGGCACAGTCAAACAATCACTGCCGTCAACAGTAACAGAAAGGCAAGTTTATTTGTATGGCACATTTCATCATGTACAACTCAATGTGCCTCACAGCAACACCAGACACCCAAACACAATGAAATGCAGTAAAACGCATTAAAAACACAATAAAAAATGACATTAAGAAACACCACTAACCACTCCTTTATAAGTAGGTCTTCTGTTCCGTCAAGGGGAAACACTTTACACAGACATCTACAAACTCTTAATCCTCAACGCTTGTTCTCTTTGCTTCTCAGATACACGATCAATGACCATCCCAGACCTTGTGATTTAACAGACCTGACCCAGTTTCTCTGCAATCAGCCTTCACACAAAATGCGGATTCGCAAAAACACCGTCCTCCAATTCAGTCACGATCATGCAAACTAGAAAAGAGTCCCATCATCATCTGACTCGACAGACTTGACTCGTCCTGGTCATTTCAAGGGGGTCTCATGAAATCAATTAAAAATGCAGCGGACACGGCTAAGTATATAACTGCTACTAAACAAAACAACGAAGCACATCAACTACTTAGTTTTAATGAATTAATCAATTCCAGTTTGTAAACAATATGCTCAAACTTTGACTGGCATAGCCACACCCATGACAAAAACATTCATTCATTTTCTTCCACTTGTCCGTTGCCGGGTCGTGGGGGCAGCCGGTGGAGCTGCCCAGATCGCATAGCACCAGCCCCCATGGCTCCTTCTGCAGGTGGTGGTGGTTTTTGTGGGTCCTTCCGTGGACCCACAAAAACATATTTACAAACAGTATCTATTCTCATACTCTCACCACCTTTTGCCCTACTTCTGTCCAGTCTCCCCCAGTCCTCTCCTCGGCTCCTCTTCAGTCTCCAGTCTGTAGGGCAGGGGCGTAGAACCAAATTCTGAGCCCTGGGTACAAACTTGAACCTTAATTGTGAAATGTTTAAATCGGTCCACTTTTAGTAGGCCTATTGAAATGACTAGTTTTATGTAGACCTTAAAGATATCACATTAAACAGGGGGGTGTACTGGGGACGCAGGTATAATAGATGGTATTCATTCATACAGTATGTTTCCAGAGTGTGTCCTTCATGAACACAAAGACCAAAGCTTCAGCCGGTTTTGGTCTCACCATATTTCAATCCTTCATAGGTGTAGGCAACAGTTTATATATTGTTGGGCCATCCACATTTTCACTATGTCAAACAAGTCTCTAAAGCTGCACCTTTATAATGAAGATGTCACAGCCCCTCAGGCCTCTCAAGCCACTCCCTGAGAGGCCATCTTCTCCCCTCCCCTTATTGTGTTTTTTAGGAGTGAAGACAGGTGTGTTGGAGCCCACAGCGGAGTCTGCTCTGCAATTAACAAGCTTCAAGAAGCACTCCCAGACAGCTCAGCCCTGCCAGGTCGTATTACTCGCTCCAGTTAGTGCTACGTTCCAGCTCTTGAATTTATACCTGTCTTGTTGTTGGACACTTACCAGTTTTCTCCGTTTCACTCCAGATCTTCACGCTCCAGCCACCTGTGCTTCACCCTGATCAGCTCCACTCACCTGTGCTCCTGGTTCCCGATCCACACCTGTGAAGAAGACTTACTTGGATATTACCTGGAAACTTATCTTGGTCAATAAATACTACCATATTTGCACAGCGATTAAAATTTATTTATTTATTTATTTATTGGTTTATTTGGTCGGGACAGTGCATGTTAATGAACATACATGGGTCTCATGCATGTAAACACGCCCACACCGGATTGTAGCCTTAGGCTAATTTCCATCCGTCGTCCCCCATTCATACTCTCAAACACACTCTCATTCATCCTGAAATGAGGAGAGAAGGAGCAGAGAGGGCAATCAATCAATCAATCAATCAATCTTTATTTATAGAGCGCTTTTCATACAAAGTGCTTTGACATTTAAAAAGACATTAAAACATTCTCGCCCGACAGACCCTCCCACCCTCCCAATATACAGTTATCACAATACACACGTACACCTACACCCCCTACCCTTTACTCTACACTCACACTCACACACAGAATCAAGTACATAAGGCTGGGTACAGATGACCAAGGTGAGGAAACCCCATCAGAGGAGTCGTCCTCCCCGGGAGCAGCAGACCGGCCGCGGCCAATCCAGGCACAAGGGTCCCCATAGGAGGCGCTGCAGAGACACCACACCTCCACCTGGGTACCCACAGGACAGAGACACCACACCTCCACCTGGGTACCCACAGGACAGAGACACCACACCTCCACCCGGGTACCCACAGGACAGAGACACCACACCTCCACCCGGGTACCCACAGGACAGAGACACCACACCTCCACCCGGGTACCCACAGGACAGAGACACCACACCTCCACCCGGGTACCCACAGGACAGAGACACCACACCTCCACCTGGGCACCCACAGGACAGAGACACCACACCTCCACCTGGGCACCCACAGGACAGCACCCACACAGCCACAGCCAGTCACCGCTCCCGGGGCAGAGGGCTCCTTCAGAGGAAACACTGGAGATTCTAAAAATATATGAAGCAGTAAAAACATTGATTATAAAGTTTAAGAACAAAGTAAAAATCAGTAAGAAACTAGAAATAAATATCATTAAATATCAAGTTATCAAGGTTAATAAACAGATACATAAATAAATGGGACTACACTAAATAAACAGATATCAGCTAAAAGCTAAGCTAAGGTGGGTCTTGAGCCTGCTCTTAAATACATGAACGTTCTCTGTGGTCCTGAGCTCCTCCTCAGGTCTTAAATACATGAACGTTCTCTGTGGTCCTGAGCTCCTCCTCAGGTCTTAAATACATGAACGTTCTCTGTGGTCCTGAGCTCCTCCTCAGGTCGTTCCAGAGGTGAGGGCCGTAATACTGGAAAGACGCCTCGCCGTGAGTCTTTCTGTTGACTTTAGGAATAACTAAGAGACGCCTGCCAGAGGAGCGCAGGGGCCGTGAAGGCTCATAAGGTAAAAGCAGTTCTGAAAGATAAGAAGGACCAAGACCATTAAGACATTTAAAAACCATTAAGAGAACTTTAAAATCGATCCTGAAACACACGGGGAGCCAATGCAGCGACTCTAAAACCGGTGTAATGTGGTCCCGCCTCCTGGTCTTCGTCAGGACACGAGCTGCTGAATTTTGTAAAAGTTGTAAACCTGAGATACTCTTTTTGGGAAGACCAGAGAGCAGGGCATTACAGTAGTCGATACGACTGGTGATAAAAGCATGCATTAGCGTCTCCATGTTGGCCCGAGAGAGAATGGGGCGGGCTATGTTCTTTAGATGGTAAAAACCTATCTTTGTGATATTCTTAATGTGTGGAATTAAAGTCAGCTCAGAGTCAAAAATCACACCCAGGTTCTTCACCTGTGAGAAGGATTAAAAGACAATGACTGTAGTTTGGGTAAAAGTTTCTCCCTCTGGGCCTCAGGACCCAGAGAGCGCCCCCTGCCTCCTTCTCTGCACCGGCAGCAGGGCAGAGAGGGAGGCACTGGACAATAATTCAGCCCCGGCACTTTTTGGTTTGGACCAGCCCACCCAGTGTTTCCCCGTCTGCTCCAGTATATCCACATTTCTTGACATTGGAGATAAACTTCATATTGTAAATTTGCATTTCGTCCAAACATGTCAATACCATCTTATATATGTAAAAGTACAATTACCCAAAAGGTGTACTCAATTACAGTAACGTGAGTACCTGTCATTTATTTATTATTGATGTATTATTGCTTTATTGGTAGGGACAGTGCAAGTTAATGAACACGCTACACTGGATTGTAGCCTTGGACTAATTTCCATCCGTCGTCCCCCATGCGCACTCTCAAACTCACTCTCATTCATCCTGGCCTATTGTACATGTTTTTAGTGGAGTACCTGGAGGAAACCTACGCAGACACGGGGAGACCATACAAACTCCACAGAAAGGCCTCGTCCAGGTGGGAATCGAACCTGTGACATTCTTACTGTGATGCTCGAGCTCTAACCACCATGCTGCCTATTCGTTCCACCACTGACCAGAGGTTCTCAAAGCGGGGTCCGGGGCCCCAAGGTGGTCTACAAAACAAGTACATTGGAAAAAATGTACATTTTGAAATGGAAAAATACATTTACTCAAATGTACGACTTTAAACCAGTATTTATCCTACTGTCATGATGTTGCTTTACATGTCATTTCAGCTGTAAAATAATAACAAATTCCTTTAAATAGAGTAAATTATTATTATTAGGGGCCTCGAGAGACTTTTGGATCGATAAGGGCCGTGACCTCCAGGCTGTCGTAGATGATGTTCACCTTTATTATTATTTCACTTTGTGCTTTGAAGTAACGTAAATATTTCTGTTTCCGTCTCAGTCACAACAGAAAACACATGGAAACGTCATTAAAGTTTATTTCCACGATTTATTCACAAACACCACATTCATCACGTACAAAAATACTCCATAAATACTCCATCGACACTTCTGTAGTACTTGTGTAGTACTTCTAAAGTACTGCACACTCTTCAAGTATTCACTGCTCCTCCTCCGCCACCAGGGGGAGCTCCGGGTCGTTTTTGGTTTAGACTCAACATCGACTTTAGGAGGTTTTCATTATTACTGTAAGTGGATGATAAAGGTTCTGTACCTGATTGTTCTTTTATTATTACAAAGAGAGGAAAGAGGAAGTATTTATTCCAAACGTCCCAGTTCTTCACAGAGACGACTTTAGCGTCGCGTTTCAGTCGGGCCGAGCAGCGTCACATTATTACAATAAAGACCTTTATCTGAAGCACTTTTCCTGAAGCTTAGATAGAACCAGGAAACAGGACAATAATGTGGAAGATCTGCACATTTACACGGTTCATCTCCAAGGTCAGGACATGTGGGAATCATTTGAGCTGAAACAAGCACTTCCTTTAATCCTGTTTCTGGACCAACAGCATCAGAACCTGGATCTAAAGAGAAGCTTCTTTTTGATTCCAGACTGTGTAACGTGATCAGCCCGACGCTTCTCAGGGTCAGTTTCACAGAAATGTTGAAAAACTCGCCGCAAGTTCATGAAACTGAAACAAATGTTTTAGAATCCCTCACTTCAGAAATCAGTGCGTCAAAGTCGAGCCGCAAAAACTTTGTTTGTGCGGCTCGAGTCCACGGGGACGCATTTAGGAAGGGAGGAATTACTCTGTAATTACTCTGTAATTACTCATTAATAACTCAATAATAACTCTGTAATTGCTGTATTAACGCTGTAATAACTCTGTAATAACTGTGTAATAACTGTGTAATAGCTCGTTATTAACTCTGTAATAGCTTGTTATTAACTCTGTAATAACTGTGTAATAGCTTGTTATTAACTCTGTAATAACTGTGTAATAACTGTGTAATAGCTCGTTATTAACTGTGTAATAACTGTGTAATAGCTTGTTATTAACTCTGTAATAACTGTGTAATAACTGTGTAATAGCTTGTTATTAACTCTGTAATAACTGTGTAATAACTGTGTAATAGCTCGTTATTAACTGTGTAAGTACCGGTTATTCCACATGAAACAGAAACACAAAGTTCAGCGTCTTCTTTGTGGCACAAATGAGTCACATTATTTAGTCACAATGGCCTGAAGTGATGACATAACTGTAATACCCAGAGGATCGATACCAGTGTGAATATTAATAAATGTTACTTCAGTCCGTTTTGTTTCCGTCACTGTGGACACGCCCCGTGCTGTGATAGGCGGAGCCACGTCACAGAGGAGGTTCCCGCCCCTTTTTGGAGGAAACAGCAGAAACTCGTCCAGTGAAATGAACTTCTAATTTACAAATGAAAAAGCTTTTATTAGTTTTATTTGTTTATGGAATGTGAAAAGGAAGTTTAGCTTCAGATCATTCACAGAGAAGACGTTTGTTTGTGTCACTTTTATAACGTCATTACAGCTTCAGCTTTTACTCTGCTAATGCTAACGTTAATGTGCTAATGCTAACGTTAATGTTAATCAGTAATTAGGCCAAACGCTGACTCTGAATATTTACCATTAAAGACGTCACAAGGTGCAGAATACACGGCCACCAGGGGAGCGGTTTCCCCTGTATAAATAAATAATCTCCTGACAGTCGATGAGGTTCTGACTGAATATTGAATATTGAATGAAATGATTCACACTGGAGTTAGTCTGAACTCTTGTTTCCGCCAGAAGGAGGCGTGGCTCAGCCAAAGTTCCCGGATGTTGCTTTGTCTGTAAGTCTGTCCTCTGAGGCGGGTCACGTGTCGCGGTGCAAAAGCTGCAGTGTAAACATCCTCCAGGATAATAAATAAATAAATAAACTGTCACTTCTCCTCGTTCTCGCGCAGCACGTGCTGAAACGCCGACAGCAGCTTCATCTGCTCCGGCTGCATCGAGTGGCGCCGCAGCAGCTTCTTCCTGCGGGGGGCGGGGCCGCCGCAGGGGGCGGGGCCGCAGGGGGCGGGACCGGGCCGCTGCGGGTTGAAGAGCGGCGGCAGGAAGGGGCGGGGCTGGGAAAGATGGTCCAATAGCAGCGTCCCGGAGCCCCGCCTCTCCAGAAGCCCCGCCCCCTGCCGCCCGCGCCGCGTCGCTAACGGCGACGAAGAGTTGGACAGATTTTCAGACGACGAGTCGAGGAACGGAGACGGGAGGTTACAGCGGCGCCGCAGGCTCTGGAGGGCGTCGGCATCAGGGGCGGGGCCTAGAGGAGAGAGGGGAGGTCTTTATTGTCTTTGCAAAAACAATCACAGCAGAATTCATTCTGAAGCCACTCCCTCCAACAGCACGACATAAACCATCAAATAAAATCATAAAAGTAATTTCCAGTGCTGACTCAGGGCCGAAGCTCCTGCTCAGAGAGGCTCTGTCAGAGCAGATGTTCCTACAGCCCTGCTCTTCAGCATGACCATGATATTTGCAGGCCAAACGATGAAGGCACTTCAGAGACATACAACTACACTAACTAACTAACTAACTAACTACTAACACTAACTAACTAACTAACACTAACTAACTACACTAACTAAACTAACAACACTAACTAACTACACTAACTAACTAACTAACTAACTACACTAACTAACTACACTAACTAACTAACTACACTAACTAACTACACTAACTAACTACACTAACTAACTAACTAACTACACTAACTAACTAACTACACTAACTAACTACACTACTAACTAACTACACTAACTAACTAACTAACTACACTAACTAACTACACTAACTAACTAACTACAACTAAACTAACTAACTAACTACACTAACTAACTAACTAACTAACTAACTACACTAACTAACTAACTACACTAACTAACTAACTACACTAACAACTAACTAACTAACTAACTAACTAACTACACTAACTACACTTAACTAACTACACTAACTACTAACTAACTAACTTACACTAACTAACTAACTAACTAACTACACTAACTACTAACTAACTACACTAACTAACTAACTAACTAACTAACTAACTAACTACTAACTAACTACACTAACTAACTAACTACACTAACTAACAACTAACTAACTAACTACACTAACTAACTACACTAACTAACTAACTACACTAACTACATAACTAACTAACTAACTAACTACAACTACACTAACTAACTAACTAACTAACTACACTAACTAACTACACTAACTAACTAACTAACTACACTAACTAACAACTAACTAACTAACTAACTACACTAACTAACTACACTAACTAAACTAACTAACTACACTAACTAACTAACTAACTAACTAACTACACTAACTAACTAACTAACTAACTACACTAACTAACTAACTACACTAACTAACTAACTAACTAACTACACTAACTAACTACACTAACTAACTAACTAACTAACTACACTAACTAACTACACTAAACTAACTACACTAACTACACTAACTAACTACACTAACTAACTAACTAAACTACACTAACTAACTAACTACACTAACTAACTAACTACACAACTAACTACACTAACTAACTAACTAACTACACTAACTAACTAACTACACTAACTAACTACACTAACTAACTAACTAACTACAACTAACTAACTAACTACACTAACTAACTACACTAACTAACTAAACTAACTACACTAACTAACTACACTAACTAACTAACTACACTAACTAACTAACTACACTAACTAACTAACTACACTAAACTAACTACACTAACTAACTACACACTAACTACACTAACTACACTAACTACACTAACTAACTAACTAACTAACTACACTAACTAACTAACTACACTAACTAACTACACTAACTAACTAACTAACTAACTAACTACACTAACTAACTAACTACACTAACTAACTACACTACACTAACTAACTAACTACACTAACTAACTACACTAACTAACTACACTAACTAACAACTAACTAACTAACTACACTAACTAACTAACTACACTAACTAACTAACTAACTAACTAATAACTAACTAACTACACTAACTAACTACACTAACTAACTACACTACACTAACTAACTAACAACTACACTAACTAACTACCTAACTAACTAACTACTAACTAACTAACTACACTAACTAACTAACTAACTAACTACACTAACTACACTAACTAACTAACTACACTAACTAACTAACTACAACTAACTAACTAACTAACTAACTAAACTACACTACTAACTAACTACACTAACTAACTAACTAACACTTAACTAACTACACTAACTAACTAACTAACTAACTACACTAACTAACTACACTAACTAACTACACTAACTAACTAACTACTAACTAACTAACTAACTACACACTAACTAACTAACTAACTACACTAACTAACTACACTACTAACTAACTACACTAACTAACTAACTACACTAAACTAACTAACTACACTAGCACTAACTAAACTAACTAACTACACTAGCTAACTAACTAACTAACTAACTAAACTAACTAACTAACTAACTACACTAACTAACTAAAACTACACTAACTAACTAACTACACTAACTAACTACACTACTAACTAACTAACTAACTAACTACACTAGCTAAACTAACTACACTACTACTAACTAACTAACTAACTACACTAACTAACTAACTAACTACACTAACTACACTAACTAACTAACTACACTAACACTAACTAACTACTAACTACTACACTAACTAACTACACTAACTAACTAACTAACTACACTTAATAACTAACTAACTAACTACACTAACTAAACTAACTAACTACACTAACTAACTAACTAACTACACTAATAACTAACTAACTACACTAGCTAACTAACTACACTAACTAACTACACTAACTAACTAACTACACTAGCTAACTAACTAACTAACTACACTAGCTAACTAACTACACTAACTAACTACACTAACTAACTAACTACACTAACTACACTAAAACTAACTACTAACTACACTAACTACACTAACTAACTAACTAACTAACTACACTAACTAACTAACTAACTACACTAACTAACTACACTAACTAACTACACTAACTAACTAACTAACTAACTAACTAATAACTAACTAACTAAACTAACTACACTAGCTAACTAACTAACTACACTACTAACTAACTACACTAACTAACTAACTAACTAACTAACTAACTAACTACACTAACTAACTAACTACACTACACTAACTAACTAACTACACTACACTAACTAACTAACTACACTAACTAACTAACTAACTAACTAACTAACTACACTAACTAACTAACTAACTAACTAACTAACTAACTACACTAACTAACTAACTAACTACACTAACTAACTAACTACTACACTAACTAACTAACTAACTACACTAACTAACTAACTAACTAACTAACTAACTAACTAACTAACTACACTAACTAACTAACTAACTACACTAACTAACTAACTACACTAACTAACTACACTAACTAACTAACTAACTAACTACACTACACTACACAACTACACTAACTAACTAACTAACTACACTAACTACACTAAACTAACTACACTAACTACACTAACTAACTACACTACTACACTAACTACACTAACTAACTAACTAACTAACTACACTAACTAACTAACTAACTAACTACACTAACTAACTAACTAACTACACTAACTAACTACACTACTACACTAACTAACTAACTAACTACACTAACTAACTACACTAACTAACTAACTAACTACACTAACTAACTACACTAACTAACTAACTAACTACACTAAGTAACTAACTACACTAACTAACTACACTAACTAACTAACTAACTACACTAACTAACTAACTACACTAACTAACTACACTAACTAACTAACTAACTACACTACTAACTACACTACTACTAACTACACTAACTAACTAACTAACTACACTAACTTACACTCACTGCTGTCTTGCTCTCCTTTCTCCTTATTTTCTTTCATTTTTGCTGGCTCATGGGCTCATGGGCTCATGGGGCTTTCAGGGAATATTCGGCGGCCAGAAACGTTATTTTCTTGGTTGTTTCTGTCATATCTGTTGGCCCTCTGGGGGCCCCTGCTGGCTTGGGGGCCCCAGGCAGCTGCCTGCCTTATAATGGCGAGCTCCGCCTCTGAGAACGCTCTCCATTGTGCGACGGTAGAAGTTGGTGAGGTTCTTCCTTGGTGTTTGTCCTCCATGTCAGGTCCTCAGAGAAATGGATGCCAGGATATTTAAAGCTCCTCACAAACTCCGAATGACGCCACGTAAACAATAGAGATGCACCGATCCAAGTTTTTCTTTCCGATACGATACAGGGGATATGAGTATCCGATATTAACCGATACAAGAGACTTTCTTAAAGGGACTATACGGAGTTTAAAAATGTTAAAATAATGTATGTTCCTCCCCTTACATGTTACATGTCCTAATGTGTAGAATGAGCCCAGACCTGTTTCACCATCACTGCCTCTGAAATCCTGCACCGTCACAAAGGTGTTACTGCGGGTCTGAAGAGACTGCAGTTACGCGTTAGACCTGAGGTGGCAGTAGTGAGTATAATAATGACCAACTTGCATCTAGTCCCTTTACAAGTGTCGGCTGTGAGTGAAGAAGTCGTTCCTTTTTTAACACTGTGAGATCTACATATAGGCTCTCTATTATGAAGCTGTAATGGAAACACATGAAACAAGAAAAACTGGACTTTTCTAAAGATGTGACCGACTTTACATTAAAGGAACAACTCACATAAAGTGATCATTATAACTATATATGTTTGATCAGTTATTCATAAACTAAAACAAACACTGTGATCCAGTCAGTCCACGTTATAGCATTAGCATTCTGCCGCTACCAATGTCTCCTTCTGAAACACTGAAGAGCCCCCACAGATGCAGCACCGTGGAGGCGCCACAAGAGGCGCTACAGGAAACGAGGAAGGGACAAATAAGGAGGTATCCAGACAAGAGTCACAGCTAAGCCTCTATCCTAATTGTTGTGACTAATGTTCGTTCACTGGAGAATAAAACTGATTATATTGGTCTGCTAAGCTCTTCAGGAGATGGAGAAAGACTGCCGTGGAGCGGAGGGAGCTGTGCAGGAGGAAGAGGAAGGAGGAGGAGCTGAGCAGTGCAGGACACCACGCTCTGAAACAGTCAAACCCAGGAGGCGGAGTTTCCCCGAGCTCCTAAAATGATAAATAAAGCACTGCCTAATAAACCTGACGACCCGATGACATCACTGCATTATTTAATTAAACCTCAGAGAGAAACGAGGACGTCAGAGTTTCTTCTGCTCGTCCTCCTCCCTCTGAGCAGCTCTATCGCTCCGACGTGTTTCTGTAAATTATATAGAAAACCTGTTTGTCCATAATCTAAAGTCCCTCATCGACGACTGGACCGAGGCCCTGAACCTGAATGTTTCTCACCGTCAGCGTCCGGCGCCGCTGTAGGAGGCTCCACCCTCGGCACCGCTGTAGGAGGCTCCGCCCTCGGCACCGCTGTAGGAGGCTCCACCCTCGGCACCGCTGTAGGAGGCTCCGCCCTCGGCTCTGCCCTCGGCTCGGCTGTTAGCGTTAGCCGCTCCGTTAGCGCGTCGCTGAGGGCGGAGTCATGCGTCTCGATGCTGTGTCTCCTTTGAGGATGATCGACCAATGAGAGCGGCTTCTGAGGCTCCTCCTCGTCCTGCGGCCAATCACAAACCAGAACAAACACTTTTGTTACAACCTGAGTCTGTGAAGCTCCGGCGAGTGTTTCACTCTGTCATTAAAGGACGAAGGAGGACGGAGAAATAATCAGATTACTCATGGCTCCTTTAAAGTTACTTTTTGAAAGTAACTCAGAAAGATTACAAGTTACTTTATTAGTTACATTCATCAGTTGCCCCTCCCCCTCTTTTGCCAAAACTCACATTACTGAAGAACATTTTAACAGAAACAGATTCAGAAAGTGTCGGAGGAAACGTACAGGAAATATTACTGAAACTAAATATGTGAATATTATTCATTACAACTGAAGTAACTCCAGTTACAAGTACAGGTAACGACGTCAGAACAAAAGAACGGGGGAAATGAAAAGGAAATCTGTGACTTTAGTTCTGTGGTATTATTACTACAGTTTATATTTTGTCAAAAGTAACTCAAAGTGTAACTTTTAAACAGTTTAATGTAATTATACATATTAGTCTGTTATATGTTTGCATTTTACTATAGAATAAGTTCAACACTGACTATTGTTGTTTTCAGGATAAACTTGTGACGTGTTTCAGGCGTTACTTAAGTTAATATTATAAAGAAAATGACAGAATAGTAACTGTAATCTGATTACTGGTCTGAACAAAGTAATGTCTTAAATTACTCATTACATCACTGACTCATAAACAACTTTTAATTTAGTTTTAGCTAAAGCTGCAGGTTTGGGAAAATAAACTCCTCTGCATGTGCATTAAAACGGTTTATTATACGGCCCTTCACAAGTAGAACGCTCCATTGACTTGAATGTGATTTCCCAACGTTCTACTGGTCATTATTTTCTGATAGAAGACCTCTGAAAAAAATAATGACCGCTGCCAATGGCAACGGAGTTTGTGTTTGTAATACAGGTCTTTCATATCACTCAGTAGTAGCGGACAGGCGGACACTCTCTCTGTCCCTGAGAGAGTCCGGGAGTCCGACTTTCAACTTACCCAGAGATTCAGCACCATTCCTCCTCTCCAACTGCACCTTCAACTAAGCTAGGCTAGCAATAAGTAGCTAGCCTCGCTGCTACTAGCCTCGCCACACTGCCTGGAAGCAACGCACAAACTTTCCGCACAAACGATTTGCCGCGGAATCATTAAATATGCACGACAGGGTTTGGGATCATTTCCTGTCAGGAAGTGTCAGGGGGCGGGGTCTGTGTCAGGGGGCGGGGCCAGTGTGAGCTCACCTGTGCAGGGGGCGGGGCCAGTGTTCTGGGCACGCTCAGTCCCCACGGCTCGGAGTTCAGTCTCTTCAGGACCCGAGGGGGCGGGGCCTGGGCGGGGCCAGGCTGAAGCTGAACACGCCCTCTCCGTGCGCGCCCGCCACGTGCACGTCCGAGGGCGAGGCCGCGACGTCACAGGGGCGGGGCCGGTGGGGGCGGAGTCAGCGGGAGGAAGTCCGTTCACGCTGATGTGAGGGGGCGTGTCCTGCAGCGGGGCGGGCGGGGCCGCGTGGCGCTCTGGTGGACAGTGGTGGTACTGTCTGATAGTGCGCTGCGCCCCCTGGCTGCAGCAGGTCAGAATGAGCACCTTCTGCCCGCGGCGTTCCACCGCCTCCAGCAGCAGCTGCAGCTCTGATTGGTCCGAGTGCTGAGGGGCGGGTCTGTCCTGTCCTCGCCGTTTAAGTCCCGCCCCTCCTCGTGCTCCTCTCTGAGCGTGTGCAGTAGCGCCCGTGTGAGCGCGCTCTCTCCGCTGTAGTCTTTGAGGGCGGGGTCAGCGCCGTGTTTCAGCAGCAGAGAGATCACGTGCACGCCCGCGCGCCCGTGCACGGCGTGCATGAGCGCGGTGCGCCCGGCCGTGTCGGCCATGTTGGGGTCGGCGCCCTGTTCCAGGAGGTAACGCACCATACGAGCGCGCACGTGAGCGTCCCCGTACGTGCACGCTGCGCTCAGCGCCGTCTCGCCGTGCACGTTTCCCTCATTAATATAGGCCCCGCCCTCCAGCAGCAGACGAGCCAATCGGAGCTTCCCCTGAGACACCGCCTTCAGGAGGGCGTGGCCCTCGGTCTGGACCGCATCTCCCATGATGCTTCAGCGGGAGTCACATGACCTGAGGAAGAAACACCACAGCGTCAGTCACGGGTTTTATTCCTTTAGGTTCGTTTATGGTTTAGATACAGTTTAGATAAACCTGATAAAAAGCCACAAAAAAGTGACAAAAACACAACAGAGAAAAAAAATGACAACACGGCAACAAATGATCCGTTTAGATCAGTTTTGTGGGTCTTAGCTTTCAAAAGGGCGTTACACTGGCCTGTGCTTTTAGATTTGAGTACGGCTGAAGGCGTTGTTTATTATATTTATTTTGAATAAAATACTGTTTTCACTGGGAGGTTTTTTCAATCACATTCAGATGATTCTAACAGTTAAAGACGTCACATTTGTGCCGACGGTCGTTTGAGTCGAAGCCGAACGACTGAACAGGCTGTGATTCTGACGCCGTGGCCCAAAGTCATAATGATAACTTTATGTTAGCTGCTAGAGCTAACGATAGCTGCTAAGCTTGAGCTAACGATAGCTGCTAAGCTTGAGCTAACGTAGTATAGAACGTAGCTGCTAAGCTTGAGCTAACGATAGCTGCTAAGCTTGAGCTAACGATAGCTGCTAAGCTTGAGCTAACGTAGCTGCTAAGCTTGAGCTACGTTAGCTGCTAAGCTTGAGCTAACGATAGCTGCTAAGCTTGAGCTAACGATAGCTGCTAAGCTTGAGCTAACGTTAGCTGCTAAGCTTGAGCTAACGTTAGCTGCTAAGCTTGAGCTAACGATAGCTGCTAAGCTTGAGCTAACGATAGCTGCTAAGCTTGAGCTAACGTTAGCTGCTAAGCTGGCTAACGATAGCTGCTAAGCTTGAGCTAACGTTAGCTGCTAAGCTTGAGCTAACGTTAGCTGCTAAGCTTGAGCTAACGATAGCTGCTAAGCTTGAGCTAACGATAGCTGCTAAGCTTGAAGCTATAACGTTAGCTTGCTAAGCTTGAGCTAACGATAGCTAAGCGGCTAATAGCTGCTAAGCTTGAGCTAACTAGTGCTAAGCTAGCTAAGGATAGCTGCTAAGCTTGAGCTAATGTTAGCTGCTAAGCTTGAGCTAACGATAGCTGCTAAGCTTGAGCTAACGTTAGCTGCTAAGCTTGAGCTAACGATAGCTGCTAAGCTTGAGCTAACGTTAGCTGCTAAGCTTGAGCTAACGTTAGCTGCTAAGCTTGAGCTAACGATAGCTGCTAAGCTTGAGCTAACGTTAGCTGCTAAGCTTGAGCTAACGTTAGCTGCTAAGCTTGAGCTAACGTTAGCTGCTAAGCTTGAGCTTAGGGTATTTTACCACCAAATGATTTAATAACTTTTCAGTTTATATCAAATCAAATTAAACTTTATTTATAAAATGCATAACATTTTAGACAAATCTTCAATTTAAGTTTGTGTGTTTAATTGTGTGTTAATTGTGTGTTTAATTGTGTGTTTAATTGTGTGTTTAATTGTGTGAGGACAATAGAAACTAAACCACAGAATGAGTTTCTCCCAAACAATAGTTCATGGGACCCGTGCTGTATTTTGTACGGCGTTGCCATGGCGACGACAACCTTATTATTCTAATGGCACAGACACAAGGACAGCGCCCCCTGTCAGGAGTGTGTGGACAGCAGGTGTAACTGCACTTGTTTGTGTGGCTTTCCTCTGAATCAGCTCTGGGACGACTTTAAAATAAACCGTCCCATTTTAAATAAACACATGTGATGATGAAATGTCCTCGGAGACGAACCTGTGACTCAGTTATGTCACAATAATAAACAATAACAACAATAATAAACAATGTCCTCGGAGACGAACCTGTGACTCAGTTATGTCACAACAATAAACAACAACAACAATAATAAACAATGTTCTCGGAGACGAACCTGTGACTCAGTTATGTCACAACAATAAACAACAACAACAATAATAAACAATGTCCTCGGAGACGAACCTGTGACTCAGTTATGTCACAACAATAAACAACAACAACAATAATAAACAATGTCCTCGGAGACGAACCTGTGACTCAGTTATGTCACAATAATAAACAACAACAACAATAATAAACAATGTTTCTCGGAGACGAACCTGTGACTCAGTTATGTCACAATAATAAACAACCTTCATTCAGCATCATATTAATAAAGTACAACAGAGAGAGGAGACCACCTGACCCACAGGGGCGCCACAGAGAGGTGAGGCAGAGAGAGGCCCTTTGGTACAGTATGGTGCCATGGTAACACTCTGCGTCTCCATCATGTGATTAAACATTATTTAAATGTCTTTGAGTCTTTAGCGTCTCAGCAGGAGCTTCATTAAACTGAGCCTGGGCTCTGAGGCTAAAGTCTAAACAGAGCAGGCAACGTCCGGCCCGGGGGCCAAACCCGGCCCTGCAGCTCAGAACCTGTGGCCTCAGGATGGTTTGACTGATTTGGAAGATTTGAGATTAGAAATCAAATGTCTAAAACTGTGTGAAATACAGACACTTCTTTCAACATATCCAGTCAGGTCATAGGGCTGGTATCGATACATGTTTACGATACTGATACTAAAATATGTCCCCCCCCCCCCCCCCCCCTAAAAAAAACAAAACATATACATTAGATCTGAGCTGAAACAGTCCAAACTGTAAATAAGTCTCTTTTATCTAAACCCTTTAACCAGACGGTGAGGTTTAAAGCCGTCAGTATAAACGGTGGTGCAGGTGGGTGATCAGGTCGTCTCATGATCAGAAGGTCGGGGGTTTGAATCCGCCTCCTGCAGGTGCACACTGTCCTTGTGTCCTTGGGCAAGACACTTCCCCTGCGTGCCTCCAGTGTCTGTGTGAATGAGTGAGAGGTTCTTACTGACGGTCACCCGGATCAGAAACACTCACATTTGACTTTGGGCTAATTTAGCAGCTCCGGCCTGAAGACCATCGCCCTGTCCTAGACGTGTCCTGACAGTGTCTCCTCCAGGGGGACAGTGTCTCCTCCAGGGGGACAGTGTCTCCTCCTGGGGGACAGTGTCTCCTCCAGGGGACAGTGTCTCCTCCAGGGGGACAGTGTCTCCTCTCCTGGGGACAGTGTCTCCTCCTGGGGGACAGTGTCTCCTCCTGGGGGACAGTGTCTCCTCCTGGGGGACAGTGTCTCCTCCAGGGGGACAGTGTCTCCTCCAGGGGGACAGTGTTCCTCCTGGGGGACAGTGTCTCCTCCTGGGGACAGTGTCTCCTCCAGGGGGACAGTGTCTCCTCCAGGGGGACAGTGTCTCCTCCTGGGGGACAGTGTCTCTCCAGGGGACAGTGTCTCCTCTCCTGGGGGACAGTGTCTCCTCCAGGGGACAGTGTCTCCTCCGGGGACAGTGTCTCCTCCAGGGGGACCAGTGTCTCCTCCAGGGGGACAGTGTCTCCTCCTGGGGACAGTGTCTCCTCCTGGGGGACAGTGTCTCCTCCTGGGGGACAGTGTTCCTCTCCTGGGGGACAGTGTCTCCTCCTGGGGGACAGTGTCTCCTCTCCTGGGGGACAGTGTCTCCTCCCTGGGGGACAGTGTCTCCTCCTGGGGGACAGTGTCTCCTGAAGACACAGCACAGATGTGAAACATCTGCATTACTTCTGTAGTCTCTCCTCTCTGGTCCAGGATCAGCCGCAGACCAAAGGCGCTATTTTGAGGCGCGTGCAGATGCGCAGGAATGCGGCTGTGACGTCAGCGCGCTCATGTGTTTCTATATTTACCTCCTGCGCACGCGGACTCACGCACATACCTGCACACGCGCACAGACACAGACACTCACCGGGTCTGAGCGGGGAGTCCGCCTGTGCGTGTCCGCTCTGGGCATCACTCTGCCCGGGCCCCGCCGCTCCCACAGTCCGGCCTCCGCATGTCCTCCGCCCGGGTTCAGGTCCAGCTCCGGGTCCAGCTCCGGGTCCAGCTCCGGGTACTGCTCCTGTCCGCGGCTCCACGCGCAGCTTCCGCAGAAACAGAGGCGTGAACGCGCAGTGCCGCCCCCGCGAGAGCGCGCCGCGTGCAGCTGGCCCCGTTTAACACCCGAGTGAAGCTGGCCCCGTTTAAACGCACATCACATGAGGGTCATTACTCAGTGTTTTAACCTCTTAATCCCCACCTGAGCCGAGGGCATGTTCTCCCGTTTGACTTTACCCAAATCTAAACGTTTGTTGAAAAAGCTAAAGACAAAATACCAACAAACATGAGACGAAAACAAGGATGAAAACACAACAAAAGAATAAGAGTTAAGTGAGCAAAAGGCAGTGAAAACAAATCACAAGGAAAAAGAGAAAATAAATGAGTTCTGTAGGTCTTAGCTTTCAAATGAGGCATTACTCTGGCCTATAGGCTGTGAGCTTTTACATTCACTGAGAGCTTAAGTTCATAGTTTTGTCCATATTTGGACATTTGCTCCTCTTATTCACACTTACAATAGTTTCTTGACAAAAGAACCAATAACCCTCGGTCTATGTTTTTATCTCCCAAAGGTCAAACATCAGGCTCGTTGGAGATGTGCTTACGGCTCGCCTGGATGATCGAGAGTAGCCGATACAACAGGAGAGAACAGTCTGAAGTCCATCCGCTCGCTCCACATGCAGAGAACCAGAGCCTCAGATCAGCAGAGTCTCGTTTATTTAAGTTTCTCCTGAATAAAAGTCATTTACCTCCTGCTCTGTCAGAGGAAACTTTCACTTTTGTTTATTTGATCAAATATTTCCTTTAAATCATGAGTTTGTTTGAAAAGCATCAAACATGAGCTCTAAAACTGTAATAGTTTCAGTCATAGTTTATTAGTTCAGGAGGAGGTCACATGATCACAGACTCGTATCCAATCAGCTGAGCCGCTGACAGGAGGGAGTTTTCCCATCATGCACTGGGCCTTTGGAGAGATGCAGCGGCTCATCTTCAACGAGCCTAAAATTACAGGTGACTGACCCCGCCCACTGACCCCGCCCACTGACTCCGCCCACTGCTGTAAAGCACGATCACATGACAAAAGCTCCTCCTATGACAGGTGTGATCATTCAAACATCACAAAACACAACGTCTCCTGAACACCAGAGACCTGAAAGTACTTTGTATATTTTATTTATAAAGCTTTGTATGTTTTTACCTCTCAGGAAATGAAGTAAATATGGAAACTTTGCTCACAGTGATTTTGTGTACAGGACAGCTCGTGCACGTCCGGCACAGCAGGGTCTGGTGTTAAAACAGACGGCGACACATGGCTCTCTTACACTTTAGGCATTATGGCGGTTCATGTTGTTCACTTTATACACAGAAGGATCATGTGGAACAGATTTTGATATATCGTGCCTATTTAACTCATTTAAAGAAGATCCATATAAATAAAGATCTTCTTAATTTCCAAATACCCATTGTAAGCAACAACTAAACAATCTCATTAAAGTGTAATGTGGAAAAAGGCTTTTATTACAATAATTATTGAAAACAATGGAATCTAGTGACAAAATCCATGTATATGGTAAATGGTCACATTTTTATACAGCGCCTTTCTACCTGCTTTAGGCACTCAAAGCTCTCATTCACACAACAGTGTACGCAGACACTGGAGGCAAGGTGGGTGAAGTGTCTTGCCCAAGGACACAATGACAGTGGGCACCTGTGGGATTTGAACTACCGACCCTCTGGTCACAAGACGACCCGCTCTACTCTCTGCACCACCGTCGCCCCACAAAAGCACATCTGTTTGAACGTCTTTATTAGTATTATTTTTATTTTTTTTTACAAATATATATTTTTTTTGCCTGTTAGTTTCTTTGCCACATTTAGTGTAGAGGATGTAACCGGAAAATGAAAACGATGACAATGTTTACATCAGTTAATATTCATCAACAGATACAAAATACTGGACTAGTTTCCCTTCAGTAAGATTATCACATTTATTCATCACATGGACGACTTTTCTTTTCTTACACGCACAAAAACACTGTCGTTTTAATGGAAATACTGTCCTGGCTTTGATTACGCTGCCAGAACTGGAACCTGCTTTTGCTGCAAAGCATTATGGGATTCAAAAGTGCCCTATGATAATGAAACATGTCACAACAGAAGTAAACTTGTGTGACGTCCCCAATGACACTCTTCAGTTGAAATGATTTATTCCAAAGTATTTCAGTGAGTGCTATAAAGGTTAAGTTGCTTTATATAAAACTAAATCTCCTGGGCTCGGTCAGTCCTGTTCTTTGGCTGATCACTGATCACTGATCACTGATCACTGATCAGTGATCAGTGATCACTGATCAGTGATCACTGATCAGTGATCAGTGATCAGTGAGTTTCTGTCATTAACATGAAGGAGCTTTATCTGAACCTTAGAAGAGACGAGTCAAGAACCTTCACTGAAGATGGAAACTCCTGTACGACTGAGAGCCTGCACAGACGTTTAGAGAAAATGGCTTTGAGATTAAAGTTTCCTAAATAGAAACATTGAGTCAGTGAATAATTAAAAATGTGAACATTTGTTTGTTTCCAGATGAAAGTGAATCTGTGTCTCCGCTTAAGTAAGAAAAATCAGCACAACAATAATCCCAGCTCTTTAAGTCCTTTCTGTCTGTCTTCACCTGAGACTACACCTCCCAGAAGCCCCTGCTGCTGCTGGGGGTGGGGCTTCACCTGAGACTACACCTCCCAGAAGCCCCTGCTGCTGCTGGGGGCGGGCTTCACCTGAGACTACACCTCCCAGAAGCCCCTGCTGCTGCTGGGGGCGGGCCTTTACCTGTCCACACCTGCAGAGGCTCCAGGAAGAGACAGGACTGAAGGGACTAAATCAGGACTAAACCCGGACCAAAGCCTGGACCAAACCCGGACCCATCTGAGGCCTGGCCCGCGCACGGACCCGCGCACGCACACACACACACACACAAACACAAACACACACATGGGCACGGGACCGTCCCGGGTTAACAGAGTTCAGTGAAGAAGCAGGAAGTTTCTGCCAAAATGGTGAGTTTGAACTTATTTATAATGAACTCATAACCCACTTCAGCTGTTCCACCCTGCTCAGATTAGGCCTGGTTTAGTCCTGGTTTAGTCCTGGTTTAGTCCTGGTTTAGTCCTGGTTTAGACCTGGTTTAGTCCTGGTTTGTGTTGTTTACTTTGGAAAGTTGTGCAATAACATAAAAATCTTATTGGGGGAAAAAACCAAACCAAATCCGAGTGGTTTCCTGCAGGAGTTTGGAGTCAGACTCTTCTCTCTACAGTTGCTTTGTAAATGTTGTAAATGTTGTAAATGTTGTAAATGTTGTAAATGTTGTAAATGTGGACATTATTTAAGTTCACGGGACAGTATGAAGTGTGTGCTTAGACCTGCTGTAGCTCTGATTTGTCCTTAAAAACAACAGTGTCCAAGTGCAGTGAAAATGACAGATTAACCTCTTAACCCCCGCCTGCACCGAGTGTAAAGCCAAACTGGAATGTGCTCGGTTCAGGTGGGGGTTAAGAGGTTAACACATATTACTGCCCCTGCTCTGGTGTCGCCCTGTAGTGGAAGCGTCGCTGGTTCTGACGTTGGCGTGAATGAATTGAGGATTCCCTTCATTCCAGACTCTGTCGGGTCATGTCTGGATCTGTCTGTGGTCCTGCTCCTGCAGCCCTAAAGCAGCTCATGCTGTACACGGGGATTTAAGAGTCAAATCTCAAACTATTAAAGAATATTATAAAGTTTTATTCCTATAATGTGATTCAAATGACTCACAGTTTGCTCTGACCCTGGAGGGAAACATTATTCAGATTTGATGCTCTTATGTTCTTCTAGCCAGACCTTTATATCATCTGCAGCCCTTCTTCTGAACTGTGTCCCAGGTGTGGGAGAATCGGTGTGCCCCCTCGTCCCGGGGCACAGTCTGGGTGTGCTCTCTCGTCCCGGGTCACAGTCTGGGTGTGCTCTCTCGTCCCGGGTCACAGTCTGGGTGTGCCCCCTCGTCCCGGGGCACAGTCTGGGGGTGCCCCCTTGTCCCGGGTCACAGTCTGGGGGTGCCCCTTGTCCCGGGTCACAGTCTGGGGGTGCTCTCTTGTCCCGGGTCACAGTCTGGGGGTGCCCCCTTGTCCCGGGTCACAGTCTGGGGGTGCTCTCTCGGCCCGGGTCACAGTCTGGGGGTGCTCTCTCGGCCCGGGTCACAGTCTGGGGGTGCTCTCTTGTCCCGGGTCACAGTCTGGGGGTGCTCTCTTGTCCCGGGTCACAGTCTGGGGGTGCCCCCTTGTCCCGGTCACAGTCTGGGGGTGCTCTCTCTCGGCCCGGGTCACAGTCTGGGGGTGCCCCTTGTCCCGGGTCCAGCTGGGGTGCCCCTTGTCCGGGTCACAGTCTGGGGGTGCTCTCTTGTCCGGGTCACAGTCTGGGGGTGCTCTCTCGCCCGGGTCACAGTCTGGGGGTGCTCTCTCGTCCTGGGTCACAGTCTGGGGGTGCCCCCTTGTCCCGGGTCACAGTCTGGGGGTGCTCTCTGGCCCGGGTCACAGTCTGGGGGTGCTCTCTCGGCCCGGGTCACAGTCTGGGGGTGCTCTCTGTCCCGGGTCACAGTCTGGGGGTGCTCTCTTGTCCCGGGTCACAGTCTGGGGGTGCCCCCTTGTCCCGGGTCACAGTCTGGGGGTGCTCTCTCGCCCGGGTCACAGTCTGGGGGTGCCCCCTTGTCCCGGGTCACAGTCTGGGGGTGCCCCCTTGTCCCGGGTCACAGTCTGGGGGTGCTCTCTTGTCCGGGTCACGTCTGGTGCTCTCTCGGCCCGGGTCACAGTCTGGGGGTGCTCTCTCGTCCTGGGTCACAGTCTGGGGGCCCCTTGTCCCGGGTCACAGTCTGGGGGTGCTCTCTCGTCCCGGGTCACAGTCTGGGGGTGCCCCCTTGTCCCGGGTCACAGTCTGGGGGTGCTCTCTCGGCCCGGGGCACAGTCTGGGGGTGCTCTCTCGTCCTGGGTCACAGTCTGGGGGTGCTCTCTCAGGTGTTTCTCCCTCTGCAGGGTCTGCTGACTCGTGTGAACGTTTCCTTCTCACATTCTGTCCTGTGATCTTCTTCCTGATCTTAAACGCTCCAGCAGTTTCTCTCACGTGTGATTTGTTCTCTCATATTACATTTGTGTTTAGTTTGGTCTGAGGTTTGCCCGGAGTATAGAAGTATAACCATGGCCCTGTTTTCCTTCTCATTACTTTAGTTTGTTTTTATTTTCTCCTGATTATGTTTAGTTCAGCTTTGTCTATGTCAGGTTTAAGTGCTTTTGTAATTTCTTCTTCTTCGTCTTCTTCTTCTTCTTCCTCTTCCTCTTCCTCCTCCTCATCTCAAAGGTCTGGCTAAAAGAACATAATCATTAGAAGACCTAATGAAGTCTGATATGATTAACTCCAAAGTGAAGCTTCCTGTTTGACTCCCCTGCGTTGCTATGGTTACAGGGCAGTAAGTATCACTGGCAGACGACCAACGTGAAGGTGAGCGGCGTGGACGACATGGTGCTGCTGTCCAAGATCAGCGAGGACGCCATCACCGATAACCTGCGCAAGCGCTACAACGACGACTACATCTTTGTATCCTCCGCCTGCTGCACCTGACCACACCCACCTACACCCTACCCTACACCCCACCCCCTACACTTAACCCTCTACAACGACGACTACATCTTTGTATCCTCCGCCTGCTGCACCTGACCACACCCACCTACACCCTACCCTACACCCCACCCCTACACTTAACCCTCTACAACGACGACTACATCTTTGTATCCTCCACCTGCTGCACCTGACCACACCCACCTACACCCCACCCCTACACCTAAACCGGTACCGGTAAACGATACCAGTATCTTATCAGGGGAAAGTGTAGGTTCTTCTGGTTTGGATAAACTTATCGACAGAAGTTTTGATTCTGTCGGTCCAGGTCAGCATTAAAGGAATAAATGAGCATTTTTGTTCAGTTTCCTGGTTCTAGATGATAAATATTTTACTGTGTTGGAAAAGTCCCAGTATCGCTGAAGTGTAACGGTCCCCAGGCCTACACTTAATGACACTTTCTCTTTTCACATGAAGCTGATACACTTACATCAGTAAAGCCATTAGGCCCACACCCAACTACACCTAAACTACACCTAAACTACACCTATACTACACCTAAACTACACCCAACTACACCTAAACTACACCTGACCCAGTCCAGTCCTTGACTCTCTCAGACCTACATCGGGTCGGTGCTGATCTCCGTCAACCCGTTCAAAGCATCTGCCGTACTTCACCGACCGAGAGGTGGAGCTGTACCAGGGCTCGGTGAGTTGGTGCTGATACTTCTACTATATTACTATTACTACTACTGTTAGTACTGCTACTATTACTACTACTGCTATTATTATTACTACTACTGCTACTACTACTGCTCTGCTACTATTACTACCTGGCCACTTACTGAATGGGGAATATCAGTTCAATTCAAGTCAATACTTTATTCAATCCCCGAGGGGCAATTTGAGTGCTGCCAGAAGAAACATACAGAACAGCAATCGATTGGAAACAATCAAAGACAAAGATTATCATTAAACTCTACTAAAGATACGCTTAAACAAGTGTGAAGATTATATCAAAGTCATATAACAATAACTTATTTAAGAACCCAATAACAGTGGGGGATTAAAGGGTTCTTCAGTCTGTCGGTGCTTTCCCTGGGCACAAAGGTTAAACTGCCCCTGCAGGGGGAGGGGTCAGCCTTGTTCACCAACCGAGATTTAAAAAAGTCACATAATTAAAGGAGATCCACATTCTTTAACAATGCTGTGCAGATGATTCTTCCGATTACGGCCCTGAAATCCGATTTCCATCATGTAATCTGATTATGATGCTCTGATTGGATTATGATGCTGTAATCTGATTATGATGCTGTAATCTGATTAAGATGATGTAATCTGATATGAATGCTGTAATCTGACTATGATGCTGTAATCTGACTATGATGCTGTAATCTGACTATGATGCTGTAATCTGATTAAGATGATGTAATCTGATATGATGCTGTAAACTGATTATGATGCTGTAATCTGATTAAGATGATGTAATCTGATATGATGCTGTAATCTGATATGATGCTGTAATCTGATTATGATGTTGTAATCCGGTTTTGCTCTCGGTCTGTTCCAGGCGCAGTACGAGAACCCGCCGCACATTACGCTCTGGCCGACACCATGTTCCGCGACATGATGATCGACTCCGAGAACCAGTGTGTCATCATCAGGTAAATCCAGGTCCAGACTGGGTCCAGACTGGGTCCAGACTGGGTCCAGACCGGTTCCAGAGATGATCCAGAGATGATCCAGTCCCAGAGCAGGTGTAGACTGTGGTGATAGTTTAAAATACTCCTGTAGAGGCATTAAGTTGTGTTTATGTTCTAGACTGCTATTTCAGTTGGAGCAGGTGCCAATAAGGTTTATGCAGATTCTATTTCTACAGAAATTGATTCTCAAATGAATTTGCAAATCAAATGGTAACATAAGTTAGAACGTCAAATTGAGGGACAATCCAAAGAATAACAAAAGAATATCATTGAGATGGCCCGTTAATTTGCTCATGACATCACACACGTAAGCGCCATATAACTCTATGGAAGAGAAACAGTTTGAGAAAGAAATGTCCCAAATGTTTCCCCTGATCATTACGTGATTTTTCCACACATGTAAATGTATTTTTATGTTGTAAAGCCTGAACTCTGTCTCTACAGTGGGGAGAGCGGAGCTGGAAAAACTGTCGCCGCCAAATTCATCATGAGCTACATCTCCAAAGTGTCTGGAGGAGGAGAGAAAGTCCAGGTTAGACCATTTTAGACCCGCTGTAGACTCTGTAGACCCGCTGTAGACTCTGTAGACCCTTTGTAGACTCTGCAGTCCCTCTGTAGACCCTCTGTAGACCCTCTGCAGTCCCTCTGTAGACCCTCTGTAGACCCTTTGTAGACTCTGCAGTCCCTCTGTAGACCCTCTGTAGTCCCTCTGCAGTCCCTCTGTAGTCCCTCTGTAGACTTTGTAGACCCTCTGCAGTCCCTCTGTAGACCCTCTGTAGACCCTCTGCAGTCCTCTGTAGACCCTCTGTAGACCCTCTGTAGTCCCTCTGCAGTCCCTCTGTAGACCCTCTGCAGTCCCCTCTGTAGACCCTCTGTAGACCCTCTGCAGTCCCTCTGTAGACCCTCTGTAGTCCCTCTGTAGTCCCTCTGTAGTCCCTCTGTAGTCCCTCTGTAGACCCTCTGTAGACCCTCTGTAGTCCTCTGTAGTCCTCTGCAGTCCCTCTGCAGTCCCTCTGTAGACCCTCTGCAGTCCCCTCTGTAGACCCTCTGCAGTCCCTCTGTAGACCCTCTGTAGTCCCTCTGTAGACCCTCTGTAGACCCTCTGTAGACCCTCTGTAGACCCTCTGTAGACCCTCTGTAGTCCCTCTGCAGTCCCTCTGTAGTCCCTCTGTAGACCCTCTGCAGTCCCTCTGTAAGACCCTCTGTAGACCCTCTGCAGTCCTCTGTAGACCCTCTGTAGACCCTCTGTAGACCCTTGTAGCCCTGTAGACCCTCTGTATTCGTAGACCCTCTGTAGACCCTCTGTAGACCCTCTGTAGACCCTCTCAGTCGCCTCTGTAGAACCCTCTGCAGTCGCCTCTGTAGACCCTCTGTAGTCCCTCTGTAGACCCTCTGTAGTCCTCTGTACCTCTGTAGTCCCGTCTCTGTAGACCCTCTGTAGTCCCTCTGTAGTCCCTCTGTAGACCCTCTGTAGACCCTCTGCAGTCCCTCTGTAGACCCTCTGTAGACCCTCTGTAGTCCCTCTGTAGACCCTCTGCAGTCCCTCTGTAGACTCTGTAGACCCGCTGTGACTTTGTAGACCCTCTGTAGTCCTCTGCAGTCCTCTGTAGACCCTCTGCAGTCCCTCTGTAGACCCTCTGTAGTCCTCTGTAGACCCTCTGTAGTCCCTCTGTAGACCCTCTGTAGACCCTCTGTAGACCCTCTGTAGTCCTCTGTAGTCCCTCTGTAGTCCCTCTGTAGTCCCTCTGTAGTACCTCTGTAGTCCCTCTGTAGACCGCTCTTGTAGTCCCTCTGTAGTTTGTAGCCTCTGTAGTCTCTGCAGTCCCTCTGTAGCCCTCTGCAGTCCCTCTGTAGTCCCTCTGTAGTCCCTCGTAGACTCTGTAGACCCTCTGTAGACTTGCAGTCCCTCTGTAGTCCCTCTGTGTCCCCTCTGTAGACGTGCCGCTGTAGACTTTGTAGACCCTCTGAGACCCTCTGGACCCACGTCTGAAAAAGGGTGCATGTTTTGACACAACATGGTCTGTGTTGGTCCTAATCCCGGTCTGTGTTTGGTCTTAATCCTTGTCTGTGTTTGGTCCTAATCCTTGTCTGTGTTTGGTCCTAATCCTTGTCTGTGTTTGGTCCTAATCCTTGTCTGTGTTTGGTCTTAATCCTTGTCTGTGTTTGGTCCTAATCCTTGTCTGTGTTTGGTCTAATCCGGTCTGTGTTTGGTCCTAATCCCGGTCTGTGTTTGGTCTTAATCCGTCTGTGTTTGGTCCTAATCCGGTCTGTTTGGTCCTAATCCGGTCTGTGTTTGGTCTTAATCCTTGTCTGTGTTTGGTCCTAATCCTTGTCTGTGTTTGGTCTAATCCTTGTCTGTGTTTGGTCTAATCCTTGTCTGTGTTTGGTCCTAATCCTTGTCTGTGTTTGGTCTAATCTGTCTGTGTTTGGTCCTAATCCTTGTCTGTGTTGGTCCTAATCCTTGTCTGTGTTTGGTCCTAATCCTTGTCTGTGTTTGGTCCTAATCCTTGTCTGTGTTTGGTCTTAATCCTTGTCTGTGTTTGGTCTTAATCCTTGTCTGTGTTTGGTCTTAATCCTTGTCTGTGTTTGGTCTTAATCCTTGTCTGTGTTTGGTCCTAATCCGGTCTGTGTTTGGTCCTAATCCGTCTGTGTTTGGTCCTAATCCTTGTCTGTGTTTGGTCCTAATCCTTGTCTGTGTTTGGTCCTAATCCTTGTCTGTGTTTGGTCCTAATCCTTGTCTGTGTTTGGTCCTAATCCTTGTCTGTGTTTGGTCCTAATCCTTGTCTGTGTTTGGTCCTAATCCTTGTCTGTGTTTGGTCCTAATCCTTGTCTGTGTTTGGTCCTAATCCTTGTCTGTGTTGGTCCTAATCCTTGTCTGTGTTTGGTCCTAATCCTTGTTGTGTTTGGTCCTAATCCTTGTCTGTGTTTGGTCCTAATCCTTGTCTGTGTTTGGTCCTTAATCCTTGTCTGTGTTTGGTCTTAATCCTTGTCTGTGTTTGGTCTTAATCCTTGTCTGTGTTTGGTCTTAATCCTTGTCTGTGTTTGGTCCTAATCCGGTCTGTGTTGTCCTAATCCCGGTCTGTGTTTGGTCCTAATCCCGGTCTGTGTTTGGTCTTAATCCTTGTCTGTGTTTGGTCCTAATCCTTGTCTGTGTTTGGTCCTAATCCTTGTGTTTGTGTTTGGTCTTAATCCTTGTCTGTGTTTGGTCCTAATCCTTGTTTGTGTTTGGTCTTAATCCTTGTCTGTGTTTGGTCCTAATCCTGTTTGTGTTTGGTCTAATCCTTGTCTGTGTTTGGTCCTAATCCTTGTCTGTGTTGGTCCTAATCTTGTTTGGTTTGGTCTTAATCCTTGTCTGTGTTTGGTCCTAATCCTTGTCTGTGTTTGGTCCTAATCCCAGTCTGTGTTTGGTCCTAATCCCTTGTGTGTGTTTGGTCCTAATCCTTGTCTGTGTTTGGTCCTAATCCTTGTCTGTGTTTGGTCCTAATCCTTGTCTGTGTTTGGTCTTAATCCTTGTCTGTGTTTGGTCCTAATCCTTGTCTGTGTTTGGTCTTAATCCTTGTCTGTGTTTGGTCTTAATCCTTGTCTGTGTTTGGTCTTAATCCTTGTCTGTGTTTGGTCTTAATCCTTGTCTGTGTTTGGTCCTAATCCTTGTTTGTGTTTGGTCCTAATCCCGGTCTGTTTTCGCAGCACGTCAAAGACATCATCCTTCAGTCGAATCCGCTGCTCGAGGCTTTTGGAAACGCCAAGACAGTTCGAAACAACAACTCCAGCCGCTTCGTGAGTCTGGGATTACACGCTCTCTAATGGAGTGGTAGTATAATGGAGTACTGTGCACTTACAGGGGAAGTACTTTGAGATCCAGTTCAGTCGAGGAGGAGCTCCCCGACGGAGGAAAAATCTCCAACTTCCTCCTGGAGAAAAGCCGCGTAGTTTCACAAAACGCAGGAGAGAGAAACTTCCACATCTACTACCAGGTACTACAGTACTACAAATACTACTGCAATACTACAAATCATACTGTCTGTACTGGACGTCCCACAGGAGCTTGGCTCAGTCGTTCCAAATCTAAACCCACTATAATATTATTCCTGACGTGTTTTCGATTCTGAACTTGATCTTTTTAGTCGGACTGAGTTATTTTGTCCAGATCAGTAAAGTTTAATGACTTTATTTGGTCCATTTAAGACGATGAATCTGAGACGTGACAAACTCAGTTGCGCTCGTGCTTCACAGCAGGAAGGTCCCGGGTTCGATTCCCGGACGAGGCCTTTCTGTGGAGCGTCTGTGCAGGTTTCCCCTCACACTAAAAACATGTACAACAGGGTTTGAGGGTTAGGTGGGGGGTGTTGGAGGGTCCACTGGTGCAGATCTGTGAGTAAAGTTCAAACTTTGAGTCCGGTCTGTGAAAGGCCCTTCCTAATACTGACTCCACTTTGATTAAATACTCGTTATTTCCATCAAAGTTCAGAAGAGGCGGTTGAGGGGCCCTGGGGGCGGAGTTAGGGGCATGTGGGCGGAGTCTACCTCTTGTGGGCGTGTCACCTTGTCCTCCTGTTGCAGATGTTGGACGGCGCGGGGGCGGAGCAGAGGGAGAATCTGGGCGTGACCACTCCGGATTATTACTTCTATCTGAACCAATCAGGGACCTACACCGTCGATGACGTCAGCGACAAGAAGGACTTTGCCGAAACCATGGTAACAGCCGAGCTCTGAATGGAGCATTAGTGCCAATGCAACATGTTTAAATCACGTGACTAAAGCACTTCACAATAAACAGTTACTTTAGCTTCAGCTGTTAAATGATGGACAGCGCCCCCTTCAGGCTGTTTCCTTCATGTCAGATCCAGATTAAATCAAACGGACTTTAGTCGCTGTTTTGTCGCACAAATGCAAGAGTTTAGTCACTTTTAGTCAATATGTTATCAACTATAGGCTATTCATTAAAAAACAAGAATCGCTTTTTCTACACTAAATATCCTCGGGTATATGACACAGTAGGGTCCGATACCGATAGCAGGGGGGTTGGCCGATAGGCGATATTTAATTTAATTTTATGTCCTATCTAGAACATTCATGTTTAGTCGGTTCTTCAGAGGGAGCTCATTTAAAGACAAAAATCAGTAGATTCCAAAACAAAAAGCAGTAAATCTCTGTCTCTGATAGATCTGAAATGATAAACAAAACTCTGCAACATAAAATATATAAAATAGGTGAACAAGCAACTAGTTTTGACCCTCTCTGACCCTGTAGCAATACCTGTAATAGTTATTATAACTGCGTCATTCACATATGCATCACTCGGATCTTCAGAGGGCAGAGGGGCCACCTCAGTTTGACATGTTTGCACCCACAGTTTTAGCAGCTCTATTTATTTTAATGATAAGAATCTTTATTTGCACCGTTTGAAACTCTACTGTCCCCTCAGTCAGTTTGTGCTGTTCCATGCAGATGAAGATCTAAATAAAACAGTTCTTCTGTTGGTGACAAAATCTCTGACCCCGCCCCTCTGTCTGACCCTGGTTCTGACCCGGTCCTCAGGAGGGCCATGTCGGTCGTGGGGCTGTCGGACGAGGAGCAGGAGTCGGTTCTTCAGATCGTGGCGTCGATCCTTCACCTCGGGAACATCAGCTTCAGGGAAGAAAACAACTACGCCTCTGTGGAGAGCCAGGACTGTGAGTGACGCCCTCCCTGTGACTCCGCCCCTGACTCCGCCCCTGACCCTCCCCCGTGACCACGCTCTCTGTCTGTCTGCAGTCCTGGCCTTCCCCTCCTTCCTCCTGGGCGTCCAGCAGGAGGCGCTGTGCAGTAAACTGACCAGTCGGGTGATGGACAGTAAATGGGGCGGTCGAACCGAGTCCATCGCCGTGACGCTGAACACGGAGCAGGCGGCGTTTACGAGAGACGCGCTCAGCAAAGCTCTGTACGGGCGACTCTTCGACTTCCTCGTCCAGGTCAGACTTTAATACACTTTCACAATAAAACTGAGTAATCAACCTTTAACACAATAAAACTGAGTAATCAACATTTAACACAATAAAACTGAGTAATCAACATTTAACACAATAAAACTGATTAATCAACGTTTAACACAATAAAACTGAGTAATCAACCGTTTAACACAATAAAACTGAGTAATCAACATTTAACAAATAAAATGATATCAACATAAAAATAAAACTGAGTAATCAACATTTAACGCAATAAAACTGAGTATCAACGTTTAACACAATAAAACTGAGTAATCAACGTTTAACACAATAAACTGAGTAATCAACATTTAACACAATAAAACTGAGTATCAACACTGAACGCAATAAAACTGAGTAATCAACACTGAACGCAATAAAACTGAGTAATCAACATTTAACGCAATAAAACTGAGTAATCAACGTTTAACACAATAAAACGGAGTAATCAACGTTAACGCAATAAAACTGAGTAATCAACACTGAACGCAATAAAACTGAGTAATCAACACTGAACGCAATAAAACTGAGTAATCAACACTGAAATCGCAATAAAACTGAGTAATAACGTTTAACCAATAAAACTGAGTAATCAACTTGAACGCAATAAAACTGAGTAATCAACGTTTAACACAATAAAACTGAGTAATCAACGTTAACGCATAAAACTGAGTAATCAACGTTTAAACACAATAAAACTGAGTAATCAACGTTTAACGCATAAAACTGAGTAATCAACGTTTAACACAATAAAACTGGAGTAAATCAACGTTACACAAATAAAACTGAGTAATCAACGTTTAACACAATAACTGTATCAACACTGAAGCAATAAAACTGAGTATCAACATTTAACGCAATAAAAAACTGAGTAATCAACGTTTTAACGCAATAAAACTGAGTAATCAACGTTTAAAACCGCAATAAAACTGGAAGTAATCAACGTTTAACACAATAAAACTGAGTAATCAAAACTTAAACGCAATAAAACTGAAGTTAATCAACGAATTTATATAACGGGCTAAATAAAAACTGAGTAAATCAACGTTTAATCGGGCAATAAAACTGAGTAATCCATACGTTTAACAGCGTATAAAAAACGGAGTAATCAAACGTTTAAGCAGCCAATAACTGAGTAATGCAGCGTTTGAACACAATAAAAACTGAGTAATCCTAAGGCGATTGAACGCAAAAGTAAAAACTTGAGTAATCGAACAGTTTAACACAAAATAAAACTGAGTAATCACACTGAACGCAAATAAAACTGAGTATATCAACATTTAAGCGCCGAATAAAAAAACGAGTAATCAAACGTTTAACGCAAATAAAAACATGAGGTAATCCAAACAGTTTAACGGCATATAACGGTAGTAATCAAAACGTTTCACAGCTATAGACTGAGTAATCAAGACTGTTTCACGCAATAAAACTGAGTAATCAACATTTAACACATATAAAACTGAGTTAATCTAACGTTTGTAAAGCACAATTTAAAACAGTAGTAATCTAACGTTTCACGCAATAAAATAACGGTAAGTAAATCAAGGCGTTATTAAGCGCAATAAGAACAGAGTAATCTAACGTTTAACGCATAAAACGGAGTAATCAACGTTTAACGCATAAAAGGCGGAGTAAATCCACATTACGGCAATAAAACTGAGTAGGATTCAACATTTTAACACAATAAACGGAGTAATCATACATTTATAAGCGGCAATAAAAACGGAGTATCTCAACCTTAACGCAAATAAAAACTGAGTAATCAACGATGTTAAGCGCAATAAAACGAGTATTATCGAACGTTTTAACGCAATATAAACAGAGTAATCAACAGTTTAAACGCAATAAACTGTAGTAATGGCTAACGTTTAACGCAAATTAAAAGCTGAGTATCAACGTTTGCACGCAATAAAACTGAGTAAATCAACGTTAAGAACGCAAAATAAAACTGAAGTAATCTAACGTTTAAACGCATAAAACAGGTAGTAATCAAGCCGTTTCACAACGCAATAAAACAGAGAGTATATCAAACGTTTGCAACGGGCAATAAACAGAGTAAATCAAACGTTTAACGGCAATAAAAGCGTGAGTAAATCATCAATGACGTTTTAACGCAATAAAACTGAGTAAATCAAGCCAATTTAATCACAATAAACGGTTAGTATCACACGTTTCACGCAATAACAACAGAGTAATCAACGTTTCACTGCAATAAAACAAGAGTAATCCAACGTTTAACGCAATAAAAACGGAGTAATTCAACATTTAACATAAAACTGAGTATCAACGTTTAACGCATAAAACAGAGTACATCACGTTTAACGGCATAAAACAGAGAATCAACGTTTAACGCAAAATAAAACGAGTAATCAACATTAACACAATAAAACTGAGTAGCCAACGTTTAACGCAATACAAGAGTAATCAACGTTCAGCGAGCAATAAACAGAGTATCAAACGTTTTAACGCAATAAAACTGAGTAATCAGACATTTAACGCAATAAAACAGAGTAATCACCGTCACGCAATAAAACAGAGTAATCAATACGTTTTAACGCAATAAAACAGAGTAATCAACTTAACGCAATAAAACTGAGTAATCAACATTTAACAGGGACAAATTAAAACTGAGTAATCAATCGTTTAATGCAATAAAACGGCAGTAAATCACATTTAAACGCAATAAACTGAGTAATCAACGTTCCACGCAATAAAACTGACGTAATCAACGTTTAAACGCAATTAACACAGCAGTAATCCGTTCACTTCACGCAATAAAACAAGATTAATTCAACGTTTTAAGCGCAATAAAAACTGAGTAATCAACGTTTTCACGCAATGAAAACTGAGTAATCAAACGTTTACGCAAATAAGCGGAGTAATCAACGTTTAAACGCATAAAACGGAGTAATCAACGTTTAAACGCATAAACTGAGTAATCAACGGGTTTCAACGCAATAAAACAGAGTAATCACCGTTTCACGCATAAAACAGAGTAAATCAACGTTTCCACGCCAATAAAACAGAGTAATCAACGTTTCACGCAATACAACAGAGTAATCAAGGCGTTTAACGGCATAAACGGAGTAATCACGTTTAACGCAATAAAATCAGAGTAATCAACGTTTCACGCAATAAAACTGAGGTAATCACGTTTTAACCGCAATAAAACTTGAGAGTAATCAAACGTTTACGGCAATAAAACAGAGTACCATCAACGTTTCACACCGCAATAAAAACTGAGTAATCAACCGTTTGCAACGCAATAAACACTGAGTAATCAACGGTTTCACGCAATAAACGGAGTAACATCAACGTTTAAACGCATAAAACACTGAGTAACTCAACGTTCTAACCGGCATAAACGCGAAGTATCAACGTTTAACGCAATAAAAACGAGTAACAACCGTTAAACGCAATAAAACTGAGTCAATCAACGTTTCACGCAATAAACTGAGTCATCAACGTTTCACACGCAACTAAACGGCAGTAACAACGTTTATCGCAATAAACTGAGTAATCACGTTTATGCAATCAAACGCGCAGTAATCAAGTTTAATGCAATAAAACGGAGTAATCCACGTTAACCTGCAATACAAACGGAGTATCACACGTTTAATGCACATAAAACGGAGTAATGCATCGTCTTAAACGCAATAAACGGAGTAATCAACCGCTTTAACGCAATCAACACGGAGTAATCAACGTTAACCGCACATCACAAAGCGAGTAATCAACGTTAACGCACATAAAACTGAGTAATCACGTTTAAACGCATACAAACTGAGTAATTCAAACGTTTTAACGCAATAAACTGAGTAATCAACGTTTAATTGCAATAAAACGGAGTAATCAACGTTTCCGCAATAAAACTGGAGTAATCAACGTTTACCATGCAATAAAACGGAGTAATGCAAAACGTTTTAACGCATAAAACGGAGTAATCAATCGTTACGCCAATAAAACGGAGTAATCAAAACGTTTAACACAATAAAACTGAGAGTAATCAACGTTTAACGAGCCATAAAACGGAGTAATCAACGTTTAACAGGCAATAAAACGGAGAATCAACGTTTAACAGGCAATAAACGGTAATCAACGTTTAACGCAATAAAACTGAGTAATCAACGTTTAACGCAATAAAACTGAGTAATCAACGTTTAAACGCAATAAAACTGAGTATCAACGTTTAATGCAATAAACGGAGTAATCAACGTTTAAAACGCAATAAAAACGGAGTAAATCATCGTTTAACGCAATAAAAGCGGAGTAATCAACGTTTAACGCAATAAAACTGAAGTAATCAACAGTTTAACGCAATAAAACTGAGTAATCAACGTTTAACGCAATTACTGAGTAATCAACGTTTTAATGCAATAAACTGAGTAAATCAACTTAAGGAAGCGCGGCAATAAAAACGAGTATCAACGTTTAAACAGCAATAAAACATGAGTAAATCAAACGTTTAGATGCAATAAAACGGGAGTAAGCAACATTTATACGCACAATAAACTGAGTAATGCACAACGTTTAATAGCAATAAGGAGTAATGGCCAACGTCTTCACGCAATAAAAACTGAGTAATCAACGTTTAATGCAATAAAACGGAGTAATCAATCGTTTTAACGCAATAGAAAGCGGAGTAAATCATCGTTTACGCAATAAAACGGAGTAATCAACGGTTTACACAATAAACACAATAATCAAAGCGTTTTAAGCGCAATAAAACGGAGTAATCAACCGTTTAAGGCAATAAAGCTGAGTAAATCAAACGTTTTAACGCATAAAACTGAGTAATCAACGTTTCACGCAATAAAACAGAGTAATCAAACGTTTAACGCAATAAAAACGGAGTAATCAACGTTTAACCGCAATAAAACTGGAGTAATCAACGTTTAACCGCAATAAAACTGAGTAACAACGTTAAAAAACGAAAAAAAAAATAAAAACCAATAAAACTGAGTAATCAACGTTTAACGCATAAAACTGAGTAATCAACGTATTAACAGCAAATAAAAACAATAAGAGTAATCAACGTTTAACCAAAAAAAAAAAAAGCAATAAAAAGAGTAATCAACGTTTAACGCAATAAAACGGAGTAATCAACGTTAACGCAATAAAACGAGTAATCGACATTAAACAAACACATGTACAAAACACACACATACGAAAAATAACAAACATATTCCAAAACAGATCTGAACTTCCTGGTTGAAGCTTTTACCGATTTTTGCAGGTTTCAACTTGCATTTTAGAAGCTTATTTAATAATATATATATGTATATATAATAATATATATATTAGATATTTTATTGTAGTAAATCTGAATGTCTTAATTTGGACACGTACAACAGTTAGATAAAAGTGCATTGGCTGTACCTAAACGTGGCGCTCAGTTTTACAAAGTCTGAAAACTGTCCCTGAAGGACTCTTCCTTCTACTTACTCTTTTCAGTGATTTCAACTAAAGAAAATGCACTTGTAATTATTGTCTTTGGTCACGTGACTCACATCTGTAAACAGCAGCTGTAGTTGTTCACAATAGTACTTTAATCTAACTTAGTTACCTATTAAATTAAGTAATCCGTAAAGTTACTTTTTATAAGAGTAATCAGGAATCTGTCATGAGATTACTTTTCCTGATTACTCCTTTAAAAGTAACTTAATTTTAGATTACTTTACTGATGACAGTATAAAGCAGTGATCCCCAACCCGTGGGTCGTGAGCCGATTCCAGGGAACATTGGAGTCGTGTTTTTATTATAATTTCAGTCTCAAAGGTGAATTTACGGCTGTTCAATAAAAACCATGTGGAAAATACAATATTTTATATAATATAAGACAATGTTTATTCATCATTCTCGGTAACGGTGGATCCTGAAGCCAAACCACTTTAGAACCTCTGATATAAAGAGTTGAAAGTTTGG
The DNA here is from genome assembly GCA_007210695.1 of Neogobius melanostomus. Taxonomy (NCBI): domain Eukaryota; kingdom Metazoa; phylum Chordata; class Actinopteri; order Gobiiformes; family Gobiidae; genus Neogobius; species Neogobius melanostomus. Next base: position 128,518 of record VHKM01000769.1, read on the forward strand.
GTTTATTTTGATGTTTGTGTGTGTGTTTGTTTGTTTTCCTTTAACAACATGATGTCGGAGTCTGTGGACTTACAGTGGGGTGTACCCCAGGGCTCGGTTCTTGGGCCCCTTTTGTTTCTGATTTATTTGCTCCCTCTCGGCGAGCTCATCCAGCAGTTCAGAGATGTCTCCTACCATCTGTATGCAGATGATCTGCAGCTGTACTGCTCTTTTAAGTCCTCTGAACCCCAGAGACTGGCTTCTCTCACTAACTGTCTGGCCAAAATAAAGGAATGGCTCAATGATAATAGCCTCCAGCTGAACTCCAGTAAAACGGAAACCCTAGTTGTTGCCCCAGATAGTATCGTGCCTCTTATTACTCAGCACCTTGGCGACCTAAGCGGCTCCGTAAAAAGAAGTCTGAGGAACCTTGGAGTAACTTTTGATGAAGGGATGTCCCTAGAACGGCATACCAAGCAGCTGATCAGAAACTGCAACTTCACTTACGCAACATCTCTAAGCTCAGACATATAGTTTCATGTCATGAGCTTGAGATGATTGTTCATGCCTTTGTATCCTCGCGACTGGACTATTGTAACAGCCTGCTCACATGTGTTAGTAAAAAAGATTTGGCCCGTCTGCAAGTAGTCCAAATTCTGCTGCAAGGCTTTTAACCCGCGCACACAGGAGAGCCCATATTGCTCCAATTTTAAATCTTTACACTGGCTTCCTGTCACACACAGAATCAAGTTTAAAATCCAGGGGTCTCATTTATGAAACTGTCCGTGAGAATCTGCCTATAAGAGTCCGTACGAGCAAAACCCAAACTTCACGTACGGAGAAAAAAATGGGGACCCTCCGTACGCGCAGCACCACGTAAACTCCCCTTCACAAATTACACCTGGAGCAGAAATGTGGTCACATGACCCCTCCTCACGTCACGCCCCCTGCACGCCTCCATGTCACCATATAAGGATATGCAAAGTAACTTATGAATGAGATTTACCTAAACATGAGGCGATAATGAAGGGTTTTACCGAGACCCCGGGAGCAGAGAGGGGAGGGGCCACACGCCGCAGCAGGAGGGAGGGGCCACACGCCGCAGCAGTGGACGGCTAGGTGACGCAGAGGCCGAGGTGGATCTTTACTGACATGTTACCGCTGTTTCTCTGATCACAAGTAACCTATTGGCAGAGTGCAGAGTCTCATCAATAACACTTTTGGAAATACACTTTTAGAACGTAAAGAAGAGGCTTTTAGACGCTGATTGTGATATTTCCCAGTGCTGTTCACGGAGCTCACATTTCCTGAAACTACAGAATAAGCTCGGTGGGCTTTGAATCACTCAGATAGTCTATTGTTGTTTGAGCTCGCTGTACGTGCAGTGGGGATGAGGCACCGGTTCACTTTGGGCATGAATGAGGAGCAGAGTCCGGGTGGTGTGAGAAAGAAAACACATCAATATTTCAGTAATCTACTATCTATCAACACCACCATAGCCGCCTGGTGGAAAGTGAACGAATTGCTAAAATATAGCTATACATTAAAAACTCATATGACACTTTGGAACAATCCGATGTTCCTAATAAATAATAAACCATTCCTCTTTACATCCTGGAAAGATAAAGGAGTGTCGAGTGTAGGTCATGTCATGCAAGATGGTGCACTTATGTCATTCGATCAAATAAATGCGTATTACAATATATCAACTTCATATTATTTTCAATATCTCCAACTAAGGGACATACTCAAACCTCGTATTAAAAATGGAATCATTAAGGGTACTCCTACATTGCTTACAAAAATAAAAATGTTGAAACCAAAAAAAAAGTTAGGTCAAATTAACTCATTGTTCACAAAGGAAAGTGAAATGACATTACCAATAGAAAAGTGGTCCGTAGACATTGGAATCACACCTCTTAATGTTGACTGGCAAGAAGTATGTAAAAACACTTTTTTGTTTTCCTGTAACACTAAAATTCAGCGTATACGATATAAAGTCCTGCACAGGGCTCATATTACTAAATATAAACTATTTCGAATGGGTTTTTCTAGTTGTGATATCTGTCCAAATTGTTTAAAATAGCAGAGATGATTATTATCATGCACTTTGGAAATGCCCACTAGTTCAAATTTTTGGCTAGAGATAATACACAGGTTGTCCAAAATGGTGGGTTTTAGTATACCAATCTGTCCAACTTTAGCCCTCCTTGGTGACTTGTCCTCACTGGACATACCCTGCCCTATTAAGCCATTTCTTCTTACAGCTTTCACTTTAGCTCAAAAAACAATTCTATTAAATTGGAAAGATAACAAAAATTGTCAGCCAATTTATGGCTGACTTTACTTACAGATCACTCAAACATGGAAAAAATGTCAGCATCCATAAATAATAAAACACAATTTTATCATAAGATATGGCTCCCCTTTTTTAGCTACTTGGAAGCTGATCCTCCTACCAGTCCTCAGTGTGATTAGCTACTTGATTTGATGATGACGCTATAATAACAATAACAATAATGAAAAACAAATGGATAAAATAAAATAAAAAGTTATTATAATCATCATTGTTATGATGATGATTGTGGCTGAAAGGGTTGAAAGTATCAACGAAGTATTCTCAGGGAAGGATGTGTGTATGTGTATGTATATGTGTATATGTATGTGTGGGTATGTGTATGTATATTATATATTATATATATATATATATGTGTGTGTGTGTGTATGTATGTATATATGTATTTTGTTTTGCTTACATTTTATTTCTGTTTAACCTCTCCTTTTATTTTTTATTTGTTTGTTTGTTTTTTATTTTATTTTATCTTTTGGGAATGCATTGTGCTGAAGTGCTTGTTTACTGCATTTGTTGTACTGTCACCTGTTTTGTTTTGTTTTTGTTTTATCTGTCTTGGTCTTAGTCTGTCAAAGTGTTGTTGTTTATTGTTGTAAATGTAACAGTTTGTGTGTCTTTGTCTTTTTCAATAATTAAATAAAGAAGAAAAAAAAAAAAAAAAAAAAAAAAAGAAAGAAAGAGGGAGGTTGTGGAGCTGCAGCGTCTCTGAATGGACTTGTGTCTTGGACCAGCCCTCAGCGCGGTCTCTGCAGGAGTTGTTCAGACTTTAGTTAAAAGCACAGAGCGGCTCGGATCCTTCCTGCTTCTCGCTCTCAGCCGCGCAGTGCGCTCCGGTGTCCGTGCATGAGCGTACATGAGCGTGCACGTCTTTGAGTGTCACACATGACTACAATATTTTTATTAAGTATTTAAACGAAAGATTGAAACACTACACAAAGCCGACGGTTGATTTCTTAGATTTTATTGTTTAATGATCTTAATCATTCCTGTAGAAAATAAAGAATGAGCAGTTTTAAAATGTGCACCAGACTTCATTTCCTCAATCCGACCTCCCCCTTGCTGCTGTCCCTCGCCTCTCCTCGTGTGTTTGCAGCGTTTCTGAAAAGTGCGGACTGCGTACGCCAGGTTACAACCTAGTGTGGCGGTGCGTAATGTTCTCACGTTGCAGTTCGATTTCTATAAATACCACCCTTTGGGTGCAGAACAGTTCGTACGAAGGTTTTGGCGCTCATTTGTCCGTAACGTGGCTTATAAATGAGACCACTGGTGCTGACTTTTTAGGGCTCTTCATTGTCCAGGCGCCTGAATACATTAACGGGACTGAATCCAGCGCTTATGTCTCCTCCAACAGGATCCTGAGGTCTCCACCCAGAACCTGTTGATGGTCCCTCAGACAACTTGTTTTAAAACGCCGAGGGACAAGATCATTCAGGCTGTCGCTCCTCGCCTTTGGAATGAGCTGCCTCTGTCTCTGCGCATGTGGATTCTGTGGACATTTTCAAGTGTCAACTTAAGACGCACGTGTTTAGACAGGCTTCATGCCTCACAATACCTAGGTCCTATGTGTAATGTGTGGCCTTTTCTATCGTGTACTTCCCCGACGTATGTACTGGTGACTTGTATGTGTATTTGTTTTTACAGTATGTTTTGTAATGGGAAGCACGCTTCTGGTGACCCTGGTCTGTGAAAGGCGCTAATAAAATAAACTTTACTTACTTACGTCATGTGTTTTGTTTTGTGTAGAGCGTGAACAAAAGCGATGCAGAAGGATCACGAGGAGCCTGAACATCGAGTCCTGGACATCTACGGCTTCGAGATCTTCCAAGTGAAGAATCTCCTCAATACTGCAATACTAGAGGTCCTACTGCAGTAATCCTACAAGGTCCGACTGCAGTAATCCTACAGTCGAACTGCAGTAATCCTACACGTCCTGCTGCAAAAGTAATCCTACAGTCCTGCTTGCACGTAAATCCTACAGTCGCGACTGCAGTAATCCTAGAGTCCGACTGCAGTAATTCCATATGGAAAAACATACAGTCCTGCTGCAGTAATCCTACAAGTCCGGGACTGTGGGCAGAAATCCCTAGAGTCCGACTGGCAGTATACCGCTAACAGTCCGATGGCAGTAATCCTAGAGTCCTACTGGCCAGTAATCCTAAGTTCCTACTGCAGTAATCCACAGTCAGACTCGCAGTAATCCTAGAGTCCTAAACGGCAGGTCAATCTACAGTCCGACTGCAGTAAATCCTACAGTCCGACTGCAGTAATCCTACAGTCCCGACTGCAGTAATCCTAGAGTCCTATGCTGCAAGTAATCCTACAGCCTGCTGCAGTAATCCTACAGATCCGACTGCAGTAATCCTAGAGTCCTACTGCGTAAATCCTAACTACAGTCGACTGCAGTAATCCTAGAGTCGCTACTAGCAGTAATCCCTACAGTCCTGCTGCAGTAATCCTACAGTCCTGGCTGCAGTAATCTACAGTCCTGCTGCAGTAAATCCTACAAAGTCCTGCTGCAGTAATACTAGAGTCCTGCTGGCAGTAAATACTAGAGTCCTGCTGCAGTAAATCTACAGTCGTACTGAGCAGTAAATCCTACAGTCGTACTGCAGTAATCCTACAGTCCTGCTAGCAGTAATCTACCAGTCCTGCGTGCAGTAATTCTAACAGTCCCTGCGCAGTAATTCGCTACAGTCCGCTGCCAGTATGCTAGAGTCCTACTGGAGTAATCCTACAGTCCGACTGCAGTAATCTACAGTCCCGACTGCAAGTAATCCACAGTGCGTACTGCAGTAATCCTAACAGTCCTGGCAGTAATCCTACAGCTGGCGTAATCACCGTACACAGTCCGGCGGGCAGTAATCGTACAGTACCTGCTGCAGTAATCCTACAGTCCCGACTGCAGTAATCCTAGAGTCCTACTGCAGTAAATCCTACAAGTCCCTACTGCAGTAATCCTACAGTCCCGACTGCAGTAATCCTAGAGTCCTAACCTGCAGTAATCCTAGAGTCCTTAATGCAGTAATCCTACAGTCGCGACTGCAGTAATCCTACAGTCCGACTGCAGTAATCCTAGAGTCGCTACTGCAGTAATCCTTCACAGTCCTAACTGGCAGTATCCTACAGTCCACTGCAGTAATCCTACAGTCCTACTGGAGTAATCCTAAAGTTCCTGCTGGCAGTAATCCTACAGTCCGTACTGCAGTAATCCTAACAAGTCCACTGCAGTAATCCTACAGTCCTACTGAGATACTAAGAGTCCTACTGCAGTAATCCTACAGTCCTGCTGCAGTAATCCTACAGTCGTACTGGCAGTAATCCCCTACAGTCCTGCTGCAGTAATCCTAAGTCCTACTGCAGTAATCCTACAGTCCGACTGCCAGTAATCCTAGAGGTCCTACTGCAGTAATCCTACAGTCCGACTGCAGTAATCCTAAGAGTCCTACTGCAAGTTAATCCTACAGTCGAACTGCAGTAATCCTACAGTCGACTGCAGTAATCCTAGAGTCCCTACTGGCAGTAATCCTACAGTCCTATCGAGTAATCCCTACAGTCCTACTGCCAGTAATCCCTAGTCCTGCTGCATTAATCCTAGTCCGGCTGGCAGTAATCCTACAGTCCTAACTTCGTAATTCCTACAGTCCTACTGCAAAGTAATCCTAACAGTCATGCTGCAGTAATCCTACAGTCCCCTGCTGCAGTAATCCTACAGTCGTACTGCAGTAATCCTACAGTCCTGCCTGCAAGTAACCTACAGTCCTGCTGCATAATCCTACAGTCCTGCTGCAGTAATCCTACAGTCCTCCTACAGTCGTACTGCAGTAATCCACAGTAAGTACTGCAGTAATCCTACAGTCTATCTGCAAGTAATCCTATCAGTCGTACTGCAGTAATCCTAGTCCTAGCTGCAGTAATTCCTACAGTCCCGACTGCAGTAATCCTACAGTCCGACTGCCAGTAATCCACAGTCCTACTGCAGTAATCATACAGTCCTACTGCAGTAATCCTGACAGTCCTAACCAGTCCTACTAGCAGTAATCCTACAGTCCTGCTCAGTAATCCTACAGTCCGAATGCAGTATATCCTACAAGTTGCTACTGCAAGTAATCACAGTCCTACTGCAAGTAATACTAGAGTCTGCTGCAGTAATACTAGAGTCCTGCTGCAGTAATACTACAGTTCCTGACTGCAGTAATCCTACAGTTCCTGCTGCAGTAATCCTAGCAGTCCTGCTGGCAGTAAATCAACAGTCCTGCTGCAGTAATCCTACAGTCCTGCTGCAGTAATCCTACAGTCCTGCTGGCAGTTATCTACAGTCGTACTGCAGTAATCCTACAGTCCTGCTGCAGTAATACTACAGGTCCTACTGCGTAATAACTACAGTCCTACTGCGCAGTAATCCTACAGTGCCTGCTGCAGTAATCCTACAGTCCTGCTGCAGTAATCCTACAGTCGTACGCAGTAATCCTACAGTCCTGCTGGCAGTAATCCTACAGTCATACTGCAGTAATTCCTACAGTCCTAACTGCAGTAATCCTACAGTCCACTGCTGCAGGTAATCCCTAAGTCCGACTGCAGTATCCTACAGTCCTGCTGCAGTAAATCCTACAGTCTGCGGCAGTTAATCCTACAGTCCTGCTGGGCAGTAATCCTACAAGTCCTGCTGCAGTAATCCTACAGTCCTACTGCAGTATCCTACAGTCCTGCTGCAGTAATCGTAGCCTCTCCTCTGAAGGTCGACGGGGTTCCGATTCCCTCTGATCCTGAACATCTTTGTCTTTTTGCAGAAAAACGGCTTCGAGCATTTTTGCATACTTTGTGAACGAGAAGCTGCAGCAGAATCTTCATCGAGCTCAACGCTGAAAGGCTGAGCAGGTACGGCTAACGCTAACGGGCTTACAGCTAAAGGCTAACGCTAAAGGATAATGCTAACAGATTAACAGCTAGGCTATGCTAACATGCTTACAGCTAAAGGCTAACGATAACGCTAACAGGCTTACAGCTGAAAGGCCTAACGATAACGCTACAGGCTTACAAGCTTAAAGGCTACGGATAAACGCTAACAGCTTACCAGCTAAAGACTACGCTACAGGCGTACAGCGTAAAGGCCTAACAGCTAACAGCTTACAGCTAAAGGCAACAGGCTTACAGCTAAAGGCTAACAGGCTTACAGTAAAGGCTAACAGGCTACAGCTAAAGGCTAACAGGCCTTAGCGCTAAAGGCTAACGCTAAGGACAATGCTAACGTGCTTACAGCTACAGGCTAACCGGATAATGCTAACAGGCCTTACAGCTAAAGGCTACAGGCTTACAGCTAAAGGCTAACGCTAAAGGCTAACAGGCTCACAGCTTAAGGCTAACGGCTAACAGCTTACAGCTAACGTGGCTTACAGCTAAAGGCTAACGCTAACGGCTTTACAGCTAAAGGCTAACGGATAACGCTAACATGCTACAGCTTAAAGACTAACGCTACAGGGCTACAGCAAAGGCTAACAGGCCTTACAGCTAAAGGCTTAACAGCTTACAGCTAAAGGCTAAACGCTAAAGGATAATGGCTAACGTGCTTACAGCTAAAAGGCTAAAATGGATAATGCTAAAACAGGCTTACAGCTAAAAGCTAACGATAATGCTAACAGGCTTACCAGCTAAGGCTAACGCAAAGGCTAACAAGGCTCACAGCTAAGGAGCTAACCGCTAACAGGCTTACAGCTAACGTGCCTTACAGCTAAAGGCTAACGGGCTTACAGCTAAAGGCTAACCTAACAGGCCTTACAGCTAAAGGCTAAACGCTAACAGGGCTTACAGCTAAAGGCTAACAGGCTTACAGCTAAAGCTAACAGGCTTACAGCTAAAGGCTTAATGGGATAAGCTAACAGGCTTACAGCTAAAGGCTAACGCTAAAGGCTAACAGGCCCTCAAGCTAAGGCTAACGCTAAAGGCTTACAGCTAACGTGCCTACAGCCAGGCTAACACTAACGTCTTACAGCTAAAGGCTAAAGCTAACAAGGCTTACACTAAAGGCCTACGGGATCACAGCTAAGGCTAACGCTAACAGGCTTACAGCTAAGGCTAACGGGCTCACAGCTAAGGCTAACGGCTAACGCTAAAAGTCTAACGCTAACAGGCTTACAGCTAAAAGGCTAACGCTAACAGGCTTACAGCTAAAGCGTAACGGGCTCACAGCTAAACACTAACAAGTTACGTTTAGTAGATGTTTTTGTGATGTTCGTGGTTGTAGGAGAGTATTGCAGGAGGGGATGCAGTGGACCGCCCAATCGACTACTTCACAACAAAATTGTGTGTGAACCTCATCGAGTCCAAGGGAGAGCCAATCAGAGGAGGAGGGCGGAGCAGAGAGGACAGGGCCAATCGGAGAAGGAGGCGGGGCAAAGAGGACTAGGGCCAATCAGAGAGGGTGGGGGCAAAGAGGACAAGGGCCATAAGAGGAGGAGGGAGGGGTGTAAGAGTTAGATTCTCTTTCTTACAAAACAACTCGAACTGGAATGATTTGTGATCGAAGCTGCGGTGAATATGGACGCAATACGTGGCAACGAATTGCACTGAGAGGGTGGGGTTAAATGTTTTAAACCCGCCCTCTCAGAACCCTGTTGACTTCCTGACCGCCGTTCAGAGTCCTCCCGGGGTGAAATGTGCGGTCTCTGGACGAGCGTCTGTGCCACGATGCACGCCAAAGGAGAAGGCGCCGACCTCATAACGCTGCTTGCAGAAGCTCCAGGGCCAGGTCAGACTTATACAATATATTATATATATATATATTATATATATATAATATATATATATATACTACTAAATACTTTATATCGTTAAGACAAATGAATGCTCTTGGTGTATAAAGAGCACTTCATCATCATCTTTCTCCTATTTCGCAAACATGTTCCAACGATTTATCCCTAAGAAAAATAATAAACCCGTTATTTTTACCACACCCATTAAAAACGAGCAAATCGAGTTGAAACTATTTTTTGTTGCTTGCTACATGCCAACTGATGATAGTCACTGATATGTTGCAAATGAGATGTCATTGATGATGTCAACTGAATGATGTCACTGATGATGGCAGGTGGGGTCAAACATGAGCACTTTCACAGCTGGAACAAAGGCTTCACGTCCACCACTAACGCAGGAAAAGGTACGAGCACAAACGTCGTTTGTACTGGGCTGGTTTAGGGCGTTTGCCTTTCAGAGGTTTAAAAAATGAAAACTTCCACCAGCTTTAATAACACCAGTACAGACGACTCTCTTAATAACCCAGTACAAACGAACTCTCTTAAATAACCCAGACAGACGACTCTCTAATAAACCAGTAACAGTACGAACTCTCTAATAACCCAGTACAGACGACTCTCTAATAACCCCAGTACAGACGACCTCTCTATAACCCAGTACAGACGACTCTCTTAATAATCCCAGTACAGAACGACTCTCTTAATAAACCCAGTACAGACGACTCTCTAATAACCCAGTACAGACGACTCTCTAATAACAACCCAGTAAGACGACTCTCTAATAACCCAGTACAGAACACTCTCTAATAACCAAGACAACCCGACTCCTCTAATAACCCAGTACAGGACGACTCTCTAATAACCCAGTACAGACGACTCTCTAATCACCCAGGTCAGACGACTCTCTTAATAACCAGTACAGACGACTCTCTAATAACCCAGTACAGACGACTCTCTATAACCCAGTACAGACGACTCTCTTAATAAAACCCAGTACAGACGACTCTCTATAACCCAGTACAGACGACTCTCTTAATAACCCAGTACAGACGACTCTCTAATAACCCAGTACAGACGACCTCTATAACCCGTACAGACGACTCGCTAATAACCAGTACAAGACGACTCTCTTTAATAACCCAGTACAGAACGACTCTCTAATAACCCAGTACAGACGACTCTCTTAAATAACGCAGTACAAAACCCCGGAACCTTTCTTTTTTCTTTTTAATAACTCAGTTACAAGACGAACTCTCTAAAATAACCCAGTACAGACGACTCTCTTAATAACCGCAGTACAGACGACTCTCTTAATAACCCAGTAAACAGACGACTCTCTAATAACCGCAAGTAAACAGACGACTCTCTAATAACCCAGTACAGACGACCTTCTAATAACCCAGTACAGACGACCTCTCTATAACCCATACAGACGACTCTCTAATAACCCAGTACAAGACGACTCTCTTAAATAACCCAGTACATGACGACTCTCTTAATAAACCAGTACAGAACGACTTCTCAATAACCAGTAACAGACGACTCTCTAATAACCCAGTTACAGGAACGACTCTTAATAACCCAGTACAGACGACTCTCTAATAACCGCAGTACAAGACGACTCTCTTTTAAATAACCCAGTAACAGAGACTCTCTAATAACCCAGTAAGACACTCTCTTATAACCCAGTACAGACGACTCTCTAATAACCAAGTACAGACGACTCTCTTAATACCCAGCAGACGACTCTCTTAATAACCCAGTACAGACGACTTCCTCTTATATAACACCAGTACAGACGACTCTTCTAATAACCCAGTACAGACGATCTCTAATAACGCAGTACGACGACTCTTCTTAATAACCCAGTACAGGACGACTCTCTTAATAACCCAGTACAGACGACTCTCTAGGATAACGCCAGTACAGACGACTCTCTAATAACCCAGTACAGACGACTCTCTTTAATAACCAGTTACAGACGACTCTCTTAATAACTCCCAGTGACAGACGACCTCTCTAATAACCCAGTACAGACGGAATCGATGACTCTCTTAAATAACCCAGTAACAGACGACTCTCTAATAACCCAGTACAGACGACTCTCTTATAACACAGTTACAGACGACTCTCTTAAATAACCCAGTACAGACGAAGACTCTCTTAATAACCAGTAGACGACTCTCTAATATACCCAGTACAGACGATCTCTAATAACCCAGTACAGACGACTCTCTTAAATACCAGTACAGACGATCTCTAATAACCCGTACAGACGACCTCTTAATAACCCAGTACAAAGACGACTCTCTAATAACCCAGAAGACGACTCTCTAATAACCCAGTACAGACGACTCTCTAATAACCCAGTACAGACGACTCTCTTAATAACCCAGTACAGACGACTCTCTTAATAACCCAGTGACGACTCTCTAAAATAACCCAGTACAGACGATCTCTTAATTAACCCAGTACAGACGACTCTCTAATAAACCTCAGTACAGACGACTCCTCTTAAATAACCGCACGTACAGACCGACTCTCTATAACCCAGTACAGACGACTCTCTAATTACCAGTACAGGACGACTCTTAATAACCAGTACAGACGACTCTCTTAATACCCAGTACAGACGACTCTCTAATAACGCCAGTACAGACGACTCCTAATAACCCAGTACAGACGACTCTCTTAATAACCCAGTACAGACGACTTCTAAATAACCCAGTAACAGACGATCCTCTTAATAACCCAGTACAGACGACTCCTCTAAAACCCAGTACAGACGACTCTCTAATAACCCAGTCAGACGACTCTCTAATAACCCAGTACAGACGAACCTTCTTAATAACCCAGTACAGACGAACTCTTTTTAATAAACCCAGTACAGAACGACTCTCTAATAACCCAGTACAGACGACTCTCTAATACCCAGTACAGACGACTCTTTTAATAACCCAGTACAGACGACTCTCTAATAATCCCAGTACAAACGACTCTCTTAATAACCCCAGTACAGACGAGCTCTCCTTAATAACCCAGTACATTATCTATCTTCTCTATAACCCAGTAACAGAAGCTCTCTAATAACCCAGTACAGACAGACTCTGCTAATACCCAGTACAGACGAACTCTCTTATAACCCAGTAACAGACGACTCTCTTAATAACCCAGTACAGACGACTCTCTTAATATACCCAAGTAACAGAAACGACTCTCTAATAACCGCAGTACAGACGACTCTCTAATAACCCAGTACAGACCGACTCCTCTTAATAACCCAGTACAGACGACTCTCTATACCCAGTACAGATCACTCTCTTAATAACCCAGTACAGACGACTCTCTTAATGAACCCAGTACAGACGACTCTCTTAATAACCCAGTACAGACGACTCTGCTTAATAACCCAGTACAGACGACTCTCTTAATAAACCAGTACAAGACGACTCCTCTTAATAAACCAGTACGACGATCTTCTCTTAATAACCCAGTACAGACGACTCCTAATAACCCAGTACAGACGACCTCTTAATAACCCAGTACAGACGACTCTCTTAATAACCAGTACAGACGACTCTCTTAATAACCCAGTACAGACGAACTCTCTAATAACCCCAGTAACAGGACACTCTCTAATAAACCCAGTACAGACGAGTTCCTCTATACCCAGTACCAGACGACTTCTCTAATAACCCAGTACGAGACGACTCTCTAATAACCCGTACAGACGACTCTCTAATAACCCAGTACAGACGACTCTTTAATAACGCCAGTTACAGACGACTCTCTAATAAACCCAGTACAGACGACTGCTCTTAAACCGCAGTACACAGACGACTCTCTTAATAACCACAGTACAGACGACTCTCTAATAACCCCAGTACAGACGACTTCTCTAAATACACCAGTACAGACGACTCTCTTAATAACCCAGTACAGAACGACTCTCTAATAACCCAGTACAATGACGACTCTCTTAAATAACCCAGTACAGACGACTCCTCTAATAACCAGGACAGAACGACTCTCCTTAATAACCCATACAGACGACTCTCTTAATAACCCAGTACAGACGACTCTCTTAAAAACCCAGTACATGACGACTCTCTTAATAACCCCAGTAAGACGACTCCTCTGATAACCCAGTACAGAAAGACTCTCTTAACTAACGCAGTACAGACGGACTCTCTAATAACCCCAGTACAGACGACTCTCTTAAATAACCCATACAGACGACTTCTCTAATAACCCAGTACATGAAACGACTCTCTTATTAAACCCAGTAACAGACGACTCTCTTAATAACCCAGTACAGACGACTCTCTTAATAAACCAGGTACAGACGACTCTCTAATAACCCCAGTACAGACGATCTCTCTAATAACCGCAGTACAGAAGACTCTCCTTAATAACCCAGTACAGACGACTCTCTTATAACCAGTGCAGACGACTCTCTTAATAACCGCAGTACAGACGACTCTCTAAAATAACCAGTACAGACGACTCTCTTAATAACCGCCAGTACAGACAACTCTCTTAATAAACCCAGTACAGAACGACTCTCTAATAACCATACAGAGCGACTCTCTTAATAACCCAGTAACAGACCGACTCTCTAATAACCCAGTACAGACCGACTCTCTTTAAATAACCCAGTACAGACGACTCTCTTATACCCAGTACAGACCGACTCTCTTAATAACCCAGTTACAAGCCGACTTCTTAATAACCCAGTACAGACGACTCTCTAATAACCCAGTAACAGACTACTCTCTTAATAAACCAGTACAGACGACTCTCTTAATAACCGCAGTACAGACGACTCCTCTTAATAACCCAGTACAGACGACTCTCTAATAACCCAGTACAGACGACTCTCTAATAACCAGTACAAGTGACGACTTCTTCTAATAACCCAGTAACGACGACTCTCTTAATAACAACAGTACAGACGACTCTCCTTCAATAACCCAGTAACAGACGACTCTCTAATAAACCAGGCTACAGACGACTCTCTAATAACCCAGTACAGACGACTCTCCCTAATAACCCAGTACAGACGAACTCTCTAAATAACCGCAGTACAGACGACTCTCTTAATAACCCAGTACAGACGAACTCTCTAATAACCCAGATACAGACGACTCTCTAATAACCAGTACAGACGACTCTCTAATAACCCAGTACAGAAGACTCTCATTAATACCAGTACAGAAGACGACCTCTCGTAATAACCCAGTACAGACGACTCTCTTAATAACCCAGTACAGACGACTCTTCTAATAACCGCAGTACAGAACGACTCCTTAAAACCCAGGTAAACAGACGACTCTCTTAATACCCAGTACAGACGACTCTAATAACCAGTTAGCAGACGACTCCTTAATAACCCAGTACAGACCGACTCTCTAAATAACCCAGTACAGACGACTCTCTAATAACCCAGTACAGACGACTCTCTTAATAACCCAGTACAGACGACTCTCTTAATACCCAGTACCAGACGACTTCTTAATAACCGTCAAGTACAGACGACCTATAATAACCCAGTACAGACGACTCTCAATAACCCAGGTACAGACGACTCTCTAATAACCCATTAACAGACGACTCTCTTAATACCCAGTACAGACGACTCTCTTAATAACCCAGTACAAGACGACTCTCTGATAACCCAGTACAGACGACTCTCTGATAACCCAGTACAGACTAACTACTTCTTAATAACCCCAGTACACGACTCTCTAATACCCAGTACAGAACACTCTCTTAATAAGCCAGTAACAGACGACTCCTCTTAATAACACAGTACAGAACGACTCTCTAATAACCCAGTACAGACGACTCTGCTTAATAACCCAGTACAGACGACTCTCTAATAACCCAATACATGACGACTCATCTTAATAACCCAGTTAACAGACGACTCTCTTAAGTAACCCAGTACAGACGATTCTCTCTAATAAAACCCAGTAAACAGACGACTTCCTCTTAATAACCCAGTACAGAACGAACTCTCTTAATAACCCAGTACAGACGACTCTCTTAATAACCCAGTACAGACGACTCTCTAATAACCCAGTACAGACGACTCTCTAATAACCAGTACAGACGACCTCTTAATAACACAGTACAGACGACTCTCTGATACTTTCTAGGTCTCGTACGATGTGAGTGGATTCTGTGAGAGAAACCGAGACGTTCTGTTTAACGACATCATCGGAGCTGATGCCAGGGCAAGCGATTTGTGAGTCTCTCTTTATAGCGAGCTTTTCAGTTCATGTGACTGTTGTTATGGCGGCCATTTTGAATACCGAAGTAAGATTATGGCAGTACTACAACATGTAACAATACTCAACTCAGGATGAAAATGAAATACGACCTCACTCTGACCTCTCCAAGGAAAGCTGAGCCTGGGATCCAACATGTGACAGAGGTTCAAGCTGTTACTGTAGTATGTCCTCAGCTGTTCATACATGTGAGCCACACGTGTTATCGTGTTGAAGCCATTGACAGTTGAATGACAGTGTTGCTACGCGGTAGCATGCCTAACATCTTAAGGCAGCTTAAACACTGACTCAGACTGGAGATTTCTATTGACAATGACAAATCTGGTAAATCCCAGAGAAAGGTTTCTGTTTCTCTTTGATGAGTTAATTTAGTCTTCAGAGTGAAGCAATCTTTAGTAAATCCTGCTGTAGCTCCAACAGACAGAGCTTGCTGCCTTATATCACAAACGTGTGTTTTAACTGTTATCTTCATGAGCAATGATTACGAGGACATAAAATACCAATCAGTCGTCTTTCCATTTTCACCTGAGCAGAAGAATATTACCCTGTTTAGTTTCTGCAGAATTCTACTTTGGTGCTCACTATGCCGGAACTAATGCGTGATGGCATTGGAAATACATGTATACAACTGTAATACTATTGTAAATACTACTGTAATACTCATTGAAGTACTGTAGTATTCAGTAAAACACCTCCCCCTGCTATAATAACCTCTGTAACTGGCAGGCCCGTTTATCCGAGCGACTGTTCCAGAAAACCTCGAGGCCGGAAAAAGGCCGACCTCGACGTGCCAGCTACCAGAATAAGGTCAGACTCTACTTAACCCCCTGTGCACTGTAGAAACAGACTCTAACTTTAACCCCTGTGCATGTAGAACAGACCTCTAACTTTAACCCCTGTGCACTGTAGAACAGACTCTAACTTTAAACGCCCTGTGCACTGTAGAAACAGACTCTAACTTTAACCCTGTGCACTGTAGAAAACAGTACTCTAACTTAACCCCTGTGCCTGTAGAAAAACAGACCTAACTTAACCCCTTGTCACTGTAGAAACAGACCTAACTTTAACCACCTCTGTGCACTGTAGAAACAGACCTAACTTTAACCCATGGGGTGCACTGTAAGAACAGACCTAACTTTAACCCTGTGCCTGTATAAACAGACCCTAACTTTAACCCATGTGCACTGTAAGAAACAGACTCTAAGTTTAAACCCCCGTGCACTGTAGAACACAGACTCTAACTTTAACCCCTGTGCAACTGTCATAAAACAGACCTAAACTTAACCCTTTGGCCACTGTAGACACAGACTCTACTCTAACCCCTGTGCACTGGTAGAAACAGAGCTCTAACTTTAACCCCTGTGCACTGTATAACACAGACCCGCTAACTTTAAACCCCTTTGCACTGTAGACAAACAGACTCTAACTTTAACCCATGTGGCCACTGTAAGAAACGGACCTACCTCTAACCTCCTGTGCACTGTAGAAACAGACTCAACTTTAAACCCTCTTGTGCACTGTGAAACAGACCTAACTTAACATCCCTTTGCACTGTATAAACAGACCTAACTTTAACGCCCTGTGGCACTGTAGAAACAGACCTAACTTTAACCTCCGTGCCCACTGGTAGAAACGACCAAGTACTTAACCCCCGTGCACTGTAGAAACAAGACTCTAAACTTTAAACCCCTGTGGCACTGTAATAAACAGACCTAACTTTAAAACCCCTTTGCACTGTAGACACAGACTCTAACCTCTAACCCTGTGCATCTGTAGAAACAGAATCTAACTTTAACTCCCTGTGCACTGTATAAACAGACCTAAAACTATTAAACGACCTTTGCACTGAGACACCAGACTCTAAACTTATACCATGTGCCACTGTAAGAAACGGACTACTACCTCTAACCCCTGTGAAACTTAGAAACAGACTCTAACTTTAACCCTGTGACTGTAGAAACAGACCTACTTTAACCCCTTTGCACTGTATAAACAGACCTAACTTAACCCCTGTGCACTGTGAAAACAGACTAACTTTAACACCCCGTGGCACTGTAGAAACAGAATCTAACTTTAACCCCTGTGCACTGTATGACACAGTACTCTAACTTTAACCCATGTGCAGCTGTAGAAACACTCTAAGCCTCTTAACCCCTTGTGCAACTGTAGAAACAGACTCTAACTTTAACCCCTGTGCACTGTAATAAACAGACCTAACTTTAACCCCTTTGGCACTGTAGACACAAGACTCTAACTTTAACCCCTGTGCACTGTATAACAGACGCTAACTTTAACCCTTTAGCACTGCAGACACATGAACTCTAACTTTTAACCCATGTGCAAACTGTAGACACAGTCCAACACTCCTCGTGCACACGCTCATCGCGCTGGCAGTCCTCACTACGTGGCTGCATCAAACCCAACGAGACGAAGAAGGCGGGCGACTGGGAGGAGAAGCGAGTTCACCACCAGGTGGAGTACCCTGGGTCTGCGCGAGTAACATCCGCGTCCAGGAGGGCGGGGGTTTTTTCTACAGGCGCGTCTTCATCAAGTTCCTGCACAGGTCAGCGCCAGAAAGGTTTAACAGGAGTACTCAGAGTATCTAAAGGTGACGCTAAGTACTCGGGTACTCTAACGGTACTATAAGTCTCAGAGTACTCTAAGAGACCTTAGGTACTCTGGGTTACGAATACTGTTTGTGAAGCAACTTTGGTGGTTAGCACTCGAGCCTGGAAAGCATGAGCTTTGTACCTTGTTTTTTATAAATCCGTTCCTCAGATTTATAAATGAATCCCTCCCGTTCGGTCCTTCTTCAGATTTATAAATGAATCCTCATTCCTCAGATTAATTAAATGAATCCTCGTTTCCTCCGTTCTCAGATTTATAAATGAATCCCTCCCATTTCCTCAGAATTTATAAATGAATCCCTCCGTTCTTCAGATTTATAAATGAAATCCCTCCGTTCCTAGATTTATAAAATGATCCCTGCCGTTCCTTCAGATTTATAAATGAATCCCTCCATTCCTCAAGATTATTAATGAATCCCTCGTTCCTCCCGTTCCTCAGATTTTATAATGAATCCCTCCATTTCCTCAGATTTATAAATGAATCCCTCGTTCTTCAGATTATAAATGAATCCCTCCGTTCAGATTTATAAATGAATCCCTCCCGTTCCTCAAGATTTTATAAATGAATCCCTCCGTTCCTCAGATTTATAAAGAATCACTCCATTCCTCAGATTTAATAAATGAATCCCTTCGTTCCTCAGATTTATAAAATGAATCCCTCCGTTATTACCAGATTTATAAATGAATCCTCTGTTCTTCAGATTTATAAATGAAAGTCCCTCCGTTCTTCAGAATTTATAAATGAATCCCTCCGTTCTTCAGATTTATAAATGAATCCTCGTTCTTCAGATTATAATGAGGTCCCTCCAGTTCCTCAGATTTAAATGAATCCCTCCGTTTCTCAGATTATTAAATGAATCCCTCCCGTTCTTCAGATTTAAAATGAATCCCTCCGTTCTCAGATTAATAAATGAATCCCTCATTCCTCAGATTATAAATGAATCCTCCGTTCTCAGATTTATAAATGAATCCCTCCGTTCCTGCAGATTTTATCAATGAATCCCTCCATTCCTTCAGATTTAATAAATGAATCCCTCCGTTCTTCCAGATTTATAATATGAATCCCTCCGTTCCTCAGATTTATAAATGAATCCCTCCGTTCCTCAGATTTATAATGATCCCCTACCCGTTCTTTTCGATTTATAAATGAATCCTCCGTCTCAGATTTAATAAATGAATCCTGCCGTTCCTCAGAATTATTAAAATGAATCCCTCCGTTCCTCAGATTATTAAATGAATCCTCCGTTCCTCAGATTTTATAAATGAATCCTCGCGTTCCTCAAGATTTATAAATGAATCCCCCGTTCCTGCAGATTATTAAAATGAATCCTCTCGTTCTTCAGAATTTATAAATGAATCCCTCCGTTCCTCAGATTTATAAATGAATCCCCTCCGTTCTTCAAGATTTATAAATGAATCCCATCCGTTCTTCAGATTTATAAATGAATCCCTCCGTTTCCTCAGATTATTAAATGAATCCCTCCGTTTCTTCAGATTATAAATGAAATCCCTGCCGTTCCTCAGATTAATTAAATGAATCCCTCCTCCGTTCTTCAGATTTTATAAAATGAATCCTCCGTTCCTAAGATTTATCAAATGAAATTCCTCCGTTCTTCAGATTTATAAATGAATCCTCCGTTCCTCAGATTTATAAATGAATCCCTCCGTTCTTCAGAATTTTATAAATGAATCCTCCCGTTCTTCAGATTTTATAAATGAATCCCCTGCGTTCCTCAGATTATTAAATGAATCCCTCCGTTCTTTCAAGGATTATAAAATGAATCCCTCCCGTCTTCAGATTTATAATGAATCCCTCCGTTCCTGCAGATTATTAAATGAATCCCTCCGTTCCTTCAGATTTATAAATGAATCCCTCCGTTCCTCAGAATTATTAAATGAATCCCTCCGTTCTTCAGATTTATAAATGAAATCTCCGCCGTTCCTCAGATTTAAAATTAATCCTCCGTTCTTCAGATTTATAAATGAATCCTCCGTTCCTCAGATTTATAAATGAATCCCTCGTTCTTCCAGATTTATAAATGGAATCCTCCGTTCTTCAGATTTATAAAATGAATCCTCCGTCTCAGATTATAAATGAATCCCTCGTTCTTAACAGAATTTTAATAAATGAATCCCTCCGTTCCTCAGATTATTAAATCGAATCGCTCCGTTCTTCAGATTGTATCAAATGAATCGCTCCGTTCCTCAGATTTATAAATGAATCCTCCGTTCTTCAGATTTATAAATGAATCCTCCGTTCCTTAAGATTTATAAATTGAATCCCTCCGTTCCTTCAGATTTATAAATGAATCCTTCCGTTCTTCAGATTTATAAAATGAATCACTCCCGTTCCTTCAGCTTAATTAAATAATCCCTCCGTTTTCTTCAGAATTTCATAAATGAATCCCTCCGTTCCTACAGATTATTAAATGAATCCCTCCGTTCTTCAGATTTTATAAATGAATCCTCCGTCTTCAGATTTATAAATGAAATCCTCCGTTCTTCAGATTTAATAAATGAACCCTCCGTTTTCCTCAGATTATTAAGATGAAATCCCCTCCGTTTCTTCAGATTTATAATGAATCCCTCCGTTCCTCAGATTATTAAATGAATCCTCCGTCTTCAGATTATTAAAATGAATCTCCGTTCCTCAGATTTATAATGAATCCTCCGGCCTCTCAGATTATAATGAAATCGCCTCCGTTCCTCAGATTATAAATGAATCCTCCGTTCCTCAGATTTATAAATGAATCCCTCAGTTCTTCAGATTTATAAATGAAATCCCTCCGTTCCTCAGATTAATTAAATAATCCCTCCGTTCTTCAGATTTATAAATGAATCCTCCGTTCCCAAGATTATTAAATGAATCCCTCCGTTCTTCAGATTATTTAAATGAATCTCCTCCTACAGATTTATAAATGAATCTCCGTTCCTCAGATTTATAAAATGAATCCTCCGTTCCCAGATTATTAAATGAATCCATCCGTTCCTCAGGATTTATAAATGAATCCCTCCGTTCTCAGATTTATAAATGAATCCCTCCGTTTCTCTCAGATTTATTAAATGAATCCTACGTTCTCAGAATTTATAAATGAAATCCCTCCGTTCTTCAGATTTATAAATGAATCCCTCCGTTCCCTCAGATTTATAAATGAATCCCGCCGTTCTTCAAGATTTATAAATGAATCCCTCCGTTCTTCATATTTATAAAATGAATCCTCCGTTCCTCAGATTTATAAATTAATCCCTCCGTTCCTCAGATTATTAAATGAATCCCATCCGTTCCTCAGATTTAATAAAATGAACCTCCGTTCCTCAGATTTATAAATGATCCCCTCCGTTCTTCAGATTTATAATAATCCCTCCGTTCTTCATATTTATAAATTAATCCCTCCGTTCCTCAGATTATTAAAATTAATCCTCCGTTCCCTCCAGATTATTAAATTATCCTCCGTTCCTCAGATTTATAAATGAATTTCCTCCTTTCCGGTTCCTCAGATATTAAATGAATCCTCCCGTTCTCAGATTTATTAAATGGAATCCCCGCCGTTCTTCAGATATTTAATAAATGAATCCCTCCGTTCTCAGATTTATAAATGAATCCCTCCGTTTCTTCAGATTTATAAATGAATCCCTCCGTTCTTCATATTTATAAATGAATCCCCTCTGTTCCTCAAGATTATTAAATGAAGTCCCCTCATTCCCATCCGTTCTACAGATTTAAAATGAATCCTCCGTTCTTTAGAATTTATAAATGAATCCCTCCGTTCTTTCCAGATTTAATAAATGAATCCCTTTCCGTTTTTTAATTTATAAATGAATCCCTCCGTTCTTCAGATTTATAAATGAAATCCCTCTGTTCCTCAGATTTATATAATGAATCCTCCGTTCCTCAGATTATTAATGAATCCCCTCCGTTCTTCAGATTATAAATGAATCCCTCCATTCCCTCAGATTTAATAATGAAGTCCCTCCATTCCTCAGATTTATAATGATCCCTCCGTTCCTCAGATTATTAAATGAATCCCTCTCGTTCCTTCAGATTTAATAAATGAATCGCCTCCATTCCTCGATTTATAAATGAAAGATCCTCCATTCTCAAGATTTATAAATAATCCCTCCGTTCCTCAGATTTATTAAATGAATCCCTCCGTTCCCTCCCGTTCCTCAAGATTTATAAATGAATCCCTCCTTCACTCCGTTCCTCAGATTTAATAAATGAATCCCTCCGTTCCTCAGATATAAATGAATCCCCCGTTCCTTCAGATTTATAATGAATCCCTCCTCTTCAGATTTTATAATGATCCCTCCGTTCTTCAGATTTATAAATGAAATCCCTCGTTCCTCAGATTTATAAATTGAATCCCTCCGTTCCTCAGATTTATAAATGATCCCTCCGTTCTTCAAGATTTATCAATGAATCGCCTCCGTTCTTTAGATTTATAATGAATCCCTCGTTCCTCAGATTTATAAATGAATCCCTCCGTTCCTCAGATTATTAAATGAATCGCCCTCCCGTTCCCTCGTTCTTTCAGATTTATAAATGAATCCCTCCATTCCTCAGATTTATAAATGAATCCCTTCCGTTCCCCTCCGTTCCTCAGATTTATAAAATGAATCCCTCCATTCCTCAGATTTATAAATGAATCCTCCGTTCCCTCCGTTCCTCAGAGTTATAATGAATCCCTCTCCCATTCCTCAGATTTATAAATGAATCCCTCCCGGTCCCTCAGATTATTAATTCCGAAAATCACTCCGTTCCCTCCGTTCTTCAGATTTTATAATGAATCGGCCTCGTTCCTCCGTTCCTCAGATTTATAAATGATCCCTCCATTCCTCAAGATTTATAAATGAATCCCATCCGTTCCCCCTCCGTTCCTCAGATTTTATAAATGAATCCCTCCGTTCAACTCAGATTTATAAATGAATCCCTCCGTTCCTCAAGATTTATAAATGAATCCCTCCCGTTCCCTCCGTTCCTCAGATTTATAAAATGAAATCCCTCCGTTCCTCAGATTTAATAAATGAATCCTCCGTTCCTTCAGATACGCCATCCTGACGCCGGAGTCGTGCCTAAGTGGAAAGGGAGACCCTCGCCAGGGCGGTCCCTGCACTGCTGCGCTCAGTCAACAAATGGAACCAGGACCAGTACCACTGGGCAAAAGCAAAGTCTTCATCCGGGCCCGGAGTCGGTGAGTCTGTGGAAACCTGGAACGTTTAGTTTTGAATAACTCCCGTGACTTTTCTGTCCTGCAGCTCTTCCTGCTGGATGGAGATGCGAGAGGAAAGTTCAACGGTTTTCGCCGCGTGATCCAGAAGGCTGGAGGAAGCACGTGGCGGTCAGGAAGTAACGTGCAGATGAGACGGGAAGCGTCGGACGTCCTGCTGAACAAGAAGGAGCGCGCCGGAAACAGCCTGAACAGGAACTTCATGGCGACTACATCGGTCTGAACCTGAACCCGAAATCCGAGCCTTCAATGTCCCGCAAGAAAGAGCGAGTGGAGTTCGCATGATGTGGTGCTCAAGTACACCGACCGCTTGCAGGGTGAGTCAGAGCCCGAATCCCAGAGCGCTTCAGGGCGAGTCCAGAGCCGCTTCCAGGGCGAGTCCAGAGTCCAAGAGCCGCTTCAAGGGCGAGTCCAGAGTCCAGAGCCGCTTCAGGGCGAGTCCAGAGTCCAAGCGCTTCAAAGGGTGAGTCCAAGAGCCGCCTTCAGGGTGAGTCCAGAGCCGCTTCAGGGTGAGTCCAGAGCCGCTTCCAGGGTGAGTCCATGAGCGCTTCAAGGGTGAGTCAAGAGCGCTTAAGGGCGAGTCCAGAGTCCAGGAGGCCGCTTCAGGGGAGTCCAGAGCGCATTCAGGGCGGAGTCCCAGAAGCCGCTTCAGGGCGAGTCAGAGTCCACAGCCGCTTCAGGGCGAGTCTCAGAGCCGCTTAGGGCGAGTGCTCGGTCGATATCGGTCAATACGTCAAATATCTCGGTCAGTATCGGTCGGTATCGGTCAAATATCGGGGAAGAATAAATTCTGCCGTTTCTGTTTTCAGAGCGTGAAACGTGACCTCATCCTGACTCCCTAAAATACTGTACCTGATTGGACGAGGAAGGTGACGAGGGGCCGGAACAAAGGCCAGATCCAGGAAATCCTAAGAGGAAGATCGAATCACATCCAGATGATGAGTCCCTCAGGTGAGAAGGTCCTTTGTCTTATGTTTGGATACTTCTGTCCCTCTCTCCTCTGATTGGCTCTCACCTCTGATTGGTCCACAGCTGTCCTTCAAGGAATTGACTTCTTCATCTGTCCCAACGAGGAGACGTACGACACGCGTCCTCCAGAGCGTCTTCAAGAAACGAGTTTCCTCAGTTTGCCTCCTGAAGAAATACAGGAGAAAACGGGGAAGAAGCTCCCAGCTGAAGTTCAACACCTGTGAGTCACTGAGGAAATAAACGTTATACACGATTTACCCAAGATAAACACCGTCCTGCTCCACGAAAATGAATAAAACGACCAAAAGCTGTGGGTAAACTTAACAAGGGGGTAAAAAAATAACTAAATCTAAGGCTATTTACAATATATACATAAGTTTACTAAAGCTAAACAAAACACTAATAAAAACTAACGAGTGTCTTCTTGAGCAAAACACAAACCGGAGACACAACTTAAAAAACACAAAAGTTAACTGTAACAAGAAAAGACACAGACACAAAATGGGCGGTCCAGCAGTCCCAGAATGCTAACCGAAGTCTGGACTTTTCTAGGCGTGCTCAGGGCGCTTTAACGAGTCTGCCACCAATCAGAGCAAAGAACGCACCATGAGCCGGTCCGACACAATTCACCAACCACAGAGGCAAGGACCACAAGTCAGTGAATTTACATAGAGGACAAACAGAGTAAAGCACACAACAAACATAGATGGGGAGTCAGTAGGCTGGGGCTGCAACTGCTCCTTTCCAGTGTCCGCCCATACTCTCTAGCTTCTTCCCTCCTCTTCCTCCTCTCCCTCCTCTCTCTCCTCTTATATTATCCTCTTCCTCCTCTTCCTTCAGGCTGGAGGTTCAAAGTGAAGAAGGGCGGCTGGGGCCCCTTCGTGTCGTCGGGCGCGTTTTGGAGGGACACGGCGACGAGGCGGAGCTTAAAACCTAGCAGCAAAGTCCTAACATGTTGTCGACTCGGACCAGGCCATCCCCAAGGACTCGCGTAAGACCCGCCTCCTCTTTACCCATCCCCTTCAATCACAAATACGACAGTTTGTAATCCAGCAAGTGTAGCAGAAAAGGCTGAAAGGCAGATGAACGCTGTATTCCAAATATGGTCATTTCCTTTGTGGGAAGACAGTTTGGAAACATTCTGAGAGGAGGGAAAAATGTATACATGAAAATGAAAGAAACTTTTTTTTTTTTATCAAATGTGGGACAGTTTGGAAAAATGTCTCCAACATGGCGGGCTCTGTGGTTTCCAAACTGTCCAAACATTTTTGCCGACTAAACAACAGAAGCGCATGTGCAGAACATCTGCACTTCACATAAAGACGCCGCACTTACAAGACTCACACTTTACAGACTCGTCACTTTACAGAACTCCACACTTTTACCAGATCACACTTTACAGACTCTCGCACTTTAACAGACTCGCACTTTACAGACACCCGCACTTTACATGACTCCACACTTTAAACAGACTCCACACTTTATCAGACTCCACACTTTACAAGACTCGCACTTTAACAGACTCCACACTTTTACAGATCGACTTACAGACTCACACTTTACAAGACTCCGGCACTTTACAGACTCCACACTTTACAGACTCCACAAACTTTACAGACTCCACACTTTACAGACTCGCACTTAAGACTCCACACTACAGACTCACACTTTACAGACTCAGACACTTTACAAGGACTCGCACTTTACTAGACTCGCCTTTACAGACTCCAACATTACAGACTACATTTACAGACCCGCACTTCACAGGACTCCGCACTTTTACAGACTCCGCACTTTACAGACTCCACACTTTACAGACTCCGCACTTTACAGACTCCGCACTTTAACAGACTCGCACTTTACAGACAGCACCGCACTTTACCAGACTCCACACTTTACAGACTCGGCACTTTACAGACTCGCACTTTACAGACTCACACTTTACAGACTCAATACTTTACATAGACTCCGACTTTACAGACTTCCGCACTTTACAGACTCCCGCACTTTACAGACTCCGCACTTATACAGACTCCCGCACTTTAACAGACTGCAGCTTTACAGACTCGCACTTTAGACTCGCACTTTACAGACTCGCACTTTACCAGACTCAACACTTTACAGACTGCACTTTACAGACTCGCACTTTACAAGACTCGCACTTTACAGATCCACACTTTAGCAACTCGCACTTTACAGACTCCCGCACTTTACAGACCCGCACTTTACAGATCTCCACACTTTAACAGACTCCCACACTTTACAGACTCGCAACTTTAACAGACTCCGCACTTTACAGACCCGCACTTTACAACTCGCACTTTACAGACTCCGCACTTTACAGACTCACACTTTACAGACCCGCACTTTACAGACTCCGCACTTTACAGACTCCGCACTTTACAGACTCCTCACTTTACAGACTCGCACTTTACAGACTCCACACTTTACAGACTCGCACTTTACAGACTCCTCACTTTACAGAGACTCGCAGCTTTACAGACCTCCGCACTTTAACAGACTCCGCCACTTTACAGACTCGCACTTAACAGACTCCGACTTTCAAGGACTCCGCACTTTTCAGACTGCCCGCCTTTACAGACTCGCACTTTACAGACTCGCACTTTACAGACTCCGCACTTTATCAGACTCCAACACTTTACAACTCGCACTTTACAGACTCACACTATTACAGACTCCACACTTTAACAGACTCACACTTCAACTCGCACTTTAAGACTCCACACTTTACAGACTCGCACTTTACAGACTCACACTTTTACAGACTCGCACTTTACAACTCCCCACGTTTACAGACTCCGCACTTACAGACTCACACTTTACAGACTCCACACTTTAGAGACTCCGCACTTTACAGACTCACACTTTATACAGAACTCACACTTTACAGACTCACAACTTTACAGACTTCCGCACTTTAACAGACCTCGCACATTTACAGACCCGCTACTTTACAGACATCCACACTTTAAGACTCCACACTTTAACAGACCTCCGCACTTTACAGCTCCACACTTTTACAGAACTCACACTTTAACAGACTCCCACACTTTACAGACTCACACTTACAGACTCCGCACCTTTAACAGACTCGCACGTTTACCAGACTCGCGACTTTACAGAACTCCACACTTTACAGACTCGCACTTTACAGAACTCGCACTTTACAGACCTCCGCAAACTTAAGACTCGCACTTTACAGACTCCAAATTTAACAGACTCTCCGCACTTTACAGACACACTTTACAGACTCCACACTTTACAGACTCGCAACTTTAACAGACTCCGCAACTTTACAACTCGTCGCACTTTAACAGACTCCACACTTTACAAGACTCCGCACTTTACAGATCCCGCACTTTAACAGCTCACCTATTTACAGACTCGCATTTAACAGACTCGCACCTTTTACAGACCTCCGCACTTTACAGACTCGCACTTTACAGACTCCACACTTTACAGACCTCCCTTTAACAGACTCCACACTTTACAGACTCGCCACTTTACAGCTCCACACTTTAACAGACTCACACTTTACAGACTCCCGCACTTTACAAGACTCGCACTTTACAGACTCGCACTTTAAGACTTCGCACTTTACAGACTCGCACTTTACAGACTCCGCACTTAACAAGACTCGCACTTTACAGACTCCCACTTTACAGACTCCCGCACTTAAGACTCGCACTTTACAGACTCGCACTTTACAGACTCCGCACTTTACAGACTCCGCACTTTACAGACTCACACTTTACGACCACATTTAACAGACTCGCACTTTTTACAGACTCGCACTTTACAGACTCCACACTTACAGACTCGCACTTTTACAAAGAGACTCACACTTTAACAGACTCCGCACTTTACAGACTCCGCACTTACAGACTCGCCTTTACAGACTCACACTTTACAGAACTCGCACTTTACAGGACTCACACTTTACAACTCGCACTTACAGACTCGCACTTTACAAGACTCCACTTTACAGACTTTCACACTTTACAGACTCGCACTTTACAGACTCGCACTTTACAGACTCGCACTTTACAGACTCGCCTTACAGACTCCGCACTTTAACGACTCGCACTTTCAGACTCCGCCTTTACAGACTGCGCACTTTTACGACTCCACACTTTACAGACTCCACTTTACAGATCGCACTTTAACAAGACTCGCCTTACAAGACTCGCACTTTACAGACTCGCACTTTAACAGACTCGCACTTTACAGACCTGCACTTGTACAGACTCGCACTTTACAGATCTCCGCACTTTACAGACTCCCGCACTTTACAGACTCCGCACTTTAACATGACTCGCACTTTACAGACTCCGCACTTACAGAACTCGCACTTTACAGACTCGCAACTTTTCAGACTCCACACTTTACAGACCGCACTTTACAGAGAACTCGCACTTTTACAGACTCACATTACAGACTCCTCACTTTACAGACTCGCACTTTACACAGATCTCGCCACTTTACAGACTCGCACTTTACAGAAACTCGCAACTTACAGACTCCACACTTTACAGACTCCACACTTTACATGACTCTCTGCATTTTACGACTCGCAACTTTACAGACTCCACACTTTACAGACTCGCACTTTACGATTGCACTTATACAGACTCCACACTTTACAGACTCCACACTTTACAGACTCGCACTTTACAAGACCGCACACTTTACAGATCTCACACTTACAGACCGCACTTTACAGACTCGCACTTTAAGACTCGCACTTTACAGACTCGCACTTTACAGACTCCCACTTTACAGACTCACATTTACAGACTCACACTTTACAGACTCCACACTTACAGACTCCACATTTACAGACTCGCACTTTACAGACTCGCCACTGTTACAGACTCCACACTTTTACAGACTCGCACTTTACAGACTCGCACTTTAACAGACTCGCACTTTACAGACTCGCACTTTACAAGACTCCTCACTTACGACTCACACTTTACAGGACTCCACACTTTACACGACTTCCACACTTACAGACCCACACTTTACAGACTCGCACTTTACATGACTCACACTTTACAGATCGCACTTTTAACAGACTCCGCACTTTACAGACTCACACTTTCAGACTCACAACTTCTACAGACTCGCACTTTACAGACTCCACAACTTTACAGACTCGCACTTTACAGACTCGCACTTTACAGACGCACTTTACAGACTCGCACTTACAGACTTCCTCACTTTAACAGACTCCGGCACTTTACAGACTCACCTTTACAGACTCGCACTTTTACAGACTCCTCACTTTAACAGACTCCTCACTTACAGACTCCACACTTTAACAGACTCCACACTTTACAGACTCGGCACTTTACAGACTCGCACTTTACAGACTCCACACTTTACAGACTCGCACTTACAGACTCCTACTTACAGACTCGCACTTTACAAGACTCACACTTTTAAGACTCGCACTTTACGACATCTCACTTTACGATCCTCACTTTACAGACTCCACTTTACAGACTCCCGCACTTTACAGACTCGCACTTTAACAACTCGCACTTACGATCCACACTTTACAGACTCCGCACTTTAACAGACTCTCACTTTACAGACTCGCACGTTACAGACTCACACTTTAAGACTCCGCACTTTACAGACTCCTCACTTTACAGACCTTCTCACTTTTAACAGACTCCGCAGCTTTACAGACCCTCACTTTCAGACCGCAACTTTACAGACTCCTCACTTTACAGACTCCTCACTTTACGATCCACTTTAACAGATCGCACTTTACAGACTCCTCACTTTACACGACTCGCATTTACAGACTCCTCACTTTACAGACTCGCACTTTACAGACTCGCACTTTAAGAACTTCGCACTTTACAGACTCCGCACTTTACAAGACTCCACACTTTACAGACTCGCACTTTACAGACTACATTTACAGACCGCACTTAACAGACTCGCCTTTACAGACTCCTCACTTTACAGACTCACTTTACGACTCCTCACTTTACAGACTCCACTTTACGACTCCGCATCTTTACAGACTCCGCACTTTACAAGACTCCTCCACTTACAGCTCGCACTTTACACGACTCTACTTTACAGACTCGCACTTTACAGAAATCGCACTTTACAGACTCGCACTTTACAGACTCCGACTTTACAGACTCCACACTTTACAGACTCGGACTTTACAGACTCGACTTTACTAGACTCGCACTTTACAGACTCGACTTACAGATCCGCAACTTACAGACTCGCCTTTACAGACTCCGCACTTTAACAGACTCGCACTTTACAGACTCGACTTCAGAACTCGCACTTAACAGACTCGACTTTACAGACTCGCACTTTACAGATCTCCCACTTTACAGACTCCGCACTTTACAGACTCCAAACTTTACAGAAACTCATAAACACTTTAAACAGACTACACCTTTACGACCAACACTTACAGAACTCCGCCTTAAGACCTCCACACTTTACAGACCCACACTTTACAGACTCACACTTCAGACTCCGCCTTTTACGACTCCGCATTTACCAGACTCGCACTTTACAGCACTCCACACTTTACAGACTCGCACTTTACAGACTCCGCACTTATACAGACTCCACCACAAGCATTTACAGACTCACACTTTACAGACTCCATAACAACTTTACAGACTCACATTTACAGACTCCACACTTTAACAGACTCCACACTTTCTACAAGACTCCGCACTTTTACAGACTCCGCCCTTTACAAGACTCACACTTTGACAGATCCACACTTTACAGACTCCACACTTTAACAGACTTCACACTTTACAGACTCACACTTTAACAGACTCCGGCACTTTACAGACTCGCACTTTACAGACCCGCACTTTACAGACTCCACCTTTACAGACTCACACACTTTACAGACTCCACACTTTACAGCACTCCACACTTTACAGACTCGCACTTTAACAGATTCCGCACTTTACAACTCCGCACTTTACAGACTCCAACTTTACAGACTCCGCACTTTTACGACTTCGCACTTTAAACAGACTCCACTTACAGCTCACAACTTTACAGACCTCCTCACTTACAGACTCGCACTTTACAGACTCCGCATTTTACAGACTCCGCACTTTACAGACCCACACTTACAGACTCGCACTTTACAGCTCCGCACTTTACAGAACTCCACACTTTAAACAGACTCACACTTTACAGACCCACACTTTACAGAACCTCAAACACTTTTACAGACTCCACACTTACAGACTCCGCATTTACAGACATGACTTTACAACTCCGCACTTTACAACTCCGCACTTTACAAGACTCACACTTTACAGACTCGCACTTACAGATCGCACTTTACCAGACTCCACACTTTACAGACTCCACACTTTAACAGACTTCCACACTTTACCAGACTCCAACTTTAACAGACTCCACCTTTACAGACCACACTTACAGACTCCACACTTTACAGACTCACACTTTACCAGACCTCCACACTTTACAGACTCACACTTTACAGACGCCTCACTTTACAGACTCGACTTTACAGCTCGACTTTACAGACTCCACACTTTACAGACTCCACCACTTTACAGACTCCACACTTTACAGACTCCGCACTTTACAGACTCGCACTTTACAGACTACCGGACTTACGACTCCGCACTTTACAGACTCACACTTTCAACGTCGCACTTTACAGACTCGCACTTTACGACTCACACTTTATCAACAGACTCCACAACTTACAGACGTCCACATTTACACGACTCCACACTTTACAGATCCACACTTTACAGACTCACACTTACAACTCCACACTTTACAACACTCCACATTCTTAACAGACTCCACACTTTACAGACTCCCACTCTTACAGACTCCCACTTTACAGACTCGCATTTACAGACTCGCACTTTACAGACTCCACACTTTACAGACTCACACTTTACCAGACTCGCACTTTACAGACATCGCAGCTTTACAGACTCACACTTTCAGACTCCGCACTTATACAGACTCGCCTTTACAGACTCGCAAACTTTACAGACTCCGCACTTTGGAGCTTGGAAGGTTTTTACCAACAAGGATTTACAAGATCTGATTCTGATGGATTTATCGAGCTTTGCGAATGTTATTACAGATTAATAACTAGTTTTATTCCAAAACTAAACCAGATCTGAGACACAAAAATATCGGTGCCCTAAGCACCTTAATTTTTCGTGTCTGAAACCAGTTTTTTTGTTTATAGTTGAGAACATATTCTCATATTAAAACTTCTCAATTGATCCTCTCTAAATGTTAATTATTTTCCCTGTTTAGCTATCCCAGGGTGCGCTGCTGTTGTTCTACATAACGCTCTGTTGAACTTTCCGTCAGGTTCCGACTCGGATAGACAACAGGAAGAGCCGCACATTGGCCACCCCACACCCCACCCCTAGACCGCCCCTGGATCTGGGTAAGAACCACCACCCTGCGCAGGTGTGTCCCCGCCCCCGGCTCCG
This sequence comes from Neogobius melanostomus, assembly GCA_007210695.1. Classification (NCBI taxonomy): domain Eukaryota; kingdom Metazoa; phylum Chordata; class Actinopteri; order Gobiiformes; family Gobiidae; genus Neogobius; species Neogobius melanostomus. Next base: position 161,238 of record VHKM01000769.1, read on the forward strand.
CCCTAAGGCAGGTAGTGTGTTTCAGGTGCAGCGGACAGGCACATGTCAAGGGGGCGCTCTCCTGCCCGGCAGGCGCCATGGAGGCAACCCACTCTGCCGCGTCTCCACGGCAACGCCAGGGCACCAATAAGCAGAACAACCGCAGGCCTGCCTCATGGAGGTGCCCGACACGGAGCCGCCGGGGTGAGACATCAAGGGAGTTCCCAGGGCACCAGTCCATCAGGCCGGTGGCTACAAGATACATGCAACAAACGACTCAAAACAAAAATGTGGGGGGAATTTTTTTATTTTTTTTTAGAAATATTAGAAAAATATTGGAAAAATATTTGTGTACATTTGGGGAAAACACTAAAAAAATAGTTTAAAAATTTTGGGGGGGGGAATTGAAAGTGTTTTTTTCTGCACCTTTTGTCGTTAAAGGAAGCTCTGCGGTTGTTTCATTTCAATAAAGTGATGCAAATGCAACATTTTAATTAGTTTAAATGGAAAGTAAAATGAATAATTAATATTAATCTATTTAACTGGTTCTAGACAAATTTTTGTATAGTATCTGAAACCAAGTATCAAGTAAGTCCAGTACTGAAAAATTTGAACAACCCTAAGACTCTATTCTCCATAGGCTGCTGAGGAGGTTTATAACCCCGTGTTCTCTGTAATAACCCGTGTTCTCTGTAATAACCCTTGGCCCCGTGTTCTCTGTAATAACCCCGTGTTCTCTGTAATAACCCCGTGTTCTCTGTAATAACCCGTGTTCTTGTATAACCCCGTGTTTCTGTAATACCCCAGTGTTTTCTCTGTAATAACCCGTGTTTCTCTGTAATAACCGGTTCTTGTAATACCCGTGTTCTCTGTAATACCCGTGGTTCTCCTGTATAACCCCGGTGTTCTCTGTATAACCCGTGTTCTCTGTATAACCCGTGTTTCTGTAATAACCCCCTGTTCTCTGTAAATACCCCGTGTTCTCTGTAATAACCCCGTGTTCTCTGTAATAACCCCCGTGTTCTCTGTAATAACCCGTGTTCCTCATGTAATAACCCAGTGTTTCTGTAATAACCCCCGTGTCTCTGTAATAACCCCCGTGGTTCTCTGTAATAACCGGTGTTTCTCTGTAATAAACCCGTGTTTCTCTGTAAAATAACCCCCGGTGTTCTCTGTAATACCGTGTTCTCTGTAATAACCCCGGTGTCTTTCTGTAATACCCCTGTTGTTCTTCTGTAATAACCCCGTGTTCCTGTAATAACCCCCGTGTTCATGTAATAACCCCTGTCTCTGTATAACCGGGTGTTCCACTGTAAAATAACCCGTTTCTCTTGTAATAACCGTGTGTCTCTGTAATTAACCCCCTGTTTCTGTAATAAACCCCGTGTTCACTGTAATAACTCCGTGTTCTCTGTATAACCCCTGTTCTCTGTAATAACCCCGCGTTCTCTGTAATAACCCGGTGTTCTCTGATACACCCGTGTTTCTCTGTATAACCCGTGTTACTGTAAATAACCCCCTGTTTTCCTCTGTAATAACCCCGTGTTCTCTGTAATAACCCCTGTTCCTGTAACCCCCGGCGTTTCCTGTAATACGCCCCGTGTTCTCTGTAATAACCCCGTTGTTTCTGTAATAACCGTGTTCTCTGTTAATAACCCGTGTTACTGTAACCCGTGTTCTCTGTAATAACCCCGTGTTCTCTGTAATACCCGGCGTTCTCTGTAATAACCCCCGTGTTTCTCTGTAATAACCCCAGTGTTTCTGTATAACCCCTGTTCTCTGTAATAACCCAGTGTTCTCTTGTATAACCCGTGTTCTCTGTATAACCCCCGTGTTTCTCTGTATAACCCCGGCGTTTCTGTAATACCCAGTGTTCTCTGTAAATAACCCGTGTTTACTCCTGTAATAACCCCGGTGTTCTCTGTAAAACCCGCGGTTCTCTGTAATAACGTGTTTCTCTGTAATAACCCGCGTTCTCTGTAATAACCCCCGGCGTTCTCTGTAATAACCCGGCGATTCTCTGTAATAACCCGTGTTCTCTGTAATAACCCCGTGTTCTCTGTAACTAACCCGTGTTCCTGTAATAACCGGTGTTCTTCTGTAAATAACCCCGTTTCTCGTACTCACAACCCCGTGTTCTCTGTTATAACCCGGTGTTCTCTGTAATAAACCCGGTGTTCTCTGTAATACCCCGGTGTTCTCTGTAATAACCCCCGTGTTCTCTGTAGATACCCGTTGTTTCTCTGTAAATAACCCCCGTGGTTCTTCCTGTATACCCCGTGTTCTCTGTAATAACCGTGTTCTCTGTAATAACCCGGTGTTCTTGAATAACCGTGTTCTCTTGTAATAACACCCCGTGTTCTCTGTAATAACCCGGTGTTCTCTGTAACCATGTTCTCTGTAATACTCCGTGTTTCTCTGTATACCCCGGCGTTTCTGTAATACCCGTGTTCTCTGAATAACCCCGGTGTCTTGTAATAACGCCGGTGTTCTCTGTAATAACCCCGGTGTTCTCTGTAATAACGGCGTTCTCTGTCAATAACCCCGGTGTTCCTCTGTATACCCCGGTGTTCTCTGTTAATAACCCCGCGTTCTCTGTAATTAAACCCCGGTGTTCTCTGTAATAACCCGGCGTTTCTGTAATAACCCCGTGTTCTCTGTAATACCCGTGTTCTCTGTAATAACCCCGGTGTTCTCTGTAATACCCCGGTGTTCTCCGTGTAATAACCCGGCGTTCTCTGTATAACGCCGTGTCTCTGTAATAAACCGGCTGTTCTTGTATAACCCGCGTTCTTCTTAATAACCCTTCGTGTTCTTCTGTAATAACCCGTGTTCTCTGTAAATAACCCGCGTTTCTCTGTAATAACCCCGTGTTCTCTGTAATAACCCCGGCGTTCTCTGTAAATAACCCGTGTTTCTCTGTAAATAACCACCGGTGTTTCTCTGTATAACCCCGGTGTTCTCTGTAATAACCCGGTTTCTCTGTAATCCCGTGTTCTTCTGTAATAACCCGGCGTTCTCTGTATAACCCGTCGTTCTCTGGTAATAACCCGGTGTTTCTCTGTATAACCGCCGGTGTTCCTGTAATAACCCGGTGTCTCTGTAATAACCCCGTGTTCTCTGTAATAAACCCCCGGCTTCTCTGTATAACCCGGCTTCTCTGTTAATACGCCGGCTTCTCTGTAATACCGGCTTCTCTGTAATAAGCCCGTTGTTCTCTGTAATAACCCCGGTGTTCTCTGTATAACCCGGCTTCTCTGTAATAAACCCGTGTTCTCTGTAATAACCGCCGTGTTCTCCTGTAATAACCCCGTGTTCTCTGTAATCAACCCGTGTTCTCTTGTAATAACCCCGTGTTCTCTGTATACCAGCCGGTGTTCTTGTAATAACCCGTTGTTCTCCTGTAATAACCCCGTGTTCTCTGTAAATAACCCGTGTTCTCTGTAATAACCGTGTTCTCTGTAATAACCCCCGTGTTCTTGTAATAACCCCGGTGTTCTCTGTAATAACCCCGTGTTCTCTGTAATACACCCCGTGTTCTTTGTAATAACCCCCGTGTTCCTGTAATAACCCCGTGTTCTCTGTAATAACCCCGTGTTCTCTGACTGAAATAACCCCCCGTGTTCTCTGTAATAACCCCGTGTTCTCTGTAATAACCCCGGTTGTCTCTGTAATAACCCGGTGTTTCTCTGTAATAACCCGGGTCGTTCTTGGTAATAAACCCGGTGTTCCTCTGAATACCGGTGTCTCTGTATAACCCTTGGTGTTCTCTGTAATAACCCGGTGTTCTCTGTAATAACCCCGGTGTTCTCTGTAATAACCCGGTGTTTCTGTAAAACCCCGTGTTCTCTGTAATTAACCGTGTTCTCTGTAATAACCCCGTGTTTCTCTGTAAGTTAACCCCCGTGTTCTCTGTAAAACCCCGTGTTCTCTGTAATAACCCCGGTTTCTCTGTAATAACCCCCGTGTTCTGTGTAATAAACCCGTGTTCTCTGTAATAACCGGTGTTTCTGGAATAACCCGTGTTCTTCTGTATAACCCAGTGTTTCTGTAATAACCCCGTGTTCTCTGTAATAACCCCGGCGGTCTCTGTAATAACCCGGCGTTCTCTGTAATAACCCCGGCCGTCTCTGTTATAACCGCGTGTTCTCTGTAATAACCGCGGCGTTCTCTGTAATAACCCGCGGCGTCTCTGTAATAACCCCGGCGTCTGCTGAATAACCCCGGCGTTCTCTGTAATAACCCGTGTTCTCTGTAATAACCCGCGTTTCTCTGTAATAACCCCCGTGTTCTCTGTAATAACCCGCGTTCTCTTGTATAACCCCGCGTTCTCTTTGTAAGTAACCCGGCGTTCTCTGTATAACCCCGTGTTCTCTGTAATAACCCGGCGTTCTCTGTAATAACCCCGTGTTGCTATGTAATAACCCCGGGTTCTCTGTAATAACCCGCGTTCTTCTGTAATAACCCGCGTTCTCTGTAATACCGTGTTCTCTGTAATAACCCCCGTGTTCTCTGTAGATAACCCCGGTGTTCTCTGTAATAACCCCGGTGTTTCTCTGTACTAACCCGGGTTCTCTGTAATAACCCGGCGTTCTCTGTATAACCGCGGCGTTCTCCTGTAATAACCCCGTGTTCTCGTGTAATAACCCGGCGTTCTCTGTAATGACCCCGGGCGTTCTCTGTATAACCCCGGCTTCTCTGTAATAACCCCGGCGTTCTCTGTAATAACTCCCGGCGTTCTCTGTAATACCCGGCGTTTCTGAATAACCCCGGGTTCTCCTGTAATAACCCAGTGTTCTCTGTAATAACCCGTGTTCTCTGTAATAACCAGTGGTTCTGCTTGCTCACACTCAACCCCCGGGCGTCTTCTGTAATAAACGCCCGTGTTCTCTGTAATAACCCGTGTTCTCGTGTATAACCCCCGTGTTCTCTTGTATAACCCAGTGGTCCTCTGTAATAACTCCCGGCGTTTCTCTGTAATAACCCCCGGCGCTTCTCTGTAATAACCCGTGTTCCTGGTAATAACCCCCGTGTTCTCGTGTAATAACCCGGGTTTCTCTGTACTGAACCCCGGCGTTCTCTGTAATAACCCGTGTTCTTTGTAATACCCGGCGTCTCTGTAATACCCCCCGTGTTCTCTGTAATAACGCCCCGTGTTTCTGTAATTAACCCCGTGTTCTCTGTAATGAACCCCCGTGTTTCTCTGGAATAACCCCGCGTTCTCTGTAATAACCCCGCGTTCTCTGTAATAACCCCCGCGTTCTCTGTCAGCCCAGTGTTCTCTGTAAATAACGCCGTGTTTTCTTGTTAAATATACCCCCGTGTCTCTCTGTTAATACCGCAGCTGTTCTCTGTAAATAACCCCGTGTTCTATGTAATAACCACGTGTTTCTCTGTAATAACCCCGTGTTCTCTGTAATAACCCGGCGTTCTGTATAACCCCGGCGTTCTCTGTGTAATAACCGGCGTTCTCTGTAATAACCTGTGTTCTCTTCAGGCTGCTGAGGAGAATGTCTAAGGAGTGCACGCGGACCGCGGGTCTGGGTCGGCCCAAACCGAGTCCGAAGCCAGACTCGGACGCGCACTGTAAAGCGGCTTTGGGCCTACGACGCCCGGAGGACAACGGACGAGCTGAGCTTTAACGCTGACGAGGTCATCGGAGAATGCCTGTCCAGGGTACGCAGTACTATACTACTACAGACATGTCTTATACTACAGACATGTACCTGATACTGAATACTTGTACACATGGTCTGGAGGGAGGTGTATGTTATACAGTATTTGACAGTAACATTATTTGTGTAGTAACAAGTATTTGTAGTAACAGTATTTGCAGTACATTAATTTTAGTAACAGTATTTGCAGTAACAGTATTTGGCAGTAAAGTATTTGTCTCCGCAGACTCCAGTGGTCTGGTGGGTTCGGGCGTCTCCGAGGACGAGAGGAATGTTTTCCCGGGACTACGTGGGAGAAGATTTGACCCCGAGACGCCATCGAGAAAGTGTTTCCCTCATGTCCCGCCCCTCGCTGTCCTTTTGTCCCCCCCCGGTCGCTCTGTCGCCCGCCCCCTGTCTTGTCCCGCCCTCTGTCCTTGTTCGCCCCCGCCTTGCCTCCATTGTTACTTGCAGAGAGCCCTGACAAGTTTTATTCTAGTATTTTTATAATCTAAACAATCAGCTTGCAGAATCATGGTCATCGTGCTAGCAAAGCTTTTTATTAAAGTTCATTTCAAACCGATGTTCCGTGTTTTATCGCTCACAGTAAAACAGTCGGGTATAAAGACGTGTAATCGGGACGATACGCTTCAGTCGCGATACGATACGGATCACCGATACTTCAAGGCCGATACAGTGAGTTGGTGAAACTTTTGAAAGAAACAAGTGATTATTGCGCTGGAAGAAATATACATCTAAAAAGTATTGAAAGACTCGATACTTTGATGAAGTATATTACGGTATCGTGACGAAGGCGTGTTGGATAAAATCGTTCTAAATCGATGGAGCGAGCCCGCTGCAAGAAACACAAAAACTGAAAACTCTACTTTTAAGAACGCAAGCAGAAGACGGAGTTTTCATACCAAATGTTTGTGGAATCCATGATGTCAAATGTGCTAGGAAGAGTCTCCAGAGCAGAAGAGTCCTCCAGCGCAGGAGGAGTCTCCAGCAGCGTGAAGAGTGCTTCCAGAGCAGGACAGAGTCTCCAGGCAGCAGGAGAAGTCTCCAGCAGCAGGAAGAGTCCCAGCAGCAGGAAGAGTCTGCCAGCAGCAGGGAGAGTCTCCAGCAGCAAGAAGATGTCATCCGGCAGTGATGGGAAAGATCCTGAAGGGGTCTGAGGCGGCGTCTGAAACCCTGAGTAGCTCATGGCTCACGCTGTTAGATCTCTAATGCAGTTAGTGAACTAGAGCTTCAGCAGCTTGCACATTCCACCGTCCTTACAGGGGAAGAGGAAGTGACATCACCAACGCTGTTCTTCTTCTTTCCTAAAGTTCAGTGCAGGCCAAACAAAAGCGCATACCGCCCCCTACTGTATAGTGGGGGCATGCGGCGCATGGCTTATGGGAATGGCAACATAGCCGGTAAGGGACCATCAGAGGTCCCTATGTTAAAGTGGCTATGATAGTTAGCATCAGAGGTCCCTAATGCTAAAGTGCTATGATAGTTAGCGTCAAGTCCCTATGCTAAAGTGGCTATGATCGAGTTAGCGTCAGAGGTCCCTCATGCTAAAGTGGCTGTGATAAGTTACGCGTCAGAGTCCTATGCTAAAGTGGGCTTATGATAGTTAGCGTCAGAGGTCCCTATGCTAAAGTGTGCTATGATAGTTAGCATCAGAGGCCTATTGCTAAAGTGGCTTATGAATAGTTTAGGCATCAGAGTCCCTATGGCTAAAGTGGCTATGATAGTTAGCATCAAAGGTCTATGCTAAAAGTGGCTATGATAGTTAGGCATCAGAGGTCCTATGCTGAAAGTGGCTATGATAGTTAGCATCAGAGTCTATGCTAAAGTGGTAGTGATAGTTAGCATCAGAGGTCATGCTACGAAGTGGCTATGATAGTTAGCATCAGAGATCCTATGCTAAAGTGGCTATGAGAGTTAGCATCAGAGGTCCCTATGTGCTAAAGCGGCTATGATAGTTAGCATACACGCTCCTTTCCCTAACTCTTCTAAAGACAACCCAAATTCGGAGGCTTCATAATATAAGCGGACGCTGAGGCTCATCGGTTTGGTGTTAGACCATCTTTTGCGCAATCTGCTCGTTTTGGATGGCGCCATCTGGGTGGTGGCAATGCATTGCAGCAGTGAGCCTGCTCACACAAGTGGATGAGCTCATTAAAGCTTGCACTTTGGAACTTTTCATGCAGACAAAAGTTGATATTGATTATACCTGAAACGACTCAGCGGGCGTTTTTTGTGTTTGGCTCAGAGCCTGTATTGTTAATTGCTTTTTTTAAATGTTATGATTCTTGGTCTTCGTGCTCTGGTTTCTGACTGCGCAGCGTGGGCGACCCCCGGGTTTATGTTTTTTTGGGGGGGGGGGGGGTTTCGGTAGGTTTTCTCTGCTGATGGACCATCCCATGGTTACGCGACACTCCATCCAGACTGACAGAGGCGAGGGAGCGTCAATCAGAAGGCGAGCCTACTTAAATTATAAGAACTCACATATTCCGTATTTTGTTAAACCCTTTAAACCCCACTTTAACTGAGCAAGCATTTCTCATTCGGCTTTAACCCAAATCTAAAACCAAACAAAAAGCATAAACGAGCATGAAAGAGAACGAAAACATGACCCGGAAACTGAGTTTCGTAGACCTTAGCTCGAAGCCTGAAACTTTCAGGCTGAGCTGGAAAGCTCTTCTCAAGTCGAAACAGGCCTGGGAGCATAGAAGAGGGGCTTCTCATCCACGAAGCCACTAAGCTTGTTGGAGATGCCGTTGTGGCTCGGCCTGGATGATAGAGAGTAGCGCCGATACAGGGGGCGGAGAGGAAAACAGTCTTTGAGTCCATCGCTCGCTCCATGCAGAGAACCAGAGCCTCAGATCAGCAGAGTCTCGTTTCATTTAAAGTTTCTCCCTGATAAAAGTCATTTACCTCACTGCTCACTGACGTCATTCTCCATCAGAGGGAACTTTAACTTTTTTGTTTATTTAATCAATATTTCCTTTAAATCATGAGTTGTTTGAAAAAACATCAAAACATGAGCTCTAAAACTTTAATATTTCAGGCTCAAGTTTTATTCATTTTATTAATTTTATTATTTAGTTTCAGATCTAAAGAGAGGGAGGAGATCACATGATCACAGACTCGATCAATCAGCTGACAGGTGGGCGTTTCCCCCGTCATGCACTGGGCCATGGAAGCCGTGACAGAGCCTTTGGAGAGAGCCGCTGTTCGCTCTCCAGTTGAGAAGCTTTTTAGATTTGGGTAAAGCCGAAATCTGGAGAAAATGGTGCTCGTTAAAGTGGAGGGTAAGAGGTTTTTAATATATAGTACTGTGTGTGTGTGTGTGGGTTATTTTTTGTGTATGGGGCTGAATGAATAATGCACCAATATAAAAGCGGCTATTTAACCTAATGCATTATTATATTCATTAGAAACTCTGGCGCCGCCTGCTGTCACTGACACTGAACGATTAAAGTGTGTTTTCTAAAGGTCCTTGGCGGGAAATCAAGTCAAACGGTGTCTTTTCTTAATCGACCAATAAAAACCGACAATTAAAAAAGAACTTGATTCACAGTTCAGCCCTCACCACCAAAGAGGGCGCGACGGAGACGAGACGAAGCTTTAAATTAAACAAAGAACAACTTAAATCTCAAAAGTAACTTTTAGTTCAGTTTTGCATAGTTTTGATCCTGAGGTCGACGGACATGATGCTTTGGTTTGAGGGAGCAAGGAACGACACGGTCACGATGATCCACACGTCACATGATCACGCGGTCAACATGATCCACACAGTCACATGATCCACGCGGTCCATGATCACACGGTCACATGATCCAGCGGTCTTCATGATCCGAGCGGTCCAATGATCTCGTCACATGATGCTTCACATATTCGAAATCACTGTTGGAAGATCTGCAAATTTAACAATATCGAGTTTATCTCCATGTTCAAAGAATGCTGGGAAACATGGGTCACATGATGCCGGTGGGTTCACTGATGCATTGTCACATGATGCATTGGTACATGATGCCATTGGTCACATGATGCCATTGGTTCACATGATGCATTGGTGAGGTTCGGCGGGCGTTTGGGTCACATGAACTGCCCGTTGGTCATGAGCCGTTGGTGAGGTTCGGGGCGTTGGGTTCACATGATGCGGTGGTCCAACATGCTGCCGTTGGTCACCATGATTGCGTTGGGTGAGTAACCGAAGCCGTCGTACAGACGTGTAGTTAAGACTCATTGGATCGTCACCAGCGTCTGACCAAACCCTGCAGCTCTTCTCCGTCGGTTCATGTGGAAACAGCTCCTTCAGCGAGCAGCAGTGTGGTAGCTATAACGTGGAAAAGGCAGCTGAGAAACTGCAGAGAGAGACGAACATCCACCTCATCTGAAACCTGTAAGAGACTAAACTATCACCTCTATCTCACCTGTTAGAGACTAAACGCATCACCGGTCATCTGAACCTGTACAGAGAGAGAGAACCCTCACCTCATCTGAACCTGTAGAGCTAAACTATCACCTCATCTAAACTGTAGAGACTAAACACACCTGCAATCTAAACTTGAGAGACTAAACATCACCTCATCTAAACCTGAAGAGACTAAACCTATCACCTCATCTGAACTGTAGAGACTAAACTATCACCTCTCTAAACCTGTAGAGACTAAACCATCACTCAAATCTAAACTGAAGAGACTAAACTATTCACCTCATCTGAACTGTAGAGACTAAACTATCACCTATCTAACCTGAGAGACTAAACGCATCACACCTCATTAAACTGAAGAGACTAAACTATCACCTCATCTAAACCTGAGAGACTAAACTATCACCTCATCTAAACCTGAAGAGACTAAACTATCACCCTCATCTGAACCATGTAGAGACTAAACTATCACCTCATCTAAACCTGAAGAGACTTAAACTATCAGCACTCATCTTGAACCTGTAAGAGACTAAACCATCCCTAATCTAAAACTGTAGAGACTAAACTATCACCGTCATTGAACGCTGAAGAGACTAAACATCACCTCATCTAAACTTGAAGAGAACACTAAACTATCACTCATCTGAACTGTAGAGACTAAACTATCACTCAATTAAACTGTAGAGACTTAAACTATATCACGCTGCATCTAAACCTGAAAGAGACTAACTATCCCCTCATCTGAACCTGAGAGACATAACTATCATTCATCTAAACCTGAGACTAACTATTACTCATCTAAACCTGTGAGACTAAACTGATCACTCATCTGAAACTGAAGAGACTAAACTACACGCTCATCTGAAACTGTAGAGACTAAACTATCACCGTCATCTAAACCTGTTAGAGACTAAACTATTCACCTCATCTAAACATTGAAAGAGACTAACTATTCACCGTAATCTGAACGTAGAGACTAACTATACCTCATCTAAACCTGTAGAGACTAACTATCACCTGCAATCTAAACCTGAGAACTAACTATCCCTCATCTGAAACGCTGTAGAGACTAACTATCACCTCATCTGAACGCTGTAGAAGACTAAACTATCATCACTGAACCTGTAGCAGGACTAAACTATCACCTCATCTAAACCTGTAGAGACTAAAGCTAGTACTCATCTAAACCTGAGACTAACTATCACCTTCATCTAACCTGAGACTAAACTATCACATCGAATCTGAACGATGTAGAGACTAACCTATCACCCTCATCTGAGACCTGTAGAGACTAAAACTATGCACTCATCTAAACTGTAGAACTAACTATCACCCTCATCTAAACCGTAGAGACTAAACTATCACTCATCTAAACCTGGAGACTAAACTATCACGAATCATCTGACTGTAAGAGACTAAACGTAATCACCTCATCGTGACTGTAGAGACTAACTATCCCTCAATCTAAACTGAAGGGAGACTAAACTATCACTCATCTAAACTCTGTAGAGACTAAACAATCACCTCCATCTGAACTGTAGAGACTAAAACCATCACCTCAATTGAACCGAAAGAGACTAAACTTCACCCTCATCTAAACTGAGACTAAACTATCACCTCATCGAACCTGTTAGAGACTAAACTATCACTAGCTCATCTGAAACCGAAGGACTAAAATCACCTCATCTGAACGCTGTAGAGAGACTAAACCATCAACCGTCATCTGAACCTGTAGGAGACTAACTATCACCTCATCTCAACCTTTGAGACTAACTATCACCTCAATCTAAACCTGTAGAGACTAAACTATCACTCATCTGAACTTGAACCTGTAGAAGACTAAACTACATATCTTGAACCTGTAGAGACTAAACTATCACCTCATCTAAACGCTGAAAGAGACTTAAACCATCACCTCATCTAACCTGTAGAGACTAAACTAATCACTCATCTGAACCTGTAGAAGACTAAACTATCACCTCATCTGAACCTGTAGAGATAAATATCACCTCATCTGAACCTGTAGAGCTAACTAATCACCGTCATCTGAACTGTAGAGACAAACTATCACCTCATCTAAACTGAGACTAAACTATCCCCTCATCAAACCTGTTTAGGACTAAACTATCACCTCATCTAAACCTGTAAGAGACTAACATCACCCATCTATTCTAAACCTGTTAGGCTAACACTCATCATCTGAATCCTGAGACTAACTATCACTCATCTAAACACCTGGTAAGACTAAACTATCACTCATCTAAACCTGTGAAGACTAAACTATCACCTCATCTAAACCTGGAAGAGACTAAACTATCACGCTCATCTGAACTGTAGAACTAAACATCACCGTCAGTCTAACTGTAAGACTAACTATCACTCTCTAATGTAGAGACTAAACTATCACTCATCTGACCTGTAGAGACCTAAATATACCTCATCCTGAACCTGTAGACTAAACTATCACGCCTGCATCTAAAACTGAACTAAACTATCACTCTAAGACCTGTAGAGACTAAACTATCACCTCATCTAAACTGAAAGAGACTAAACTATCACCTCATCTGAAACCTGAAAGAGACTAAACTATCACCTCATCTGAACCTGAAGAGACTAACTATCCTCATGCTGAACCTGTAGAGACTAAACTATGCACCTCAATCTAAACCTGAGACTAAACTATCACTCATCTGAACTGAGACTAAACTATCACCTCCTCTGAAAACCTGTAGAGACTAAACTTCACCTCATCTAAACCTGTAGAGGACTAAACCTATCACCCTCATCTAAACTGTAGAGACTAAACTATCACTCATCTGAACCTGAAGAGACTAAACTAACCTCATTCTGAACATGAGAACTAAACTATCACGTTATCTGAACCTGTAGAGACCTAAACTATCACCTCATCTAAACTGAGCACCTAACTATCCACCTCATCTGACCTTAGACTAACTATCAACTCATCTGAACCTGTAGAGCTGAACATCACCTCATCTGAACCTGTAGAGCACTAAACTATACCTCATCCTAAACCTGTAGACTAAACTCATCACTCATTGAACCTGTAGAGACTAAACTATCACATCATCTAAACGAAAGAGAAAACATCACCTCATCTGAAACTGTAGAGACTAACTTCACCTCATCTAAACCTGAAGAGAGACTAACTATCACCTCATCTGAACTGTAGAGACTAAACTATCACCGTCATCTAAAAACTGAAGATGACTAAACTACACTCAATCTGAACTGTAAGAGACTAAACTATCACACCTCCATCCTGAACCTGAAGAGACTAAGCTATCACCTCATCTAAACCTGGTGAGAGACTAAACTTATCACTCATCTAAAAACCTGTAGAGCTAAACATCAACCTCATCTAAACCTGGTAAGACTAACTTATCACGCGTCATCTAACCTGTAGAAGACTAATTATCACGTCATCTGAACCTGAAGAGAACTTAAACTATGCACTCATCTGAACCTGAAGAGACTAAACTATCCCTACATAAAACCTGAGAGACTAAACTAATCACCTCATCTAAACTGGTAAGAGACAAACCATACCTCATCTAAACCTGTAGAGACTAAACATCACCTCATCTGAACCTGAAAGAGACTAAACGTAATCACCCATCATCTGAACCTGTAGCAGACTAAACTATCACCTCATCTAAACCTGAAGAGACCTAAACTATCACCTCATCTGAATCCTGTGGAGACAAACTATCACCTTCGATCTGAACTGAAGAGACTAACTATCATCATTAAACCTCGAGACCTAAACTACACCTCATCTGAACCTGTAAGAAGACCAAAAACTATCACCTCACTGAACTGAAGAGACTAAACTACACCTCATCTAAACTGGAGACTAACTATCACCTCATCTAAACCTGAAGAGACTAAACTATCACCTCATCTGAACCGTAGAAGATAAACTATCACCTCATCTGAACCTGAAGAGACTAAACTATCACCTACAAAACCTGTAGAATCTAAACTATACTAATCAACTGAAGCGACTAAACTAATCACCTCATAAAAACTGAAGAGACTAAACTATCACCTCATCTGAACTGTAGAGACTAAACTAATCACTCATCAAAACCTGAAGAGACTAAACTATCACCTCATCTGACGTTGAAGAGACTCAACTATCACTCACAAACCTGAAGAGACTAACTATCACCTCATCTGAACCGTAGAGACTAACTGATCACCGTCATCAAAACCTGAAGAGACTAAACTATACCGTCATCAAACCTGAAGAGACTAACACTATCACTCAATCTGAACCTGTAGGACTAAACTATCACCTCATCAAAACCTGAAGAGACTAACTACTCACCTCATCTGAACCTGAAGAGACCAAACTATTCACCTCAATCTGAACCTGAAGAGACTAAACTACACCTCATCTAAACCTGAAGGACTCTATCACCGTCATCTGACCTGTAGAGACAAATATCACTCCATCTGAACCTGAAGAGACTAAACTATCACCTCAATCAAAACCTGTAGAGGACTAAATATCACCTCTATCAAACCTGAAGAGACTAAATATCACTCATCAAAACCTGAAGAGACTAACTATCAATATCACTCATCTGAACCTGTAGGTAAACTATCACCGTCATCAAAACATGAGAGACCTACTATCACTCTTGAACCTGAATGAGACTAACTTCACTCATCTGAAGCTGAAGAGACTAAACTATCACGCTCACTAAACTGTGAGACAAACTATCCCTCAATCTGAACTGAAGAGCTAAACATCAACCTCATCTGACCTGTAGAGACTAAACTATCAATCATTGAACCTGAAGAGACTAACTATCACTCATCTAAACTGAAGAGACTACTATCACCTTCATTGAACTGTTAAGACTAACTATCATCATCTAAAACTGTTAGGACTAAACTATCACCTCATCTGAAATGAGACAAAGCTATCACCTCATCTAAACCTGAAAGACTAACTCTCACTCATTGGAACCTGAGACACTAAACTATCAGCCCTCAATTGAACCTGAGACTAAACTATCAACCTATCTGAACCTGAGACTAAACTATCACCTCATCTTAAACCTGAAGAGACTAAACTATCACCTCACTGAAACCTGTAGAGACTAAACTATCACCTCATCTAAACTGTAGAAGACCAAAACTATCACCTCATCTGAACCCTGAGACTAAACATCACCTCACCTAAACCTGAAGAGACAAACTATCACCTCATCTGAACCTGTAGATGACTAAACTATCACCTCATCTGAACCTGTAGAGACTAAAACTATCACCTCATCTAAACCTGTTAGAGACTAAACTATCACCGTCATTCTGAACCTGTAGAGACTAAACTAAATCACTCATCTGAACCGAAGAGACAAAACTATACCTCATCTAAACCTGAAGAGACTAAACTCATCACCTCATCTAAACCTGTAGAGAATAAACTATCACCTCATCTGAACCTGTAGAGACTAAACTATCACCTCATCTAAACCTGTAAGACTAAACCTAGTGTATCATCCTCATCTAAACCTGTAGTAGACTAAAACTAACCTCATCTAAACCTGTGAGAGACTAACTATCACCTTCATCTGAACCTGAAGACTAAACTATCAACCTCATCTAAACCTGTAAAGACTAAACTAAATCACTCATCTGGAACGCTGAAGAGACTAAACTATCACCTCACTAAACCTGTGAGACTGAAACTATTCAACCCTCATCTGGAACCTGAAGAAGACTAAATCTATCACCATCATCTAAACCTGTAGAGACTAAACTACACGCTCAATCATAAACTGTAGAGACTAAACTATCACCCTCATCTGAACCTGAAGAGACTAAACTATCCTCATCTAATACCTGAATATCTATATATATCACCTCATCTAAACCTGAAGAGACTAAAACTATCACCTCATCTAAAACCTGAGACTAAACATCACTCATCTGGAGAGCCAGAGAACAAGACACAGCCCACGTAACCTGAAGAGACTAACTAACTATCACCTCATCTAAACCTGAAGAGACTAAGACTATCACCTCAGTTAAACTCGTGAGAGACTTAAACTATCCACCTCATCTGAACCTGAAAGAGACTAAAGCTATCACCTCATCTAAACCTGAAGATAACTATCACTCATCTAAACCTGAGACTAATATCACCTCATCTAAACCTGGAAGGAGACAACTATCACTCATCTGAACCGAGACAAACTATCCACCTCATCTAAAACCTGAAGAGACTAAAACTATCACTCATCTAACCCTGAGACTAAAACTATCACCTCATCTTAAACCTGTAGAAGACTTAAACTAACATCATCTAACCTGAAGAACTAGCAACTATCACCCACATCTAAACCTGAGACTAAACTATCACCTCATTAACTGTAGAGACCTAAACTATCAACCTCAATATAAACCTGAAGACTAAACTAATCACCCATCTAAACCTGAAGAGATCTAAACTATCACCTCATCTAACCTGGTAGAGATAAACTATCAACCTCATCTAAAACCTGAGACAAACTACACCTCATCTGAACCTGTAGAGACTAAACTATCACCTCACTGAACCTGTAGAGAACTAAACATTACCTCATTCTAAACCTGAGAACTAAACTATCACCTCATCGTAAACCTGTAGAGACTAAACTATCACCTCATCTAAACTGAGACTAAACTATTCACCTCATCTGAACCTGTAGAGATCTATAACTATTCACCTCATCTAAACCTGAGACTAAACTATCAAACTCATCTAAAACCTGAAGAGAACTAAACTATCACCTCATCAAACCTGAAGAGACTAAACTATCACTCATGCTACCTGAAGAGACCCTAAACTATCAACCTCATCTAAACCTGTAAGAGACTAAACTAGTCACCTCATCTAAACTGTAAGACTAAAACTATCAAAATCATCTAAAGTAGAACAAACTATCACCTCATCTAAACCTGAAGAACTAAACTATCACCGTCATCATCTGAACCTTGTAGAGACTAAACTATCACTCATCTGAACCTGTAGAAGACAAACTATCATCCTCAAATCTAAACCTGAGACTAAACTATCTACCTCAATCTAAACCTTGTAGAGACTAAACTATCACCTCATCTATAACCTGAGACTAAACTATCACCTCATCTGAACACTGTAGAGACTAACTATCACCTCATCAAAACCTGAACTGAAACATCACCTCATCTAAACCTGAAGAGACTAAACTATCACCTCATCTACCTGAAGAAGACTAACTATCACTCATCTAAACATGTAGAGCTAAACTATCAACCTCATCTAAACCTGAGACTAAAACTATAACTCATCTAACCTGAAGAGATAAACTATCACCTCATGCTAAACCTGTAAGAGACTAAACTATCACCTCATCGTAAACCTGTAGAGACTAAACTATCACTCATCTAAAACCTGAGACAAACTATCACTCTCATCTGAAACCTGTAGAGACAAACTATCACCTCATCTGAACCTGTAGAGACTAAACTATCAACCTCGTCATCTAAACCTGAGACTAAACTATTCACTCATCTAAACCTGAAGAACTAACTATCACCTCATCTGAACCGTAGAGACTAAACTATCACCTCATCTAAAACCTGAGACTAAACTATCACCTCATCTAAAACCTGAAGAGACTAAACTACACCTCATCTAAACCTGAAGAAAGACTAAACTATCACCTCATCTAAACCTGAAGAGACTAAACCATAACCTCAATCTAAACCTGTAGATGACTATAAACTATCACTCATCTAAACCTGAGACTAAACTATCACCTCATCTGAACCTGAGACTAAACCATCACCTCATCAACCGTAGAGACCTAACTTCACCGTCATCTAAACCTGAGACTTAAACATCACTATCTAAACTGAGACTAAATCCATCACCCTCATCTATAACCTGAGACTAAACTATCAACCGTCATCTGAACCTGAGACTAAACAATCACCTCATCTAAACCTGAGACTAAACTATCTATTCAATCTAAACCTTAAGAGACTACCATCACCTCATCTATACCTGTGAGACTAACAATCACCTCATCTAAACCTGTAAGAGACTAAACCATCACCTCAAATCTGAAACCTGAGATAAAACTTATCCCTCATCTAAACCTGAGACCTAAACTATGCACCTCATCTAAACTGAGACTAAACATCACCTCATCTATAACCTGTTAGGAGACTAAACCATACCTCATCTGAACCTGCAGACTAAAACCATCACCTCATCTAAACCTGTAGAGACTAAACCATCACCTGCTCACTGACCTTGAAGACTAAACATCACCTCATTCTGAACTGTAGAACTAAACCATCCACCTCATCTGAACCTGAGACTAAACTAATCACTCATCTGAACCTGTAGAGACTAAACTAATCACCCCCATCTGAAACCTGAGAGCACTAAACTATCACCTTCAATCTAAACCTGTAGAGACTATAAAAACTAATCCACCTCATCTAAACCTGTAGAGACTAACTATCACCTCATCTGAAACCTGTAGAGATAAACCATCACCTCATCTGAACCTGGTAGAAGACCTAAACTATCACCATCATCTAAACCTGTAGAGACTAAACTATCAACCTCATCTGAACCTGTAGAGACTAAACCATCACCTCATTCTAAACCTGTCGAGACTAAACTATCAAACCTCAATCTGAACTGTAGAGACCTAAACTATCACCTCACTCTAAACCTGAAGAGACAAACCATCACCTCATCTAAACCTGTAGAGAACTAACCATCACCTCATCTAAACCTGAAGAGACTAAACTATCACCTCCATCTAAACCTGTGAGAGACTAAACTATCACGTCATCTAAACCTGTAGAGACTAAACTATCACCTCAAAATCAGAAACCTGAGACTACTATCACCTCATCTAAACCTGAGACTAAACCTATACCTCATCTAAACCTGAAGAGACTAAACATCACTCATCTAAACCTGAGACTAAACATCACTCATCTAACCTGAGACAAACATCACCTCATCTAAACGCTGTCAGAGACTAAACCATCACTCTCATCTATAACTTAGAGACTAAACCATTCACCTCATCACCTGAGACCTAAACTATCAACCTCATCTGAACTGTAGAGACTAAACTATCACCTCATCTAAACCTGAGATAAACATCACCCTCATCTAAACCTGAACTAAACTATCAACCTCATCTAAACTGAAGAGACTAAACTAATCACCTCATTCTAAAAACCTGAGACTAACTATCACCTCATCTAAAACCTAGAACTAAAACCTATCACCTCAATCTAAACCTGTTAGAGACTAAACCCATCACCGTCATCTAAACCTGTAGAGACTAAACCATCACCTCACTATACCCTGAGACTAAACTTCACCTCATCTAAACCTGAGACTTAAAACATATCACCTCATCTAAACCTGAGACTAAAACTATCACCTCATCTAAACCTGTAGAGACTAAACCATCACCTCATCTAAACCTGTAGAGACTAAACCATCACCTCATCTAAACCTGAAGAGACTAAACTATCACCTTCATCTAAAACCTGTAGAGACTAAACTATCACCTCATCTTTAAACCTGTAGAGACTTAAACTATTCACCTCATCTGAACCTGTAGAGACTAAACTATCACCTCATCTGAACCTGTAGAGAACTAAACCTATCACCTCATCTGAACCTGTAAGAGACTAAAACTAATCACCTCATCTGAAAACCTGTTAGAGACTAAACTATCACCTCATCTGGAACCTGAAGAGACTAACTATCACCTCATCTAAACCTGAGACTAAACTATCCACCTCATCTAAACCTGAGAGACTAAACTTATCACCTCATCTGAACCTTAGAGACTAAACTATCACCTCATCTAAACCTGAGACTAAACTATTCACCTCATCTAAACCTGAAGAGACTAAATCTAATCACCTATCTAACCTGAAGAGACTAAACTATCACCTCATCTAAACCTTGAAGAGGACTAAACTATCACCTCATCTAAAACCTGAAGAGACTAAACTATCACCTCATCTTAAACTGAAGAGGACTAAACCATCACCTCATCTAAACCTAGACTAAAACTATCACCTCATCTAAAACCTGAGACTAAACCATCACCTATCTAAACCTGAGGACTAAACTATCACCTCATCTAAAAACCTGAGACTAAACCATCAACCTCATCTGAAACCTGAGACTAAACTATCACCTCATCTAAACTGAGACTAAACTATCACCTTCATCTAAACCTGTAGAGACTAAACCATCACCTCATTCTAAACCTGTAGAGGACTAAACCATCACCTCATCTAAACCTGTAGAGACTAAAACCATCACCCTCATCTGAACCTTGAGACTAAACTATCACCTCATCTAAACTGGACTAAACTATCACCTCATCTAAACCTGAGACTAAAAACCATCACCCTCAAATCTAAAACCTTGTAGAGACTAAACCATCACCTATCTGAACCTGAGACTAAACCATCACCTCATCTTAAACCTGTAGAGACTAAACTATCACCTCATCTAACCTTGTTTAGACTAGAGACTAAACTATCACCTCATCTAAACCTGAGGACTAAAACTATCACCTCATCTGAAACCTGTAGAGACTAAACTATCACCTCATCTGAACCTGTAGAGACTAAACTATCACCTCATCTGAACTTGTAGAGGACTAAAACTTATCACCTCATCTAAACCTGTAGAGGGACTAAACTATTCACCTCCCATTCTAAACCTGAAGAGACTAAACTATCACCTCATCTGAACCTGAAGGAGACTAAACTATCACCTCATCTAAAACTGTAGAGACTTAAACCATCACCTCATCTAAACCTTGAAGAGACTAAACTATCACCTCATCTAAACCTGAAGGAGACTTAAAACCTATCACCTTCATCTGAACCTGAAGAGACTAAACTATCACCTCATCTAAACCTGAGACTAAACTATCACCTCATCTAAACCTGAAGAGACTAAACTTCCCTCATTAAACCTGTAGAGACTAAAACCCATCACCTCATCTAACCCTGAAGAGGACTACTATCACCTCATCTAAACCTGAAGAGACTAAACTATCACCTCATCTGACCCTGAAGAGACTAAACTACCACCTTCATTAAACCTGAGACTAAAACTATCACCTCATCTAAACCTGTAGAGACTAAACTATCACTCATCTAAACCTGTAGAAGACTAAACCATCACCCTCATCTAAACCGAAAGAGACTAAACTATCACCTCATCTAACCTTGAAGAGACTAAAACCCTATCACCTCATCTGAACCCTGAAGAGACTAAACTTCACCTCATCTAAAACCTTGAGACTAAAACTATCACCTCATCTGACCTGAAGAGACTAAACTTACACCTCATTTCTAACCTGTAGAGACTAAACCATCACCTCATCTAAACCTGAAGAGACTAAACTATCACTTCATCTGAACCTGTGAGACTAAACTATCACCTCATCTTAAACCTGAGACTAACTATCACCTCATCTAAACCTGTAGAGGACTAAACTATCTGAACCTGAAGAGACCTTAAACTATTCACCTCATCTAAACCTAAGACTAAACTATCACCTTCATCTAACCTGTAGAGACAAACCATCAAACTCATCTGAACCTGTAGAGACAAAAACTATCACCTCATCTAAACCTTGAGACTAAACTATCACCTCATCTAAACCTGAGACTAAACTATCACCTTCATCTAAACACTGTAGAGGACTAAACTATCTGAACCTGAAGGATTAACTATCACCTCATCTTAAACCCGTAGAGACTAAAAACTATCACTTCATCTGAACCTGTAGAGACCAAAACCATCACCTATCTAAACCCGTTAGAGACTAAACTATCACCTCATCTGAACCGAAGAGACTAAACTAATCACTCATCTGAACCCGTAGAGACTAAAACCATCACCTCATCTAAACCTGAAGAGAATAAACTGATACCTCATCTGAACCTGTAGAGGACTAAACTATCACCTCATCTAAACCTGAGACCTAAACTATCACCTCAACTGAACCTGTAGAGACTAAACTATCTAAACCTGAAGAGACTAAAACTATACCTCATCTGAACCTGTAGGACTAAACTATCTGAACCTGAAGAGGACTAAACTATCACCTCATCTGAACCTGTAGAGACTAACGTATCACCTCATCTGAACCTGTAGAGACTAAACCTATCACCTCATCTTAAACCTGAAGAGACTAAACTTATCACCTTCATCTGAACCTGTAGAGACTAAACTACTGAACTGTAGAGACTAAACTATCGAACCTGTAGAGACTAAACTATCACCTCATTCTAAACCTGGAGAGACTAAACTATCACCTCATCTAACCTGTAAGAGACTTAAACTATCACCTCATCTAAACCTGAGAACTAAACTGATCACCTCAATCTAAACCTGAAGAGATAGAACTATCACCTCATCTAAACCTGTAGAACTAAACTATCACCTCATCTAAACCTGAAGAGACTAAACTATCACCTCATCTAAACTGTAGAGGACTAAACTATCACCTCATCTAAACCTGAAGAGACTAAAACTATCACCTCATCTGAACCTGTAAGAGACTAAACTATCACCTCATTCTAAACCTGAAGAGAACTAAACTATCACCTCATCGAACCTGTTAGAGACTAAAACTATCACCTCATCTAACCTGAAGAACTAAACTATTCACCTCATCTGAACCTGTAGAGACTAAAACTATACCTCCATCTAAACCTGTAGAGCCTAAAACTATCACCTCATCTAAACCTGAAGAGACTAAACTATCACCTCATCTAAAACCTGTAGAGACTAAAACTATCACCTCATCTAAACCTGTAGAGGACTAAACTATCTTGAACCTGGAAGAGACTAAACTATCACCTCATCTAAACCTAAGAGACTAAACTATCACCTCATCTAACCTGTAGAGACTAAACTATCTTGAACCTGTAGAGACTAAACTATTCACCTCATCTGAACCTGTAGAGACTAAACCTATCACCTCATCTAAACCTGTTAGAGACTAAAACTATCACCTCATCTAAACCTGAAGAGACTAAACTATCCACCTCATCTAAAACCTGTAGAGACTAAACTATCACCTCATCTAACCTGTAGAGACTAAACTATCACCTCATCTAAAAACCTGTAGAGACTAAACTATCACCTCATTCTGAAAACCTGTAGAGACTAAACTATACCTCATCTAAACCTGAAGAGACTAAACTATCAACCTCATCTGAACCTGTAGAGACTTAAAACTATCACCTTATCTAAACATGTAGAGACTAAACTATCACCTCATTAAACCTGTAGAGACTAAACTATCACCTCATCTGCAACTCGTAGAGACTAAACTATCACCTCATCTAAACCTGAAGAGACTAAACTATCAACCTCATCTGAACCTGTAGAGACTAAACTATCACCTCATCTAAACCTGAGAGACTAAACTTATCACCTCATCTGAACCTTGTAGAGACTAAACTATCACTTCATCTGGAACCGTAGGAGACTAAACTATCACCTCATCTGAACCTGTAGAGACTAAACTATCACCTCATCTGAACCTGTAGAGACTAACTATCACCTATCTGACCTGTAGGACTAAACTTAACCTCATCTGGAACTGTAGAGGACTAAACTATCACCTCATTCTGAACCTGTAGAGGACTAAAACTATTCACCTCATCTAAACCTGAAGAGGACTAAACTATCACCTCATCTAAACCTGAAGAGGCTAAACTATCACCTCATCTGAACCTGAAGAGACTAAACTACACCTTCATCTAAACCTTGAGACTAAACTATCACCTCATCTTAAACCTGAAAGACTAAACTATCACCTCATCAAACCTGAAGAGACTAAAAACTATCACCTCATCTAAACCTGAGACTAAACTATCACCTCATCTAAAACCTTGGAGACTAAACTATCACCTCATCTGAACTGTAGAGACTAAACTATCACCTCATCTAAACCTGAGGACAAACTATCACCTCATTCTGAACCTGTAGAGACTAAACTATCACCTTCATCTAAACCTGAGACTAAACTATCAACCTCATCTGACCTTAGAGACTAAACTATCACTCATCTAAACCTGAGACTAAACTATCACCTCATCTAAACCTGAGACTAAACTATCACCTATCTAAAACCTGAGACTAAACTATTCACCTCATCTAAACCTGAGACATAAACTATCACCTCATCTAAACCTGAGAGGACTAAAATATCACCTTCATCTAAACTGAAGAGACTAAACTATCACCTCATCTAAACCTGAAGGACTAAACTATCACCTCATCTAAACCTGTAGAGACTAAACTATCACCT
Organism: Neogobius melanostomus; assembly: GCA_007210695.1. Taxonomy (NCBI): domain Eukaryota; kingdom Metazoa; phylum Chordata; class Actinopteri; order Gobiiformes; family Gobiidae; genus Neogobius; species Neogobius melanostomus. The sequence continues at coordinate 185,702 of VHKM01000769.1, forward strand.
CATTCTGAACCTGAGGACTAAACTATCACCTCATCTAAACCTGAAGAGGACTAAACTATCCAACCTCATCTAAACCTGAAGAGGACTTAAACTATCACCTCATCTGAACCTGTTAGAGACTAAACTATCACCTCAATCTAAACCTAGACTAAAACTATCACCTCAATCTAAACCTGTAAGAGACTAAAAACTATCACCTCATCTGAACCTGCTAGAGACTAAACTATCACCTCATCTACACCTGAAGAGACTAAAACTATCACCTCATCTAAACCTGTAGAGACTAAAACTATCACCTCATCTAAACCTGTAGAGACCTAAAACTATCCCTCATCTAAAACCTTTGAAGAGACCTAAACTATCACCTCATCAGAACCTGAAGAGACTAAACCATCACCTCATTCTGAAACCTGTAGAGACTAAACTATCACCTCACTGAACCTGTAGAGACTAAACTATCACCTCATCTAAACCGTGTAGAGACTAAACTATCACCTCATCTTGAACCTGTAGAGACTTAAACTATCACTCATCTAAACCTGTAGAGACTAAACTAATCACCTCATCTAAACCTGTAGAGACTAAAACTATCACCTCATCTGAACCTGTAGAGACAAACTATCACCTCATCTAAAACCTGTAGAGGACTTAACTATCACCTCATCTTGAACCTGTAGAGACTAAAACTTATCCACCTTCATTCCTAAACTGTAGAGACTAAACTATCACCTCATCTGAACCGTAGAGACTAAACTATCACCTCATCTAACATGTAGAGATAAAAATCTCTCTCTTT
>VHKM01000077.1:600000-767500 GCA_007210695.1 Neogobius melanostomus
GGAGGCGGCCAGGAGGCATCCAGAACAGATGCCCTAGCCACCTCAGCTGGCTCCTTTTGACATGAACGAGCAGCGACTCTACATCGAGCTCCTCCCGGGTAACTGAGCTCCTCACCCCCAGCCACCCTGCGAACTCATTTCAGCCGCTTGTATTCGCAATCTTGTCCTTTCGGTCATTACCCAGATCTCATGACCATAGGTGAGGGTGGGAACGTAGATCGATCGGTAAATCGAGAGCTTTGCCCCCGACTCAGCTCCCTCTTCACCACAACAGTCCGATACAGCGACCGCATCACTGCTGACGCCGAAACCGATCCGTCTATCGATCTCACGCTCCATCCGTCCCTCACTCGTGAACAAGACCCTGAGATACTTGAACTCCTCCACTTGAGGCAAGGACTCCCCTTTTTCTTTTCCCAAAACTTTGAATTTCTATTATTTACTTACTCATAAGCCCCTTATGAGAGACCAACAGGCCCGGTTAGAACCATGAGGCCGTCCTTCTGTGGACCACCACCTGCAGGAGGTTCCATAGGGCCTGGTGCAATGTGATTTGGGCAGCTCCAACGGCTGCCCCACGATCCGGCAACAGACAAGTGGAAGAAAATGGATGGATTGACTTGGTAAACGTAAATGGTCTCAACTGATATCGTGCTTTTCTACCTTCATTAGGCCCAATGCGCTTTACAGTAAGGAACCAGTCACTCACTCACTCTCTTATTCACACACCAATGTACGCAGACACTGAAGGCAAGGTGGGTGAAGTGTCTTGCCCAAGGACACAATGACAGTGTGCATCTACAGGAGCTGGGATTCGAACCCCTGACCTTCCGAACATGAGAGGACCCGCTCTACCGCCACTGTAGCCCCTAACTGGAAACTGTCCTCTGTTCTTTACTTGATTCTCATTATCCAGGTTAATACTTAAAAAGGTCAATCCTCATTGGTCCAGACCTTGACATATCGGCAAGCCTTACTCAGCATAAACGACCGGTGAGCCTGTGGAGAAAACATATTGGTTTGCCTGTCACTTTATCTCTGCAGAAGCTGGTTACTTTCCACTAACCATTGATCTATTAGGCCAATTAGTTCCCAACTCTTGCCTTGGGCATACTGAGCAGCGCTGCAGTGGCAGGTCTGCCCACGGCTTGAACTTCTCCATGGGACACATTGATCCACTTTACTTTGCATCTTCTTTGTTAGTGTCTAAGAGCAGCTGCGGCTTATTATGTTCCTGACGTTGTTTCTGGCCAGAGTAGGCAAATGCTTATGTTATGCTTTACTCTGGCATATGAAAACTACATTGAACACTTGGGCCTGGGTATTTTATAGTAGTGCTACAGTGTACATGTTCGTAAAAAACCTCAAGGACAAGTCTGTGATAAATATCGTTATAACAAGTTAAAAAATAAAAGAAACACTCATTTATCAAGACAGGTGCTAAATAGCAAGTGCAAATAGTCTATGGCTATTTGAGGGTATGTTGAAGCTAATTTGCAATTTGGAATTGCCTTTATTAAAGTCTGAGTGGCCCAAATCTGATATCTAAACGAAAGCATGATGTGGGACTAAATCATGTGTAAATGACACTTCTGCTGTTCCGCTTTAGCGGGTGCGACTCGTTGTGCACATGAGCAAATGCTTAGTAAATGACCCCCTGTCACCTGAATGGTCCTGTACCTCAGAATCAGATTCACTATGGTAAAGACAACAACAATTTAACATAGAACAACACCGTGAGTGTATTCACAGATGTGAAGGTGCATTGAGTGTTAGTAGCAGATCTAAGTGTGGACATACCACATAGTGCAATAGCGCTGTGCAAATGGCTGGAACAGGTTATTATGTCCATGAGTCTAATAAAAAGTTATTTGGTCTTGTTATTGTTCATGAGTCTGATGGCGGAGGGGAAAAAACTGTTCAAGTGGTGGGATTTATGGGTCTGGATAGACGTAGCCTCCTGCCTGAGGGGAGAGGGGTGAATAGTCCGTGTCCGGGGTGAGAAGGGTCAGCTGTGATCCGACCCACACGCCTCCGGGTCCTGGAGGTGAACAGGTCCTGGAGAGATGGGAGCTCACAGCCAATCACCTTCTCAGCAGCAGCACAATGCGCTGCAGTCGATGCTGTCCCGTTCTGTAGCGCCGGGGTACCACACGGTGATGAGGTGAGGAGGAAGGTGAGGATGGACTCGATGATGGCCGTGTAGAACTGCACCAGCATCTTGTTCAGCAGCTTAAGTTTCCTCAGCTGTCTCAGGAAGAACATCCTCTGCTGGGCCTTCTTGATGAAGGAGCAGATTGTCAGCTCCCATCTGAGGTCCTGGGTGATGGTGGTGCCCAGGAAACGGAAGGAGTCCACGATGGAGATGGGGGTGGGAGAGTCTGTCAGGGCGAGGGGGGACGGTGGGGCAGTGTCTTTCCTGAAGTCCACGATCATCTCCACTGTCTTCTGGGCGTTCAGCTCCAGGTTGTTGTGGCTGCACCAGGAGCCAGCCGGTCCACCTCTCTCCTGTAGGCGGACTCATCACTGTCCAAGATGAGGGTGGTGTCGTCCGCTAACTCGATAAGTTTAACGGACTGGTGACTGGAGGTGCAGCAGTTTTTGTCTGTCTCTAGAGCAAAATTAGTTTTGCCCCTTTAACTTTTGTGGTGTCTGCCTCTAATTATTTAGCATTTTCCTGATTGTGAATGCGTCGTTAGCAGGTTAATGGTTGTTAGCATTACTGCAACTGTAAAGTTACACTTGTTATGAAACATGGTTATAAACGTATGTTGGGAGTGCACTCACACTTGTCCATACGAACAGTGCCCCAGCGCCAAACATTCCCAGTTTGTCTGAGTGAGTCAGAGCATGCACGGTTGCTCGTTCATCCGCACACACAACATTACAAGCACAGTCATGGGCGCCACCGCTGCTATATTTATTGTGGTAATGATGTCAATTCATAAGTAACACTCGTGTTTCTTTTTCTCGCTGCTTGTTGTGAGCGGTAACTCAACAGAGGAGAATGCATCTCAAAGCAGACTTCAATAATTTCATTATGGTGGGATTTCTTAAATTACCTCCTCGGTTGGTTTGTCCATGTGTCCAGAGAGGGCACACAGATCTCTCTCCAAGGCAGATGGTTTAGAAGTGTGAGTGTGCTCCAAGAAATCTAGTAATGAGTTTGTTCCGGAGCTAATAGTTCATAGCTTTTTTTTTCCTTTTTTTGAGCGCACATGCGAGCTGCGACTGTTTACTGGATCAAGGCTTACGCTAAACTCTCGGTCAGAGCGGTTTAACTTCTGGATGCGGAGGCTCAGCGGATTCCAAAAGCTAATAATCACTGACACAGTATTTGCGTTACCTCTTTGATGCCTTCACTTTGGGCTTAGCATCTTTTCACAGGCCTCACTGTCCTCTATATTCACTTCTGTGGTATCAGCCCTGGTATACAACCGTATATTGATCTCTATTAAAGATAGGTCAAATGGGTTGAAGAAATACTGTTTCCCTCAGCTTTTCAAGGACTGCCGTCTACTGTTTTTTCTCTCGCAACCCCTTTATAGTTGTAAACAAAGCTCTATATACTATATACTGTTCACTTATCCTGCCCCATTTAACATATTGTGTAGAGATCTGGGGAAATGCGTATAAAAGTAATCTTGACCCATTGTTTAAAGTTCAGAAAAAGGCAATAAGAATAATCCATTTAACTGGATACTGTGAACACACAATCCATTATTCTTTAAATCAAAAACAATGAAATTTGAGACCTTACTGAATTTAAGATGCTCAAACCATGTTCAAAGCCTCACAAAAGTCGCTTCCTGAAAGTTTACAAAATATGTTCTGCAAACGAGAAGACAATACAACTTGAGAGATAAGATGAGCTTTGATAAACAATACTCCAGAACAACCATGAAACGCATGTGTCCCAAGAGACGTGGTGTTGAAATATGGAAAAATCTCGATCAAACATCAACTTGCAAAATCCATTTTAAAAAGGTTTACAAAGAGTTTATATTTCTTAGATATCAACAAATATTGTCAGTGTTGTAGCACATTCTTTTGCTGTTGTTTCTTTATTTTGCTGTTGTTTTTCTATGTTTCATTTATTATTGTTCTTCATTATTTGTTGTTACTTTGCCCTATGTTCTTTGTTTATTATTCGTTTATTATTATTATTTGCTACCTTATAAATGTTAAATGTAAATGCTATTGTTTTTATTTTTGGGGTGGCGCCTATAAGCCTTTGGCTTCGGCCCACTCCCTTTGAGCAGGTTAAACTGCTCAAACAAATAAATAAACTAAACTAAACAGAGTAGAAAAAGCTGCCACATTGACAATAATCTTTCACACTTAACAATAACAAGCTTTAATTCGTCTGGAGTGAAAGAGTGTGTGAAAGCGCGGGGGGAAAGGTCAACTCCCGCGCATGTTTGCCAGTGCTCTATTGGTCCTTGATGAAGCGCTAGCTACTGCTGTCGCTTATTGTTTTTTCCGGGGCAATTGTGAATCTTTTACAAAGCTGCCAGTTTGCGTGGAAAGGTCAAACTTTTTTGTCACTTTTGTTTTTGTTCCAAGTGCCTCCGGTTTGTAATTCAAAAGCGAAGGCCGAAGCGTGCGCGGCGCGCAGTGCATTCAGAAGGTTGTTAGCTCGTCCGAACTCATTTGACTGAGCGGAATACAAAGACGACAGACAAGAGAGAAGAATGGCTTTCAACTAGGCGGTGCAGAGGGACAAGGGAAACATGTTTGGATCACTGGACCATCACAGACAGCCATTACGCAGGCTTTTATCCATAGCGCCGCCATAGCACTGTGTGCACTCTGAGTGTGAGACCAAACACAGGCAGCAAATAATGGTCGTCTGTGGGTAAGCAAAATGACGGTCGTTTAAAAGTAAGCATTTTTCCCAAAAGTTTGCATCGTGCCTTTTCCTCTTTTCTAACTTCTCTCTGTGCAATGTTGTGTTAAACAATGCTTGAATAATATGATTTGTATTGTTTCAGGAATAAAGTTTTTATGCTAACATTATAACAGTCTAGGTAAATATGTATCCAGTTTTCTTCAGTATGGACACATTTTAGTTTACACATGCTCTTCTGCAAGTCATAAATCGGCTTTTAATTGGGTCTTCAGATGTCTCTTTTCAGCTGAATATGTCCAAGAGAGATTGTTATCAGGAGCACTGGAAGTTTTGACCGTTGTTTGGGCTACAGTAGAAACGAGTAACAATATTTTACGTTTGTGAAGCTTCATCCACACCACTGCGGCATCCCTCAAAAGCGTTCAGTATTCCTGACGCAGAGTTGAAGACGCGCCGGAGAGACGAACTGGCGTAAAGCATCAGATTTCTTTGATTGGAGTTCAACTCTTACGGCAGACGAGCGTAGGTCAGATCTGAGACATAATGAGACCGCGCAAAGTTGGATTACGCTGTCCTATCTTATCTTGTCTTATCTACAACACGTAACAATATCTCTACTCAGCTATTGATCGTAATCATTGCTCACAAAGATACCTGCAAAAACACCACCCCAGAGAGCACATGGGTATATAGTTAAACTAGCACATGACTTTGTTTATAAGGTAAGGATGTTACGACATTGTGAGTCCAGCTACAGCAGGATTTACCAAAGATCTGCTTCCACTCCTCAGACTAAAAGTTCATATTACAGTGTGTGGTGAGACAGAGGCTCAGGTCGGTTAGCAGTTAGCATGTAGCATTTACTTTTCACACAAGAAACACGTCTGCAGCTCACATTTATGGAGACTCTTAGAAAACGCTCAGCTCAGCCGATCTCTTACCTCTGTCACCTGTTGTATCTAAGGCTGGTAGTGATTCGACATTCATGACCGACTGCTTCATTGAACGGCTCTTTATGGTGAACGGTTCGAACCGGATCTCAACAGAACTCCCCCGAACAAACACAAGCCTAACAACGGAGTAGGTGACACAAGTGTAAGCTTTTTGCTCTAAAGTCAAAGATTAATCCGCTACAGATTTTGTTGCAGTTGCAGCCTCTTTTTATTAGTTGTGTCAAAGCATACAAATCAGTCCCTTTGTAATTTTAGATGATTTAAATCAGTTAAGTGTGCCTTTTATCACATCTATAGATATTGTGAGTTATCTGGATGGCGTTATTAAAATGTTACATTAAAAAGAGCCAGTCTTTTGAACGGCTCTTTGAAATGAACGGATCCCAGTAAAGAGCCGTAAATCCCATCACTAAAGGCTGTATGTTTGAGTGTGTTCATCCTCCTGGAGAAGTTGGAACACTTAGACATTCAGCAGCTGCAGCTAATGTCCACAAATGTAATCCGTGGCTGGCTTTGTAGCTGCGGTGTCAGAAACTCTCCAGGCGATTTATGAGGATAAAATCCAAAGGTTTTGGTTTTCTTAAATGGTTCTACTCATCTGCATGAGACGTGGTATTTTTGGTTGTATGGATGAGGGGTAAGTCTTTGTGAATGTCAGGACGAGTCAAATTTGTGATCATTACAAGTTACTGTCGAGCTATTGTACATTTTCTACTCCCATGTTTGCACAAAAAACGGCAAACATCCTGCACTTGGGTTACACAACATTACGCCTATTGTCGGGCGGATTAACCCCAATGCACCGCGGCTGAACTCGTGAATCCAGTGTAAACAGCCAGAGCAGAGCAGGGCAGTGTGAAGATACTGGGAATTGTCAAACCTGGCATCCCGCGAGGTGTGCCTGCCTCATCCAGATGGAAGGATTTACGAGCGAGCGGGAAAGAAATGAAACAAAGGGGGAGGGAGAGCGTCTTCTCAGCCCCGGAGCCCGGAGGAGGAGATGGGTTCTGGACATGGGACGCTGGCACACAGTTATAGAGAACAGGTGTGGAGCAGATACCAGACAAAGCTAAAATTATGGGGAACAGAAAAAGGTCGTTTTCTTCCAGATGTGAGCAGTCGTGGAGTTTCTCCTCAGCTAGAACAACTGTAATAAATATGGGTTAGTGAGGGGATTTCTAGCTCTTTATTGGGGGCTGAAACTCTGGGATCTTTTCAATTCAAGGATACAGCGGAAACCATATGTTTACTTCATAAAAAGAGATATTTGCATTTTTTTCTCACCAGAATTAACTTTTATTTTTTAGGTAACGTAGAATTTAAAAAAAAATTCTATTTGTCAAAGTCCAGAAAAATGACAGAGTTTTTTAGAAATGGGGCCATACCGCCTTTGTGATGCCCAATCCCGTCAGACCTTGGAAGCTAAGCAGGGTAGGGCCTGGTTAGTACTTGGATGGGAGACCGTTCAGTAACACCAGGAAGCCTAGCGAATGTAGTGAGTGAGTGAGTGGTTGGTGGTGGTGGCTGATGTGTGCAGACTGGTTGCCTCGCTTATCATCACCGAGTATGGAGTGAATGAATAATGCACCAAATTGTAAAGCGCTATATAAGACTAATGCATTATTATTATTATTATAAATGTTTTTGTTACTCAAAACCAAACGTTTACATACATTTCATTAATATTTGGTAGCATTGCCTTTAAACTGTATATTTTGGGTCAAACGTTTTGGATTTCCTTCCACAAGTTTCTCACAATAGTTAGCAGGAATTTTGATCCATTCCTCCAAACAGAACCATATGGCCATATCCCAACACGGGCATAGATGTTGCTCCAATATTTCCACATAGTGTTCTTTCTTCATGATGTCATTTTGTGAAGTGCACCAGTCCCTCCCACAGGAAAACATCCCCACAGCATGATGCTGCCACCCCCGTATTTCGCAGTTGGGATGGTGTTGTCAGGCTTTCAAGATTCCCCCTTTTCCTCCAAACGTGATGGTCATAATGGCCTTTTTTTTCTTTTTCTTTTGTCAGGCCACAGGATATGTCTCCAAAAATTATTTATCCTTTTTTTATTTGCAAACTCCAAACTGGCTTTTTGATGTTTCTTTTGGAGTAAGAGCTTCTTCCTGGCAGAGTTCCCTCTCAGCCCATGTCGGTACAGTACTTGTTTCACTGTGGATAATGACAAACTCTTACCAGGTTCAGCATCTTCACCAGGTCATTTGTTCTTGGGTTGATCTTCACAATTCAGACCACAGCACGTTTATCTCTGGGACACAGAACCCGCCTTCTTTCTGATCTGCAAGGACATGACATCGTTATCTGGGCTTTCCTAAATTGTTTAAAGGTATTTTAATCTTAGTGTATGTAAACTTCTGACTTTGCAAAAAGTAACAAAAACATGAAAATAAAAAAATTCTATCTCTCATTTTTCTGGCATTTAGCCAACAGATTTATTTTTTTTAAATTCTACTTGACCTAAAAAAAAATAAAAAATAAAAATAAGTTAATTCTGGTTTCATGTCATACAGTGAGAAAAAATTGTCTTTTTATTAATGTATGTAGACATATATCGTTCCTGCTGTATGGTCAAAACGGGCACATTTTTATATTGAACTTCATAAGAAGCGTCTAAACTTGCAACAACTGGTTTGTACCTTTTGAATGACAAACATGTTCTACAGGTAGGAAGGATATGTAAGATGTTTTGTAAACATGTCATAAATAGTAATAGTTGTTGGTGGCTTTTTAAACCACTAATACCATATCTTTAAAACAATCAGGCTACAACTTTTTTCCAAATACTTGATTTGGTGTTGAAAGCTTTGACTTGTGTTGCCTTCCCTGCTATTGGGCCGTCTCTCGTGTTCATTCAGTTACATGCATGAGAAAACACCTGCAAAACAAAAAGAGACTTTCATTTGTGAACGACTTTTCACAAATGAAATCTGTTCATGTTGAGGAGCTGCTCCAATTCGGTCCAAAATGACAAGGCATGGTTTTGCAACTTGTTCTTACGATTTCTCTATGCTATTACTGTATAGATTTTAAAATTTAAGGACTTTTTGACCAGGTTATTTTTATTTTTTTGGTCAGGTTAACGTGCCAAAGACAGACTTTCTTGTTTTCTAATTGTGGTTTATTTTGATTGGATAAAGCCTGTATTAAGTATTGTGATGACCAAAATTCAAGGACTACTTTTGGGCAATGCTAGTTTTGTACAGGGTGGAGCATAGGAAGTTCCTCTTTTGAAAAGCGTGTTGTGGTGTTAAGATCACAGTGTTGTGGGTGAGGGTCCAAAGGAAGGGGCTGGATGGGAGGTTTGAGTTCACACCTGTTTCAGTCACAAACATGCTGTGGTCAAGGGCACAGCGCGCTTTGGCCGTAGAGGCCACTCTGTCCTCACAGTGCAACACGCCTTTCGTCGTCACTTCAAAATTCCCCACGAGGGCTGCAGGTGTGTAGCCTGGCTAACGCCAGACTGCTGTGTGCGCTCGAATCTTTTCGAACTTCACAACAGCCTGGGGACCATGGCCGACATTTTTCCATGGATTTGGGCACCAATCACAGAACGAGGAGGGACGTAAGACGATGACGCGCTATTTGACATACGGAAGCTTGTAGTTTGTTTAGGGATAAAAAAAATATATATATATATTTACGGATCCAACATGACAGCAGCAGACGCGATGCCATCTTTCGATCAAGCTTTAGAACGTGTTCTAAATAGTTTAGCTCAAAAGTTTACAGCAGGTACGTCATACGTCATCTGATACCATGATACGATTGGCTATGGCTACGTGCAGACGCATGAGAGACATTTGTAGCGCCCAATAAACGGCTATGGACAATCGTAAACCACACCTCTCCTACGAGAAAATGAATTGGTGGTCCCAGACTAAATATCACTTGTGATTTTAGTCTGGTGTTAGCCAGGCTAGCAGGTGGGGGGCTCTTGGTGCCTCTTCAGGAGAAGAAATGTGTAAGTCTCAAAGTCTTTAGCTCATAAACTAGCTGTTTGTTTACTGTTAAAAAGCTGCTTTCTTCAGGACCATTACGGACTCTCTGCAGTAAAAAAAAAGAAAAGCCAAACCTCACAAAAACCCGGCAGAGTCGTATAAAAGTATCCAGCAAAACATGACTGGTATTTATTTCCAATTCTTCACGATGTATTCCATCTTCACCCATACAACAATGTGTCAATTTTCTTTTTAGAGAAGCCTTCCGGGCAAACTGGCTTCTGCGCTCGCCTGATTTAGCTTGTGATTATTTCCTTTTTTTTACTTTATTTAGATTAAAAGGAGATGTCTGGGTAGTAATTTTTAACAAGTATTTGATCACAATTGTGTGTGATTCGTTATTTCTCAAATCATCTGTGGGCCAGAGGATAGGTATCGGCTCGTCATTCCGACACCCCTCCATTGTGACATCCCATCAATCCGATACTTTTGACAGCGCTATTCCGACAATAGGTCCTTAAGGTTAGGGCTAAGGTAAGGTTACGGTTCGTAAACTAACAAACTAACGTCTGTCGGAATGGCGGGACGTTGCACAAAAGATAAAAGTGTCACCACTCCGACAAAGGGGGAAAAAAATTAGACCTCAATGTCGGAATGGCGGGGTGTAACCCAGAGGATATACAGCATGCTTGAGGGTCAGATTTTGACCCCGGGCCTGTCACAATTGACGCATTGACCGCAATGATTTTGTCCCCTATTGAAATTGCCATCAGCCGCAAAGATCGCAAAGTAGACTTTTAAGAAATGGCAGTCACGGTCACAATAGAGTACGGGCTGGACTGGATGCGGTTGATTTGGATAGTATCCAAATGCGAATGGTGCAAGGAGGAAAGCGGCTGGTGAGAGGCTGGTGAGCGGCTGGTGAGCGGCTGGTGAGAGGCTGGTGAGAGGCTGGTGAGCGGCTGGTGAGCGGCTGGTGAGCGGCTGGTGAGCGGCTGGTGAGCGGCTGGTGAGAGGCTGGTGAGAGGCTGGTGAGCGGCTGGTGAGAGGCTGGTGAGAGGCTGGTGAGCGGCTGGTGAGCGGCTGGTGAGCGGCTGGTGAGCGGCTGGTGAGCGGCTGGTGAGCGGCTGGTGAGAGGCTGGTGAGAGGCTGGTGAGCGGCTGGTGAGCGGCTGGTGAGCGGCTGGTGAGCGGCTGGTGAGCGGCTGGTGAGCGGCTGGTGAGGGCTGGTGAGAGGCTGGTGAGCGGCTGGTGAGCGGCTGGTGAGAGGCTGGTGAGCGGCTGGTGAGCGGCTGGTGAGCGGCTGGTGAGAGGCTGGTGAGCGGCTGGTGAGAGGCTGGTGAGCGGCTGGTGAGAGGCTGGTGAGCGGCTGGTGAGAGGCTGGTGAGCGGCTGGTGAGAGGCTGGTGAGAGGCTGGTGAGCGGCTGGTGAGCGGCTGGTGAGAGGCTGGTGAGCGGCTGGTGAGAGGCTGGTGAGCGGCTGGTGAGCGGCTGGTGAGCGGCTGGTGAGAGGCTGGTGAGCGGCTGGTGAGAGGCTGGTGAGCGGCTGGTGAGCGGCTGGTGAGAGGCTGGTGAGCGGCTGGTGAGCGGCTGGTGAGCGGCTGGTGAGGTGAGCGGCTGGTGAGAGGCTGGTGAGCGGCTGGTGAGCGGCTGGTGAGGGCTGGTGAGCGGCTGGTGAGCGGCTGGTGAGAGGCTGGTGAGCGGCTGGTGAGCGGCTGGTGAGAGGCTGGTGAGCGGCTGGTGAGCGGCTGGTGAGGGCTGGTGAGAGGCTGGTGAGCGGCTGGTGAGCGGCTGGTGAGAGGCTGGTGAGCGGCTGGTGAGAGGCTGGTGAGAGGCTGGTGAGAGGCTGGTGAGCGGCTGGTGAGCGGCTGGTGAGCGGCTGGTGAGAGGCTGGTGAGAGGCTGGTGAGAGGCTGGTGAGCGGCTGGTGAGAGGCTGGTGAGCGGCTGGTGAGAGGCTGGTGAGAGGCTGGTGAGGGGGGGGGGAGGGCTGGTGAGGGGGGAGGCTGGTGAGCGGCTGGTGAGCGGCTGGTGAGAGGCTGGTGAGCGGCTGGTGGAGGCTGGTGAGCGGCTGGTGAGGGCTGGTGAGAGGCTGGTGAGCGGCTGGTGAGCGGCTGGTGAGCGGCTGGTGAGCGGCTGGTGAGCGGCTGGTGAGAGGCTGGTGAGCGGCTGGTGGGAGGCTGGTGGGAGGCTGGTGAGCGGCTGGTGAGCGGCTGGTGAGAGGCTGGTGAGCGGCTGGTGGGAGGCTGGTGGGAGGCTGGTGAGAGGCTGGTGAGCGGCTGGTGGGAGGCTGGTGAGAGGCTGGTGAGCGGCTGGTGAGCGGCTGGTGAGCGGCTGGTGAGAGGCTGGTGAGAGGCTGGTGAGCGGCTGGTGAGCGGCTGGTGAGCGGCTGGTGAGCGGCTGGTGAGCGGCTGGTGAGAGGCTGGTGAGCGGCTGGTGAGAGGCTGGTGAGAGGCTGGTGAGAGGCTGGTGAGAGGCTGGTGAGCGGCTGGTGAGAGGCTGGTGAGCGTGTGTCTCACGGCCACAGACATTGATTGCGGACAGTGATGCGGACAGCCGTGCGTCACTGCTGTCGGTCGTGAGTCAAAGCGCGCAGACGTCCTCCTTGTCTTCCACGCTAAACTTCTAAGGGACAAGTCGACAAGATGCCGCCCAGGAAGACCAACGCCGCCAAAGTAAAGGTACTCGCCAAAGCCACAGTGAAGACCAAACGAGGGAAGAGGAAATAGCGTCTAGCCTCTATATACCTAGAGCAGGAATCGCACGAGACTGATAGTGGTGCTCACCAGTCTCTCACCATCTGCGCAAATGAGACGATTTATCTTTCACCATTCTCGCGACCGTAGTCACCTGCTGTGACTATATTCTGTCACAATCAACCTCCACTGAATTTTGTGCATGCATGACATTAAGCTGCGACTGATGATCCAAGTTCGATCACACCTTTTCATGCGGTCAATAACGGTCGCTCGTGCAGATGCCCAAAAGACTTTCATATTTGAGGCCACAAATGATCACATAGTGCCCGTGCGCCAATTGTGACAGGCTCTTTACCTATACCCCTGAATTATGGCAATCGCATGTCATATCCTGTATCTAAGGATCTAAGGATCAATAATAAACATCCCAAAGAGTGTCAAACCATTAAACTAATGCCATTAAACCATTAAACTAATGGGCAATGTCTCTTGCCCATTGCGTCTTTTCAATCACGTTTCCGTTTTGACACGCCTTGGGGAAAAAAAGCACTGCAAGACGCCGGAGCAGTATTAGCATGCGGCTTGGTGGGCGTACGGTCTCATCAGCCCGTCAAACCAAATTACAGGTGCAAGAGCGCTGCTTCCTCGTCTTTGTTTGGACGCGCCGCTCCGTGCCTGCGCTCATCCAATCAATGTAATTTCTGCTGATTGTTTGACTCAATCCGGCAGCTCCTCACCGTCACCGCGCGAGATCGATCCATGGCCACGGCTGTCAGAGCGCTGAAGGATGGGCGGGGGGGGGGAACTCGTCAAGAGCAAGAAATTATGACGAGCGCGGAGATTTATCTGATTTCTTCTGAAGGAGAGCTCCCCCCAGACGCCGCTTCCACCAAAAGTCGGCAAATCAACACTTTTGTTCTGCGAGGGATCAGACGCACAATTTTTGTTTCACGGACAAAAGCGGAACGTTATCGGAAATCAAACGCACATTTCCTGACAAATGACTTCCAGTGTCTCGCTTTATTCTACTTTCTATTGAAGTTGCGTCTTCAGATCCGAGTCAATGTGTGAGTTTTAGAAAGCCTTTTTTATTTTATTGATTGACTGCGGAATTTTCCGCAGTCATTATTGGTTTGCGTTTCTTTATTATTATTGATTGACTGCGGAATTTTCCGCAGTCAATTATTGGTTTCCGTTTCTTTATTATTATTATTATTATTATTATTATTCCCGCACATTTTTCCTGATTTTCTGCACCTTTCAGCACTTTCATGCTTTGTGCAATTTCTGCAAGTTATGCATCAAAACGTTCCGCATGTTGAGGAGAATCCTGCTATTACTTTTCGGACTTCTGCGATTTACGGTTTTTCCGCAATCGGACGAAATACCGAACATTTTTCCCATTGACGCATAATGGGGCTCCCGCAAATTCATGCTTTTCCGCATTTTTTCCGCAATTTCTGCAATTTCTGCAATTTGTGCATGTTCAGCTTCCGCAACTTGTGGGTTTTGAGAAAAAATTGGCCTTCTGCAGTTTTCCGTTTTTTTTCTACGGGAATTTGAAATTTTTGCATTGGTGTGTATGTGGTCTCTGCTCCATTAGTGTGTATGGCGAATCCAGCCAATGCATTTTAATAGGATTTCTGGCTCTCCATGTGTTTCAGCCATTTGTGCAGCTTCTGCAATTTCAGCATTTAGGCGATTTCAACAGTTTGACCAGTTTATGGAATTTAAAAAGTTTATGCAATATAAACAATTTATGCAAATTAACCACTTTATGGAATTTAACCAGTTTACGCATTTTAACCAGTTTACGCATTTAACCAGTTTATGCAACATAACAATTTATGCCATTTAGGATTTATGAAATTTAAACAGTTAATGCAGTTTATATAATTTATGCAAATTAACCAATTAATGCATTTTACCGTTTTTTTTGTAATTTAACCAGTTTATGCAACATAACAGTTTGTGCAATTTAAACTGTTCATGCATTTTACCGGTTTATGCAAATTAGATTATGCAAATTAACCAATTTATGCATTTTACAGTTTTTCTGCAATTTAACCAGTTTATGCAATTTATCCAGTTCATGCATTTTACCAGTTTATGCAATTTCACCAGTTAATGAACATTAGATTATGCAAATTAACCAATTTATGCAATTTATGCAATTTCTGCATTCGATTCCCGCAGTTCCGCAGTCAATCGCAATGGCGCAGCCATTGCTGCATTTCTAGTTATTATTCCGGCACATTTTTCCTGATTTTCTGCACCTTTCAGCACTTTCATGCTTTGTGCAATTTCTGCAAGTTATGCATCAAAACGTTCCGCATGTTGAGGAGAATCCTGCTATTACTTTTCGGACTTCTGCGATTTACGGTTTTTCCGCAATCGGACGAAATACCGAACATTTTTCCCATTGACTTATAATGGGGCTCCCGCAAATTCATGCTTTTCCGCATTTTTTTCCGCAATTTCTGCAATTTCTGCATTTTGTGCATGTTCAGCTTCCGCAACTTGTGGGTTTGAGAAAAAATTGGCCTTCTGCAGTTTTCCGGTTTTTTCTACGGGAATTTGAAATTTTTGCATTGGTGTGTATGTGGCCTCTGCCCCATTAGTGTGTATGGGAATCCAGCCAATGCATTTTAATAGGATTTCTGGCTCTCCATGTGTTTCAGCCATTTGTGCAGCTTCTGCAATTTCAGCATTTAGGCGATTTCAACAGTTTGACCAGTTTATGGAATTTAAAAAGTTTATGCAATATAAACAATTTATGCAAATTAACCACTTTATGGAATTTAACCAGTTTACGCATTTTAACCAGTTTACGCATTTTAACCAGTTTATGCAACATAACAATTTATGCCATTTAGGATTTATGAAATTTAAACAGCTAATGCAGTTTATATAATTTATGCAAATTAACCAATTAATGCATTTTACCGTTTTTTTTGCAATTTAACCAGTTTATGCAACATAACAGTTTGTGCAATTAAACTGTTCATGCATTTTACCGGTTTATGCAAATTAGATTATGCAAATTAACCAATTTATGCATTTTACAGTTTTTCTGCAATTTTACCAGTTTGTGCAATTTCACCAGTTTATGAACATTAGATTATGCAAATTAACCAATTTATGCAGATTTATGCAATTTCTGCATTCGATTCCCGCAGTTCCGCAGTCAATCGCAATGGCGCAGCCATTGCTGCATTTCTAGTTTGTTTTATTTTTTTGCATGTTTGTGGTGAAATTAGACAAGACCCCCAAAGTTATTGCCTGACGGGCTTGCAAAGCTCTAATTCGTGATACAAACTGGCCATTACAACTTGGATACATTTATCTGTGCATGATTTAACATTTTAATTAGTGTATGTTGCACTAATTAAAATCTTTAGTCTTTAGTCTTTAACCTCATAACCCCCACTTTAATCAATCACATTTTCAGTTCGACTTTACCAAAATCTAAACGATTCTTGACTGAAATAAGAGTTTACATCATTTGAAACAGAAGACCTACAAAACTGAGATAAAGAGATTTTGCGTTTTTGTGCTCGGTTAAGGCGGGGGTTAAGAGGTTAAATGGAAGATATACTTAGTTTGGACTTTTCGCACCTTTCGCTTGTGGCAAAAGGTTGTGCAGCTCCATGTTAGGAAGAACATTCAAGCTTTCAATATCACTTAAGGGCATGTTAACAAACTAACAAAGATGATGGGATGATTGCTCGTAATGGCCCATGCACGAGAATCTGTAAGATTTCTCCTGCTGAGGGTGAGACGACCTTGGAGAACAGGTTTGTAAATGAAAAAACAAAATATATATATTTTAATGAGGGAACAATGTTATGACCCTGGTAAAAGTCAATGCCTCTTTTTAAAGGAGTATCAAAGTGCAATCATCATCTGTAAATGCAAAGTTGTGACGTGTTTTCTGCTTGAAAATCCCTAGCTGGTCCATAGATTTGTCTCACTTTCTTTAACTGTAAGGAACAACCCGCCGCGAAACTTGCTGCTCATTTATCTCTCGAAAAGGTGCATATCCGGAGATTACAATTCGGACACAGCTGTTAGTTATGCACACTCATGCATATGCTCAGACAAGTTCAGATGAAACTGCTTGACTCACAGTGCCTGTTTGCGACCCATTATGGCTCCACCCCTCACTCAAATGTGTGCATTTGAACTAAAAGAGTTTAGCCGTACTGAAGATGGTGCTATATTTCAATCGTGTGTGCGATTTATATCTGTTATCCGCTAACGACCACAGCAGCACATACTCTCACTGAGGAGGCTCTGCACCTGCTTTCAAAAACATCATTATCATAGAGAATTCCTGTTCCATGTGCAGTGCTGCCATGTAGCCTTTAGAGTGGAGTTTTTTTTTAATGTATTTAATTTATTTGATAGGGACATATACAGGAGCATTAATCAGCATATGAAAAGATGCTTTGTACCAGACTTTAGCTCTTGGAGCTAATTTCCATCTGCAGTTCCGAAGAGTCTACCAGAGCCAGAAGCTAAAGTGCCTCCTTTTGTTTTCGCACCTTAAGTAACCATGTGCTTCTAGTGTTTGTTGAGAGTCATGCCTTCAGAGGAAGACAACAGAAGTGAAAAGGCCTTTAGACACCAATAGATCTGAAATAACACTGTCACATCGATAGTTCTAATGCTGTATTAATCTGCCACTGCAGTATAAAAAAAGTTAAACAATAATAAGCGAGTGCTCACCGGGCAGCGCAGAGCACGACTGGTCCATAAACCTGTGCTGGTTGCATTTCAGGAAGAGATCATAAGGTTTCTCTGATTTCGCTTGAGACCTGTATGCTTTAGTCTCAATAGTTGTAATTTACTCTTCGTTAGATAGTTTAATGTCTTGTAAATATATATATATAGTATATATATATTAAAAAAAACTCTTCCTCACATTCCGTGGGCGGTCTCTTTTTCCTCCAAGCTCGGGTCCTCTACCGTCGGCCTGGGAGCTTGAGGGTTCTGTGCAGTATCTTTACTGTTCCTAGAACTGCACTTTTCTGGACCGAGATGTCTGATGTATTTCCTGGGATCTGCTGGAGCCACTCCTCCAGTTTGGGGGTCACTGCCCCGAGTGCCCCAACGACCACAGGCACCACTGATGCCTTCACTCTCCAGGCCTTCTCTAGCTCTTCTCTGAGCCCCTGGTATTTCTCTAGTTTCTCCTGTTCCTTTATCCTGATGTTGAAGTCACTTGGTATTGCTTTGTCAACCACCACGGCTTTCCTCTGCTCTTTGTCCACCACTACAATGTCCGGTTGGTTCGCCATTACCATTCTGTCCGTCTGTATCTGGAAGTCCCACAGGATCTTGGCTCGGTCATTCTCTACCTCCTTTGGAGGTGTTTCCCACTTTGACCTTGGGGTTTCCAGCCCATACTCTGCACAGATGTTCCTGCACACTATGCCAGCCACTTGGTTATGGCGCTCCATGTAAGTATACACAATATATTATATATATATATATATATATATCCCTCTGCTGCATCATGCAACCCTTGTTTGCCTTGATCTGGACGACATCGCGCTGGTATTGCTTCAATAAGAGTCACTAACACGAGTCACTCCAGCAGCAGCATCCGAAAGTTTGACCGACCTAACAGTAGCAACAGTAAGTGAGTGGGCGGGGCTTTTGTGAAAGGTCAATTCTATTAAATTAGAGCAATGATGATGATGTATCTCACTGAAATTCATCACCAATGACGATCAATTTTTATGATGCACATAAATGATACACCTTTAAATTGTCCACGTTCCATTGCAGATTTTCTTGCTTGCCAGTTCATTTAAGTCCCAAACTCTGAACAGCATGTTATGTGATTTTTCCATATCAATCTGGCAATATGCCAAGCATTCCACACCTATACATTCATTCTAATTGAAGCCAAAAGCATAAATTACAGTGTGGTTCACGTTATTTCCCAGTCCGGAACGGTTTCTATTACATGAAATAAACTTCCAAATCTCAGAAAGTTCAAGCTGCATGGATTGTATGTGATTAATGATCCATTTTATTTGCAAATCTCCTCCTGAACTGTGTTGGTAAAGATGAACTTTGATGGCGGGGTGGCTTAGGGGGCCGCTCGCTGCTCTCCTCCATTGCACAGACAGACGGCTAATCCCCCCTCTCATATCGGCTTCCCTTCAAAATCAAGGCTTAGTTTCCATCAAGCCGGCCCCGTTTGATGATATAATAAGCTTGGCATTTCCAGAGCAGTACAATATTCGCGATCAAACTTATATCCATTGCGTTAGCCTCGCTCAAAAACATACTGTAGAATCATATGGCTGAATTATCTATATTACTTTATAACCTCTCTCTCCACCAAAATAAACTGAATCAACAACAAGACATATAAGCTAATACAATAATCTATGGCCATGTACAGTCGAGTCAAAATGTTCAAAGAAAATGAGTTAG
Source organism: Neogobius melanostomus (assembly GCA_007210695.1). Taxonomy (NCBI): domain Eukaryota; kingdom Metazoa; phylum Chordata; class Actinopteri; order Gobiiformes; family Gobiidae; genus Neogobius; species Neogobius melanostomus. Next base: position 618,919 of record VHKM01000077.1, read on the forward strand.
TTCAAAGTCGCTCCTGGTCTTCCCCCAAAACCAAATGCAGAATTTTCTTGCTGTGCACTTTGATAAAAGTTTGTTACTCCGTTGTTTTGGATTCCAGTTTCCTCCTTGGCTGCACTTGCTACCAGTAGTACAAAATGTTCCCTGTTTGAAGTCAAATCTGGTGGAGCAACCAAAACTGCGTCATTCCAGTAGGATTTCAATCCAACACATGTAAAAGATTACCCAACACAAAATATGACTTCTTTGACGTTCTACTTCTCTGATCCAGAATAGAAAACTTGATATGTGTATATATATATATATATATGGGACGACAGTGGTGCCGGTGGTAGAGCGGGTCGTTTCGTGATCGGAAGGGGTTCGAATCCCAGCTCCCGCAAAAATGCACACTGTCGTTGTGTCTTTGGGGAAGACACCTCACCCCACTTGAACCCCTACTATGGGTTGATTTTCTCCAGCTTTACCCCAAATCTAAAAGCTTCTTGACCGGAGAGCAAGAGGGTAACGCCTCATTTGAAAGCTAAGACCTACACAAGTGACCCTAACGTTGTTGTCACTATGTCGCCGCATTTTTGTCACATTTATTAAGCGTTTTCGGCGTGTTTTTGGTCCGTTTTTGTTACTTTTTATTGCTTTTTGTGTTGCTTTTTGTCGTGTTTTCGCCATGGTTTTGTAGCGTTTTTGTCATTTGCATTTCCCATCCTTGTTTTCGACGCTGTTTTGATGCTTTTTTTTTTAGCTTTTAGATTTTGGTAAAGCGTGTGCTCGGTTCACTTTTTTGAACTAGTGCCATGGCCTTCCTGATGCGCCCCCTGCTCGGATATGCCATAACAGTGATCAGGAACACATTTTTATTATTTTTTATTTATTTACCATTTCACTTTAAAGAGCAGGTCTTATGCTTTTAGCAGGTATTTGGTAATAATGTCAAACTCACTATCTTACACTGTTGGCGAGGAAATGCAGTATTGATCCAAAACAAACTATGGGCTATATGCACAGTGACCCACGTGACTTCCACCTGGACAGTAGCATCTTTTACATTCACAATTAGCAGGGTCCCACACAAATGAAGCGATAGATTTGGTAAAGGACAGTGAGTAAAGGTTAGGATGTGACTGGAGCAGGTTCAAAACATTACGTGAGATGGAATATGGTGAAATACTTGTATAACTTCTCAGTGTATACATTTTCAGATACATCTTTAAAATGGTGTGTTTTATGTCCATGAGGTAGCTAGCAGAAGGAGCTTTTGGGAGTTTTCTTTTCTTTTCTTGGACAAGTGAAAAGTGTGTAGATTTGTGGGGGAACTTAACTAGCAGATCATACCGTGTGAGTGTGTGTGTGTTTTACTTCTATGCAGCTGGCGCCACTGTTTCTTTAAGTTCGCCCGATGGTATCTTTCAAATGAGTTTTCCCTCTGAACCGCTAATGGAATGAATAACAAGTAATAAAAGCAGCTGTTAATCTAAAGGGGAGGAAGTAATTGGGGGGCTATTTCTGGAGCGTATTAAAATGTCAGATTTGAATGGGCCTGGCTGTATCGCTGTTGCTGATCTTGCCCCGGCTTTTCCGCCGCCTGAATGCTGCACTTAGATAATGAAAGCCAGGGAGTCAGAGTCATGTAAACCCGTGTTAGCTGCTGTGCTGGGATGGAGTTCTCTCTAAGCTGCTCCGGCAGATGCCTATAGGCTGCAGTCTGAAGAACCGGGAGCCCAGAGGTATGTGAAATTTGACAAGATCATTCGTGTCAAGTGTTAATTATAGACCATAATATAGAGAAAATACCCGGGACCAAAACATATCAAGTTTTTAAAGTAAAACTAGCTGCTCACGGCATGAAAATAGTTTCCACCTGCAGTGTCTCACCTTTAGTGTGAATCTATGCTAAACTTTCAATACTTGAAACTATGAACCAAATCTCCTGACAGAAAAGAGTGAAGCGCAGCTGCAAAAGCCAAAAACAAAACAGGAGCGGGGCCTGATAAGCCAAGGTAAGACTCGTTTCCCATCCATTTTGTCATTTGCCAAGAGTTTCATGAGCTCCCGTTACTGAACATCATAACAATAAAGCAATAGCTAGCTTGTGGGCATTTGAGACCTACACATTTATCTTCTGAAATGCTGGAGAGAAGAGCCACCGATACCTGCAGCACAGTGGAGGCATCACAAGAAGAGCTACAGGAAACAAGGAAGGAGGGGATGGTGAAAGACTGTTGCGGAGTGGAGGAAGTGGAAGGAGAAGGTGGAGCAGTGCAGAACACCACGCTCTGAAACAGGGACAAACCCAGCACTGTTTCAGAGGATCAGAAAAACTGCACTGAAGGCACTTCAGTTTCCCCGACCTCTAAAAATATGCTGGTCAGGTTGGCTCACAATGGTGGCGAGCTCAGTCGCAGCTGCTCAGGACTAACACCTGAACACAATTCCGTTGTAACTGTACAATGGAATTGTACAATGAGAAATAAAGCACTTACTTAGGCCTAGTCCACACGTAGCAGGGCATTTATAAATCCGCCTAAAAAAGAACTTGAGTCCACACAGCCTCGGTTTTTTAAAAACCGGCATCCACACTTAACCGAGCATATGCGTTGTCAAGTAACCTCTCCACAAGTTTCTGCACAGCACATTCATTATTTTCTATGCAGCTGTATAAACTGTAGTCCCAAATGCACCGTTATAGCTTTACAGACCTGCCAAACAATTGCGAGGCCACAGAGGCTATACCAGTGGTTCCCAAAGTGGGGTCCGGGGCCCCCTGGGGGGCCTCAGAGGCACTACAGGGGGGCCTCCAAAGCTTATCTGCAAAACAAGTACTTTGAAAATAATTGATTTTGAAAGAAAAAATAAATGCATTTTCTATAATGTGCAACTTAAAACCAGTATTTAGCCTATAGTCTTTGCTAGATGTTACTTTTTATGTTATTTTAGCAGTAAAATAATTACAAAGCCCTGTGAAAATTGAGGGGCCCTGAGTTCCTGAGTAAATTGGGGGGCCCTGAGACAATCTCGGATCGATAAGGGGGCCGCGATGTTCCGGACTTTGGGAATGGCTGGGCTATACCTTGACAAACAAACGCATTTCTTCCGTCAGATTAACAGTACAACGTGCAAACAACTTTCTTGAACAGACTGACCAGTGATCGCATGACAATAGACTGACCTGGCACGTAATGACTCCGACAACGGCAGCAGCGAGGACAGTAACATTCGTTTCACTGTTTCCTCCGGGAGGACGACTTCATCCTAAAGTCTCCTGCAGAAGAAACCCTCCTGTCTGGTGTAAAATAGTTGTTTCTGTGCGCGGTAAGAGGGGGTGCATTTCTCGGCAGTCATGCAGTTTTCGGCATAACACCTGTCTGAACCAAACCCGCTGTTACCGTCTTCGAGGATCATGTCGGATGTGAGACGGTTATTTGCCGTAAAATAACTAAAGTGCTCCTTCCTCTGCGCGCTTCAACGTGACGCAGTACTTGAGCTTTAGCAAAATGCTGTTTCTGATGTAAACACAGGTCGCGCGAGTGACGTCGGAGCAGCACGCTGGCACTGACTACGGCCGAATACTCCGGTTATTTATGTCCACACTCAAACGCATAACCGGAGAATTCCCAAATCTTCACTTTGGCCGGAGTTTTCAGAAACCTTCGTTTTTATGTCAGAAAACTCCGGTTTTGTGTGGATGATAGGCCAGATCGTAGGAAAATATCTTCGGTTTGTGAGATACCCTGCTACGTGTAGACGGGGCCTTACTTAAAGCTTTTCCTGCAGCCGCAAGATCTGACAAGTTTACTTCTTCCCCAGACTGGTCTTAGAAGTTACACTTTGGTGTAGGGCATAGAGGGCTTAAAGGCACTATACCTTATGTTTTTCAAGTGGTGGAACAAACAATTTAGTCATTTCTGTGAAAGTGACCCTGAAAAGTTAACCTGCAAGCTGTGAAACATTCGTCCCTGTGAAGAATTGATGCTAAATATTTTTGGGAAAGTTGGAATGATAGAACTTTGAACTCCAACAAACATTTTAATTTAGTGGCTTTCTCTTTCATTGCTTGTAATACAAATAAAAATATATTTGGTATGTATGAAGTTTGAGTGGTCATGGGTCGTAAGAATAAGGAAGTCGTAACTTGTCGTCACAGCTGGCGCATTAAGATCCTGAAGGTTTAGCAAGCTAGCTAACTGAACATATTTGATCAATACTAGAGTAACAAACGAAGAGAACTTACCCGCTGGTGCCTGTGCATGACTAGTCCACACGACTGTGCTGGTTGCATTCAAGGTAGCTCCAGGTTTCTTTTCTGATTTTTAAGAGGCCGGTGCTTTAGCCTCGATAGTTGTAGCATCCACTTTGTTGCATATTATAAATACATTCCTCCACTGCACGTTGCAAATCATTTTGCCTCATTCTGGATTATATTGCCTTGGTATTGCACCAAAAAAGAGTCACTAACACGCACTTCTCCCCCATTATGACGTGTTAAACTCCACTTCTTGACAGAGCTAGCAACAGTAACTCACTTTTATGAAAAGTAAGTTAAAAGCTCAAAAAGTAAATGTTGTATTATATATTATATAGGCCCTCGAAAGTGTAAATCGTAGTCCATTCTGTTTTGCTCTGATCGCATTTAAGGTCAAAGGTGTAAAGGTGTACCTTTTTGTCTTGCCCTATGACATAACATGTACATGAATCTCAAGTATCATGTTCTCTCATTAAACATTTTAATGTATAATGCCAATGCATCCTTTAGACTTTCAAATTATTTGAAATTTGAAACGTTAAATAAAAATAAATAAAACGTTTAAAGCGAAGGTAAAAAAAAATCCGTTACTACTTCAAAATGACACATCCTGTTTTATATAGTCAGTACAGTGAACCGAGTGAGCTCCGGCTTTTGGGGAGAAAGATGACTTACATTTCCCGTAAAAGCAGGCCATTTGGTAATGTGAAAGTGCTGCATAATTCAGGAGGAGGTGTCTTCGCTGCGGCAGATCTTCCTCGGGGCGAGTCGGCTTTTAGGAGCGAACAGGTGCGCTGTCTGGGCCCGTTAATTATGTTTGCCTGCATAAGTAGAGCTTGTAATTCTGTTTGCTTCCACCCGTGGCATCGCGGGCTCCTCCGGCGAGTGCGGAGGATGAGAAAAGAGCCTGATGAGAGCGTTGAAAAAAAGCAACAAAAAAAAGCACTTAATCCAGGAAGTGAACGGCCTGGTACCCGAGTCAGTCAACAAAAGCTGTATCTACTTAACAGATAAATGATGGTCTCTGAGATATTTACCTTTACAGCTGGCAGAGATGGTCAGAGTAGATTTACTTAAAGGGATACTTCGGGATTTTTGACATTGGGCCTCATTTCCTAGTTATTCAGAGTGTTGTTGATGTCTGGAGATATGTTTTTCTTAAATTCATGCAGTTCTTATATTTGAAGAGTCTAGTGGCGCTAGGCTAGGGCAAGGCTAAAGCATGTCTATGGTATCAGTTAGCCTGCATTAAAAACAGTCTGACCCACTCCACAGTGCACCTGAGGTAACCATATAAATGTCTGTCGATAGAATCCTTTTAACCATTTTGCATTTAAAATAACTTATATTTGAGCAGCATCAGCATCATGTTTATCTACATGAGACGACCCGCTGTACCATCGGCGCCACCGTCGCCCCAGTAGAGGATGGGATCGATCTCACATTCTTGTGGTTGGGAGCCCTGCGCTCTACCTATGGAGCTAATGCAGCGGAACAAAGCTGGTGGCCTGTGAAGTATGCTGCGCGTTCACGCTTGGCCACGATTTCTCAATGAACTCTGCGATCGTTAGTGTGGCTGTGACTGTGTTGGTTTTTCTTTTGGCACTTTTTAATATGACAGTGACAGTAACTACGCTCAGAACGCACAGATCTTTTAACGGATGAAATGGGAGATAAATGAGCTGATATGATGCCAGACGAGGCATGGACTAAAGCAGGACTGGCGGACCCCGGAGATATTTTTTCTTCACATGACAACTGCGAAGGCTCCAGGCAAAGACATCGAAAACTACTTATGACGACTGTCCGAGGGAAAGAGGCGCGGAGCAAGGTGGTAAAAATGATCTGATCAGGGCTTTGCTCACTGGCCTCTGTTGCTGCTAATGTCAATGGTTTCTGCCTCATATTTACGAGTCGTAGCTTTTGGTGTAACTTTCGTATTAACTGTTAGCTCTAACGTGCCTGCACATGCGTTTTCATTTACATTCCGTAATGAATGTCGTGATTGTCAGCGCATCTGTCTTTGCGTTACTCAGTTGTTTTGGTTGTAGCAGACACACAACGGCCTACAACTTTCTCTTCCTGGTTTTGTTCCGCTCTCTAGCTCATTTGCGTTCATAAACCAAATGATCCGCTTCAGAGTTCCTTTGAACCGGGCCGAGACCCACGTTTTCAGCCGGACCAGGGTTTGCTTCTTTGGCCCAGATCAGAGTCCCTTTGCGCGTCCACAACACCTCAAACGAACTAGACTATCCGAGCAAACGGGCCCGGATTCGGATCAAGAGGGGGTTGTGAATGCGACCTAAGCCTAGCTTTACTGAGCGAGTTTTATGAAACAGCCCTCTGCTCTTTATAAAACACACCTAAACACAGATTATAAAAAAATACACACAGACATCCCCCAAACACCCCTCAGACCCCTCAAACACACCTACACCCTGCCCCGGACAAGTATATACCCCCACATGTGCACCCCATCCCGGGCTAGTACATCCCCCACACACCACAACACACCTACAAACCCCCCCAGGCTAGAATATCCCCCACACACCCTCAACACCACCCCACCAACACCCTGCCCCAAGCCAGTATATCCACAATACCTGCCCAACACCCCCAGACCTCCCCAGACTCCCCCATCACCCCTACACCCCACCCCAGGCCAGTATACCCCCAAACACCTACACCCCGCCCCAGGCCAGTACACCCCCACACGCCCCCAACACACTCCATCCCAGGCCAGTATAAACCCCACACCCCTCCTCCAACACTCCCTAGACCCCCAAAATACCAACATGTCACCGAGGGCAAGTATATCCCCCACACACCCCAACAAGGGGTGTTTTATGAAGAGCTGCTTGATTACAGCCATATTTGTAAACAAGTTTGTAAACAAAAACACCTGACAACTACCCCCACCATGGACAACCACCCCCAACTCACAAACCCTCCAACCCCTCCCAGCACCTCCCCACAGACCTCCCCCAACGTCCTGTATAAGCACATCCCCCATGAGCCTCGTAACTTCACAGAAACAGCCTCACTGTGATATTAGGTTTGACTCATTGAAATGCATTGAACATGCATTTTCAGGGTAAATGTTCGAAATTCAGTTTGAACTGTAAAAATCAGAAATGTTACCTCCTCTGATCAGAAGAAACCACAAATAACCAAAAAATATGATTTTAAAGCTTGACGGCAGAGCGATGAAAAAGTGAGTTTATAATGGGAGTCAATGGGGCAGAAAATGCCACTAATGTAAGATTAGGGAGAAAATGTGAAAACTCAACTTTACATAAAAACTAAAAAACTGTCCAAAATCAAAGTTGTTACTGATCTTTGACAAACCCAAGGGTGTTTTAAAATGTAAATCCAAATTCTGCCCAAACTATTGTGTGTGCTAATTGTTTGGTCATTTTTTAAATTGGCTATAAAATAGTTAAATATTTTGATATTTTTTCAAACTTTGGTAGTTTTGTGCAGCACTGAAGTGGATTAACATAATTATGTGAAAAAAATAGAAAAAATGTTTATCTACAATATTTTTACAGCCGTCAAAAGAAGTGGCATAAATGCCACTAACATGAGATTAGGGAGAAAATGTGAAAACGCAACTTTACATAAAAACTAAAAAATACAGAAAATCAAAGTTCTTACTGATCTTTGACATACCCTAGCCTGGCTAACGCCAGACTGCTGTGTGCGCTCGAATCTTTTCGAACTTCACAACAGTCTGGGGACCATGGCCGACATTTTTCCATGGATTTGGGCACCAATCACAGAACGAGGAGGGACGGTAAGACGATGACGCGCTATTTGACATACGGAAGCTTGTAGTTTGTTTAGGGATAAAAATATATATATATATATTTACGGATCCAACATGACAGCAGCAGACGCGATGCCATCTTTCGATCAAGCTTTAGAACGTGTTCTAAATAGTTTAGCTCAAAAGTTTACAGCAGGTACGTCATACGTCATCTGATACCATGATACGATTGGCTATGGCTACGTGCAGACGCATGAGAGACATTCGTAGCGCCCAATAAACGGCTATGGACAATCGTAAACCACACATCTCCTACGAGAAAATGAATTGGTGGTCCCCAGACTAAATATCACTTGTGATTTTAGTCTGGCGTTAGCCAGGCTAGATATACCCAAGGGTGTTTTCAAATGTAAATCCAATTTCTGTCCAAAATCCCTTTTTATATGAAAAATGAACAATTGTGTGTGTTCATTTTTTATTTTTTTTAATTGGCTATAAAATAGTAAAATATTTTGATTTTTTTTTTTAAACTTTAGTAGTTTTGTGCAGAACAGAAGTGGATTAACATAATTATGTGACAAAAGTTTGAACAAATATTAAGCTACAATATTTTTACAGCCGTCAAAAAAGAGATTAGGGTAGTGTTTCTTAACAGAGAGAGAGACACAAGGGATAACGTTGCCTTGCCTTGCCTAATGCTAACAGCTTTAAAATACATTGAGCAGGCTCATGCTAACAAAAGTTTTCCTAACTAGACGACTTGCTAACTGTGTGCATTTGTTAGATCAAACGGCATTTCTCCTTTTTATCCCTGTTGCAACATCTGGCAATTATGTGTCAGAATCTGACGATGAGCAGTTATTACGTTTTACCGTTGATGTTAGACATTTGTTTATATTAGCAACACGGTACAATATGGCGGCGGGCGTCACAATACTCTGCACCTAAAAAGTAGCCAGCATTGTACACACTAGCCATGCCAGCCCTCTTTGGTTTTTACACTTCCTCTGGTACTGACTTGTTTGTCTGTATTTGTGTTGTTGATGTGTCTTGTCTGGGTTTATGAATCTGTAATGTTGTATGTGGTTTGTCTTTCTTGGTCGACCCCTTGTCTTGTGAATCTTGTCTTTTTTCTGTTATGGGTCGTCCGTTCCCTGCCAGGGACTGCAGATGTAAATTAGCCTCAGGCTAACTCTGGTACAATGCATCAAATGGCAACATTTATGTTATAATTGTACATGGTCCCTTTTAAATAAATAAATAAACTAATAAACCTTTTCATCATGTGTCATCCATTCAGCCCTGCACAAAATCGTGTCACAGAGAATCCTGGGTTTATAACAGGCCGAACTGAGGTTTCACTTGCCCAGAAGTGCGCAGAAATACCGGAGTCGGCAACAATCCCCTCTTATTATTCTTAAAAACATCTCTGTGTCAAGCCTGCTCAGCAGAATGTGTCGTGTGGGCTGAAGAAAGCGCACGCCCAAAATGTGTGTTTGCATGAAAATCCCGTCACTGCCTGTCTGCCGGCTCGGTGGTGCTGAGAGCCGTAACACAGTAAGCTGTCCTTATAGATGCGCTAGGAGCATATTGGATCGTCACGAAAACACCCTCCCCCCATCTCCAGTCGCTCCAGTTTCCAGCTCGACGCCGACGACCACCCCGGGACATGCCACGGAGGAGCATTAAGAGCATTATCAGTGTTTTACAAGTGTATAATGTCATTACCAGCTCATGGCACAGTGGAGGATAGTGCATTTACATGGAAATGCATTCAGACACATTCAGAGACAGAGGCAATGGGACAGGTATTGTAATAAACCAGAAGAAAGTATTTTACAAAGTACGATTTATAAAGTTTAGAGTTGTCTGTGGCATATGTGTTGAAAAATGGGTAAAAAAAAGGGGTATAAGTTATGAGCAGTTAATTGCTCCTTACTGAATGAAAATACTGTGGGCCCGATCTGCCGCCTGGCACAACAACAGCGTTGCACAAGATGTAGTTGGTATCTTGCGTACAATCAACGGTGTGACAGTGCCTTCGGCGGTCGCCCGAGGGCATCGCTCAGCTGAGGCGTGGTGTGCTAAGAACAGCGCTGACTACATCGAGTCATGGTCCCACTCCAGCACTAGTATTAAGCCGCTGAAATGTGTTCAAAGCACCAGCACATACGCCCTGCACATCTACCGCTCCCCACAGTAGCGGAAAATATTCCAGTCTAGTAACGTCTGTCGGAGGTACAGCTTGGGGAGGGACCATCGCCATGGGAGTCTGTCCAGGTACTTACTGCATCAGGTATGAAGCTGAAGATTGCAAAGTCTAGTTTACAGCCTGCGTTTAGAAATGCATGATCATCTCTTTAAGCATTTGTTTAATATTGCCAAAGTAGTCAAGATTAAAACTATAATGCTTAAGTTATTTTGTTCCCTTGTGTCAGAAAACTCTGCACTTCTCCCGAGCTACGCCCTTGTGTCCCACGTCGGTCGTGTGCACGGTTATTAGTCGTGCCTCATTTAGGTCTTCATCGTCTTCAGGCCGTGGCGAATTCAGAGCATTTGACATGAGTGAAATGAGGAGCTGAATTATAAGTAGTATGGAGGACTGACTCCATGAAGGTGACACCCAAACAACCAGGTGACCGTCAGGCAGCTGAGAGAAGGGGAGAAAAATGTCTGCCCTGTCAAAGAGTTTCAAGGCCAGGGCTAGTGATGAGCTCCACAGCTGTTAACGCCGCATGACATGGAGTGAAAAAAAAAAAAAACATATGTGGGAGGCATTATCAGCCAGCGTTTTTAATTGCGGGACAACTCACGGCTGTGTCTATATCGGGACAGCTAATGTACGTGTATAGGGCTGGCTCACCTGTGGCAGATGGCGAGGGCTGTGTGTCGATCTGGACTCTTTATGTGCAAGGGCGTTTTAAATAATAAAGTAATAAAGCTGCCCTTTTGTATAGGATTACATTGTAGTTTGTTGCTAAGTTTAATTTTCCAAGATAGCTCTAAGAATGCTTGTATACTGCCTGGAAATAATTTGTTTTATCGGCCAATTCTGGTTCACCATCTGGATTTTGGGACAAAAAGTAATGGTGTCGGTAAAGCGAAAATTGGCTGGAATTTTCTCATATGATTTCCTGTTGTGGTAAACTGGTCTCTGGTCTAAGTATATATAATAGTATATATAAGTATACATAAGTATATAGACATTATTTGGAGCATGCCCTGATTAGTAAGCTGTGTGAACAGTTATTAGCATTAGCTAAGTAGCTACAAGGACAGCAACAATGACTCCAGCCAGCACAGGTAGCCTGATTAGAGCAGTACCAGATGTTTTAACACCTGGCACTGCAATGGGCCAAATTCACTGCAGCCAATTATTTCTCCACAAATCTCACTGTGGTATTTCTCCACAGGTCGATGTTCAGATGTTTTTCACTGGGGTAGTTCAGTTACACTAGGGTGGCACCGGGGCCAGGGCAAGTCTTTCAGACGTCTAAGCAAAAGTCCAATTGATAATAAACATTTGGTCATAAAGTTGTGAGAGTAACTTTGCACTTGCAAAGCAATGTATTATAATTGTTAGAGTTTAGTTCATTATCAATTGTGAAGTTAAATGACTGACCCCAACATACTGCTTTATCCTGCTGGACCGGGTAAAGCAATTTTCACAGACAAAATGTCACAAAGTGCATCACATTGTAAAACATATTAAAAGTCAGAAGGGCTAGGGCTTTCCTAAACAGATACGATTGTAGGTGCTAGTCAAGCATTTATTTGTACAAATTCAAGTTTTGTTTCTCATATAGAAGAAATAAGGGGACCTCCCCCAGAATGAATGAATGATTATTTCCAGCGTAGTTGGAGAACTTAAAGTGATTGTGCCAGACGATATATAGAGGTCCAGATGTAGACCCCGAGCCCGATGTTGCCTACACATGCTTTAAGTTAACCTGCTTTAAGTGCATTGATATAAGATGAGAATCCGTATGGATGTCTGTTTTGCAGCAGCTCACCTGTAGCAGACGGTTAGTAGAGCCTTTTCATCAGTCCGTTTATATGCCCAAACATACAATCTCTATCTCACCCATACAAAACTTTAACCTCAAGATACCTCCCATAATGGAAGCACAACAAACCCCGATATAACCTGCACTTAGCTTTCTTTTCTGCAGCCGAAACATTGCTCGCCATCTTTTATTTTCGCTCTGCTGCTGCCAATTGAAGCCACGCCAACCTGTAATTCTGCGCTCCTCTCCGGATTCCCACACTGACATCAAGTGAAACAAGTCCATCCCCTCGTGCCATCGAAGGCCAGCTGCCAAACGCTTCCATTAGCATGCCTCAGGAGGAGCTGGGCCGGGCAATCACTGGGCTCATTCTCAGCAAGGAGACGGGTGAAAAAACGATATTGAATCCATGGATGACGTAGGCGGCAAAATAGAATCTCGGTCTGTATTTCTGTTCTCATGATGCATATCCTCCAGAGAGAGTCAAATAAGGAGGTGGCCGAGAGATACAAAAGTTCTGCAACAGTAAGTGATAAAACAATGAAATCAAGCTTTTATTTTCAGCACCGCAACAAATACAGAGCGGGTTTTTGATGGATTACGGGCTTTGTAAATATGCAAAGCAGTTCTTGGTTCTGTCTAATATGGAGAAATAAAAGGCAGGAAATCCAAATTTGTCGTACTGTCTGTTGCTGAGTAGGACCAGGTATGTTTTTGACGAGGATATGTTATAATGTGGTTAAAAGCTATAGTTATGATGATTTTCGACCAAACTGGGTTGATTGAGATGAAAATGTAAGACTGGTTTAACATGCAAGATAGAGGTCTATTTAAACTCCAGCCACTTGGGGAGAAGTCAGGACTGACATGAGCCCAACATTCACATTCACAAGTTTCGCTCATTAGAGCAGTCTTTGTCCTGGGGCAATTTCTTGGATGACTGACGGCCAATACAAACATGTGGTTTCATGCTACAGAAGTTGATTTTGTATGATATGTTTCCTCATATGAAGCTTGGGCATGTGACTATGTGCCCATGCTGCTAATTTCCGTTTCCAAACGTTTGCAGGTCAACTATCTAAATCTGTGATACTCAAAGTAGGGGTCCCTAAAGGGCCTTGAACAGGTAGCTTGGAACTTAAGATTAACTCTCCCCTATGTATTCTAAATGGGAGAGATAGTCTGGTCACAAAGCTGGGTAAAGCAGCTTCAAGCGAAAGCCAATCAGAGGGCGTGACAAAGGGGGGTCGGCCCATTAGTCCGACGGCCCATTAGTCCGACGTCTCATTATTCCGAAAAAATGTCCCATTGAGTAGGGGTTGAAAAATAAAATTAGGTTCAAGCAAGAGTCCGCTGACTTTAAGGTTAGGGCCAGTGGTTGTATATGGCTCTCTAATCCACAACACAACTGGGTTAGAGATGTCAGACTAATGGCACCTCTGCTCAATGGGACATTTTCGGAATAATGAGACGTCGGACTAATGGGTTGTCGGACGATTGGCATGACACTGTGACAAAGGCAGAGTGTGCTCGGGAGAAGGGTGTGGGCAATTTTTCCACAAAACAGAGGGGGGGGGAAACTGTACCATCAGAGTGTTCTGTTTATTTTTATGAATGCGGAAAATGAGACAAGTCCAAAGACTAAAATTGATCGACAGTGTTTAATCACCAACTAGGCCTTCAGAACGATTAGCATGAGTCACAAGAGCTAGCGGACACATAGCATCAACCAAAGAGGAGGCTATATTTACTACAAGTTCTTTGTTGATGTCAAACCAAGGCAACGAGTAATCGGTTGAAGTTTATAGCAAGTGACGACTGTAAAAGCACTGGTCACAATGCTCCACAGCTAAGCTAGCCCTGAGCTAGCCCCATGTTAGCCCCAGTAGCCCACGCAAAACAAAAACAAAAAAACCTTGTGGTTGACTTTTTACAGATACGTCACTTGCGGTCATGGGAGCCGTCATTCGTTCTGCTATATATTATTATATGGGAGAATTTATGTCTATAGTATAGCAAAAAAATTCCACAAACATTTATTATATCAATTTGTGTGACGCTATCCGCCTCCGGTAAAAGTATGACAAACACTTATACAACTCACAAAAGACTTCTGAATGAGTTTGTAAACAATCTCAGTCTACAGCCACCTGAGGAGCGTTTTTATGCTCATCAGCAGAGCAAGTTTGCAGCTGGGAGACATAAACGCTCGCCTTTGTTTGGATTGTTTGGAAGTGACAGTGCCATCAAATCATTTTATTATCCATCTGGAAAACGATGCACAACCAAAAGCATTGTGTGTGAGTGATTCTGAATGCAATCTTGGTGGAAAAAGGATCTTTTCATGTAGAACTTGAGCGAGTCACGGACGTACAGTCGACAGCTCGCATCTTTGTTTGGTTTGCAGTGTTTGGAATTGGCAGTGGCATCAAATCATTTTATGTGCCTTCTCTGTCAACAGGGGGAGTATGAAAAATAGATATACTATTCCAGAAAGACTTTGTTGACAGGTACGCAAGGATCTGTTTTTTTATGTCGAGAGAGTCGTGTTAGGCAGCAGGTGCTGATTGGTTTGTGTCATGCCCATCAAATAATTTGGGCGGCAACTAAAAATATATAGATGAAGATTGAAATGTTTTTGTTGTGTATGGGTGTTGTCGCGGTCGGGAGGCCTTTAGTGAATTTCACCAGCTGTCTTCTCTGCACCAAATAGACACAGCTTCCACACAGCTTGGTATGGGGCGCTGTCCCCTGCGCGCTGACTATATTTAAAAAAAAATCTATCTCTATCGTATTGGTGCTAGTGATGGGACTTATGGCTCTTTGATGCTTTTTTTTTTTTTAAATGTCACTATTTCACACAATATATCATCGACATTTCCCTCTATGGAGTTTGTTATCACATAAACAATCACACGGCCCGATTAAGCTTCTGTTGCTTCATTCACGTAACTTTTCCTCCTCTCCCTCTCTCTCCCTCGTGGAAGAGGAGAGAAAACAACGCAAGTGAAAGAGGTGTTTTGCTTCAGCGCGATCTCCTCTGTAACCGTGTTCATTATTTCATTAGGACTTTTATTTCTCAAACGTGTTGCCTTATGCTCACTTTGAGCTCCTCGTGGGGGGTGGAGATGACCGGGGCGGACTGAGGAGGAGACAGTGTGCGGTGATGTCGCTGCAGAGCGGAGTGGAGCTGAGTGAACAGGTGGAAGATGTGAGTGACTGGGCTCCTGTAGCCGCCTCGTCACTCACGGACCCTGCGCGCCTTTTTCTCTCCTATGGCCCAGGACAGTGCTGGCGCTGGGAGCGTTCGGGCGCGCCGTTTCTCCAGAGCCGCGCTCTGAAACCGTTTCCCTGCAGGGGTCCGCGGTCGTGCGTTCACAAACAGTCCCTCTGCCAATCCTCCACTCCTCTCTCTGTCCCACTCCAGCAGTGACTTTTGTTTCGCAAAATAAGCATGCACAACTAAAGTTGTCCCAAAGAGGAATTAAAAAAAAAACTTCATATCGTTCACTGTAAAGACTCGTTCAAAAGAGCTGGATCGTTCGCGACCGACACATCACTATTGGCGCCCCGTCCTTTTGGCGACCCTATGCAAGGCATATATTGCCTATGCCCTTTTGGCGCCACTGAGCTTAACACTAGGGCCGCCGCATTTTAAACTCCCCTCCCCGCAGTCAAATTGACCGCTGCGGCGGTTTTATACGATGCATGTTTTAAGTAGCGTTTAAAAAAAGAAAATACGAAAAAAAATAATAATACAAAACGCAATATGTTGTGGGCGGTGTTGATTCTGTAGCGGTGCACCACAGAATAGTCTATGTGTGGGAAAACACTGCAGACTTAAAGTGGACATATATTTGCATATGAAAACCAGGCTGTATAATTCTTACCAACATTAGCTTTTTCTTTGGCAAAGAAATCTGAAGAATGGATAAAGCCATGTTTAAATGCATAGGTTTGTTTTTGTGACGATACATACAAACATAAATCAAAAAACAACATCGCACACTCATTAGCCGATGTCCAATTTCTAATGATAGTGATTACAATCATTCTTTTTTCTTCTTTGAATATAGACACAATATATACACTTTGGTTCAAAGAAGAAAGCGTCCCCTTAGTCTTTCCCCCGCTATCTCCCATGCACAGAGCGGGAGAGCAGTCACAGGTAAAGCTAACTCAGGCACAGAGAGGCAGATCGTGGACACAGGGGACAATAGTGTGCATAAAAGCATTCTCTGGATCACAAGCTGCCAAACGCTGATGAAAATCCACCTGGTATTCTTGGTTAAAAACCTGAGATTTTGCAAGCGTGATCAAACAAACCCACTTTTAACTCACTGCATGAATGAAGAGAAAATTAATCCAGGTATGTTTTAGACGACAGGCTGATGTTCTACCAATCAAAGCTAAAATAAAATTAAAAAAAGTTGGTGTTAATTACCCAACTCCTGATAGCAGATGATTATTTTTTTCCTTTTGCATCTGTTCAGAACATGCAGGAAATGGAATAATCAAACTAACATTTGTGCACAGTGATTTAATAACCACCGCGCTGATACATTTATGGAGGTTCATGAAAATGTCACAAAGCCTCCGCTACAGCCCTGCGGCGTTAGCGTGACAGTCCTCCGTGTACCGCCGTGATTCTGACGAGGGTTTCTCTGTTTCACTTTCGCGCTGATTTCTCCGCCATTGAAGCCGGTGCGCTCAAAGACACAGCGACTCTTCCGCCCACGCTGCGTGCCGATGCCTCTGAGTTGCCAGTGAGTTTTCGAGTTGCGCGGAGTGGGGGAGCTTGCTTTGTGAAAGTGAGGCTGTACCGCTCTCGCTCAAAGCACCCGAAGACAATGTGCTCTCTAAGACAAAGTCGTTCACCACCACTTCGCTGCTGGTGCTTGTGGGACAGTGATTTGTGAATTGTGCCGTTTCATTAATGCAGGAGTTATCCGTGCTCTCTCTGACATATAAAACTCAAAGGCATATAGAGATACAGTGTAGATTAGTGTTCACTATATTTCCAAAAGGATAAAGCTCCGTTGGTTACAGCTTTAGTCCACAAATCCAAAAACAGTTTGAGTCATAGATACGACTCATGCAGACTGTCAGTGTGCTCTCGGGCAAGGCACTATACCCAACCTCGCCAGTGTGCAAATGTGGCGTATGACTGCGCGATTTGACTGGAAGGGGCCGATGCTGCATATTGGCAGCCTCGCTTCCCTCAGTCCACGCCAGGGCAGGAATAGTAGCCGACCACAAGTATGGAGTGAATGAATCATTTGAGAACCTGATCTAAAATCTAAAAGCTTACAACCTATGGGCCAGTGTAACGCCTCATTTGAAAGCTAAGACATACAAAACTCTTTTGATCTTGTTTTCCATTGCTTCTTTGTTGCATTTTCACCACATTTTCACCACATTTTCATTGCTTTTTGTCACTTTTTTGTTTCATTTTTTGTCACTCTTTGTTACATTCTCATTTTTGTTACTATTTTGACACTTTTTTCAGTTGGCTTTTTAGATTAGACTGGAGAAAATGTCCTCGGTTCAGGTGGGGGTTAAGAGGTTAAGTGGTTGTATCTTCATGTTAAGGCATTATGGCAGCAGTTTTACTATAACAATATTAAAGAGAAAATAAAAGTCGAAAATGCACTGTGTGTAATGCAATGTGCATAGGTTATTAAAGGAATAGGCCACTGTTTTTACACACTGAGATATGTTCTTACCTTAGCTTAGACGAGTTCATTTGTACCTGTCTGGTCTTCACGCGTGCCCTCAGTCACGTAAACACAGCACAGACGGCGTTAGCATTTAGCCTCTCTCTTCTCCTCTATAGCTCCAAACGAGGTGAAGATAGAAGCTACCAAACTCTTCCACGTTTTCCCTATTTAAATATGGTTACGTGAAGTGTTACACTATAAAGTATAATTACACAAAATTAAACAATGTGGATTTTCTAAGCGGATAAAAAGGGGAACTATATTGTAAGGCGTAATAATACCAGGAGTAATTCGACATCCGCGCAGTAATATGTTCACTTTACTGTGCAGATGCCAAATTACTCCTGGTATTATTATCGTTTGGAGCTATAGAGGAGAAGAGAGAGGCTAAATGCTAACGCCGTCTGTGCTGTGTTTACATTACGGAAGGCACACGTGGAGACCAGACAGGTACAAATGAACTCGTCTAAGCTAAGATAAGAACATATTTCAGTATGTAAAAACGGTGGCCTATTCCTTTAAGAAGGATGGAAATAAGGGGTTGCCATCTGGGTTTGAATGATCTGGGGTTTGCTGCAGTTGGTCAGGTCTAAGCTCAGCAGCACTATGAGCCCAAAGAATGAGGCCTAGTCCACACGTAGCAGGGCATTTATAAATCCGCCCTCGGCCTAAAAAAAAAACTCCACACAGCCTCGTTTAAAAAAAAAAACGGCATCCACACTTAACCCGCATATGCGTTGTCAAGTACATTAATTGTTCAAATCTCTCCACAAGTTTCTGCGCAGCACATTCATTATTTTCTATGCAGCTGTATAAACTGTGGTCCAAATGCACCGTTATAGCTTTACAGACCTGCCAAATTATTGAGAGGCCACATAGGCTATACCTTGACAAACAAACACATTTCTTCCGTCAGATTAACAGTACAGTGTGCAAACAACTTTCTTGAACAGACTGACCAGTGATCGCATGACAATAGACTGACCTGGCACGTAATGACTCCGACTAAGGCAGCAGCGAGGACAGTAACATTCGTTTCACTGTTTCCTCCGGGAGGACGACTTCATCCTAAAGTCTCCTGCAGAAGAAACCCTCCTGTCTGGTGTAAAATAGTTGTTGTAAGAGGGGGTGCATTTCGTGTGACATCAGAGAATGCACGCTGGCAGTGACGTACGGCCGAATACTCCGGTTATTTATGTCCACACTCAAACGCATAACCGGAGAATTCCCAAATCTTCACTTTGGCCGGAGTTTTCAGAAACCTTCGTTTTTATCGACAGAATCTCCGGTTTTGTGATAGGCCAGATCGTATGAAAATATCTTCCGTTTGTGAGATACCCTGCTACGTGTAGACGGGGCCTGAGATGAGCTGAACCTGAACATCCTGAATGTTATTCCAACAATGGGTTTTTTCTTCCCTGATGGCATTAGCATATTCTAAGATGACAATGACAGGATTCATGGCGTTCACATTGTGAAAGAGTGGTTCAGGGAGCATGAGATGGATCGGAGTCCTGACCTTAAAGCAGTACTAAGTAACTTGTTTAGTCCTCTGGGGTAATACAAGTGTTAATGGATGATTGGGGTTTTGTTCATCTCTCCCTGTGGCCAGAAAACCACAATTGCAACTTTGCTGCCACCGGGTCGAAGGCCCCAATACACACTAATGGAATCACGATGAAGAAGCTAACAGGCTAACAGGCAAAGCTAACTGCAGGCTAGCTCCACTTAAACAGTATTTACAGCCAAGTTTGAGTGAAAAAATGATCTCCATTGAGTAATTGACAGTAATTCTGTCAGCGTAGTATTTACTCTCACGGACAATTAATGAGTAAAAAAACGCAACATGCTACGACACCTGCAGTGGCGCTTATGGCCTCTAGGGGCAGGAGTTACTTAGTACTGCTTTAACCCCATTGAGAATCTTTGGGATGTGCTGGAGAAGGCTTTGCACAGTGGTCACACTCTCCCTGAGCTGTAACCAAAGTGTCAGGCAGTCCAACGAAATATTAATGTGAAACCTTGCTTTTTGGGGGGGCAGGCAGTGTGTAATGTGTCAATATGAATCAAGTACATGTACGTACAGCCCAATCCATGTGTATGCCCAATCCACTCACTGTATAAAGCACATTTTCTAAATGTATAAACCGTTTCCTAAATGCACATACAATTGTTGAGCTTGCATATAAAAATGGTAGCTCTACAAGTCCTCATTAAAATAAGAGAGAACTGTGAAACAAATAAGAGCTTTAAAAAAAAATAAAGTAAAAGTAGAGAATGGCTAATTTATTCCAGGAAATATCCAAATCCATTTGCAATTGCTCACTTTAATCACTCCGCGCTGCAAAGCCCCTCTAATGCATCCCATGGCAGTAAACACATTTGTTTCCCAGATTTAATCTCGGGGAACATAGACGATCTTCCGGCAGATATAGGATCCTGTCTGTGCGTTCAACACAAAAGCAGATCCCTCCTGAACACTGTCAGGCCTCCACAGACCCTAATCACACACATTCTCATTTAAATCCCAGCGGCGGCAGCGCATTGGAACGTAACGCCTGACAGTGACGAGGGCGAGCCTTACGGTATGCGTCATCGGCCGCACCTGCACTCCTCCGAGCCTCTTTTCTGCATATATATATTGAAATGAGGAGAATCAGCGGGAGACGTGGGAGGAAGGTGCAGAGGTGGCGAGAGAGAGTGGTTCTGTCTCCTGCTGGGAGTCCCATCACAGCCAAGACAAAAACACATTAGGCCGTACGCATGGCTGCTGATGTTGTGGAGAGGGGGCCGCACACGTTTATTAGGATAAATGAAGTGCTTTGATCAGCGCCGATTCAGGCTGATGCCACACTGTGGTAAAGATGATGTGGTTTCAAAGCGAGGATTTGAAAAGTGTAGCGTTTATCAGTTGCTTTAGATTCGATAATACATCGGCAATTATTGTGATGGCAATACTGGCATCGCTAGAAGATGCTATATCTCAAAACTAGGGATGGGCGGATCGATACCAAAATATCGATATTTCGATCCAGGCGACTCTTTTTAAAGTATCGATCCTCAAGCTCAAATATCAATACTTTCATTTAAATTAATATTTATGTATTTTCTGATATAATACTGTATTTCTGTGTGCAAAAACAGCTTTTTCTCTTTCTGCCTTCTGCCCTTCAGCAGCACCGGGGTCTGCCCCGCCCCCTTTCCCCCTGCATGTGCTGTAGCTGCCTCTCTCCATGCTCTCTCCATGCTCTCTCCATGCTCTGTCCATGCTCTGTCCATGCTCTCTCCATGCTCTCTCCATGCTCTGTCCATGCTCTCTCCATGCTCTCTCCATGCTCTCTCCATGCTCTCTCCATGCTCTCTCCATGCCTCCATGCTCTGTCCATGCTCTGTCCATGCTCCTGTCTCCATGCTCTCTCCATGCTCTCTCCATGCTCTCTCCATGCTCTCTCCATGCTCTCTCCATGCTCTTCCATGCTCTCTCCATGCTCTCTCCATGCTCTCTCCATGCTCTCTCCATGCTCTCTCCATGCTCTCTCCATGCTCTCTCCATGCTCTGTCCATGCTCTGTCCATGCTCTTCCATGCTCTCTCCATGCTCTCTCCATGCTCTCTCCATGCTCTCTCCATGCTCTGTCCATGCTCTGTCCATGCTCTGTCCATGCTCTCTCCATGCTCTCTCCATGCTCTCTCCATGCTCTCTCCATGCTCTCTCCATGCTCTGTCCATGCTCTCTCCATGCTCTGTCCATGCTCTGTCCATGCTCTGTCCATGCTCTCTCCATGCTCTCTCCATGCTCTCTCCATGCTCTCTCCATGCTCTGTCCATGCTCTCTCCATGCTCTGTCCATGCTCTCTCCATGCTCTTCCATGCTCTCGTCCATGCTCTGTCCATGCTCTCTCCATGCTCTCTCCATGCTCTGTCCATGCTCTCTCCATGCTCTGTCCATGATGCTCTCCATGCTCTTCCATGCTCTCTCCATGCTCTCTCCATGCTCTGTCCATGCTCTCTCCATGCTCTCCGCTCCCATGCTCTGTCCATGCCTTCTGCTCTCCATGCTCTCTCCATGCTCTGTCCATGCTCTCTCCATGCTCTCTCCATGCTCTCTCCATGCTCTGTCCATGCTCTGTCCATGCTCTCTCCATGCTCTGTCCATGCTCTCTCCATGCTCCATGCTCTCTCCATGCTCTCTCCATGCTCTCTCCATGCTCTGTCCATGCTCTGTCCATGCTCTCTCCATGCTCTCTCCATGCTCTCTCCATGCTCTGTCCATGCTCTCTCCATGCTCTGTCCATGCTCTGTCCATGCTCTCTCCATGCTCTCTCCATGCTCTCTCCATGCTCTCTCTGCGTCCACAGTAAATAGAAAAGCATGGCCCTGCTCGGCAAAAAAAGAACAAAAAAAACAATTACTGGAGCTATTTTAGCCTAACAGCGAGGACACACGATGCAGAGCGAGTGAAGAGACAAATGTTCTGTGCATGTAAAGTGTCCAGCTAGATTTATTAACAGATGAGTAGGGAGTCTGCTAGCCTCGTTTTTTTTTAAGTCACACATGTAAAAGTGGAGTAGTAGAGTCATTTGTGTATTATTTTCCTAACCCAGCACTCTCGCATTTACGATTACAATCAACACAGTTTCATATAGTCATTAAAGCCTATTATAACAAAAACACATATAGAAATAGCCAACAATATCAAATTTGGGACCCTTATACATTATAACCAGAAAATTGCATATTTGCATTGCATTTGGTATAAAGCACCTGCCTTGTTAAATGGCTCTTTTTGTTGTTCATGTAAGCCAGAATATAGAAGACTGTTTTGTTCAGCTGTTGATGCAACACTGAAAAAAATAATAATAATAAAACAATTCCGGTATCGGATCGATATTGACTTTTTCTCACCGGGTATTACTTGGTATCGGATCGAATCCAAAATTACTGGTATCGCCCATCCCTACTCAAAACAGCCATGGTCTTCCATCTGAGAGAGATATACGTATTATTTTGCTAACACGGCTTAAAACGTGTGGTATTTTGAAAATGTGCAAAACAGTTACTGTACTACTGATTTTCCAAATGTATTTCCATTTTAGCCAAGTTTTAGTGCTGATTATTTACTGTATATTGTGGTGTTGTTTTCACAAAAAATAACACTTTTGTTGTTTTTAGTAAAATAGCGCCATCATTTTGTTATCGCAATATTCACAGTTACCAAATACTGCATTTTTTTCTCATATTGTACTAATTATACTTAACATATTATCTTATGTGTAATGCTTGAATCAACGGATTCTTCATTTGGGTTGCAGCTTGGCATAACACATTGAAGTTGAGTAATGAAGCAAAGCTCATTGGGAACCACTGCTCTAAACAGAGGCGTAGCTTGACATTAGGCAAGGCATGCAGTTGTTTGGGGCCACCAGAGGGCCAACAGTGACAAGGTGCAATGACAATTGTTTGTCGCATATTCCCTGAAAGGGCCCCTGCCTCACCTGCTTCTCTCAGAGCAAAATCATGTGATAAAGGTAAACAGACGCATGATGAGAAGTTATGCCTCTGGCAGCAAATACAAAAGAAAAGGAGAAAGAGGAGTTATGAGAGAAAGAAAGCAGTGCATGTAATAAGTGACTGTAATTATGTGCATCTGTCTGTCTCTGAAGTGCCTTCTTTTAGCTCATTGTTTGCCAAGCAATACCATCAAAAAGCCAGTGTTCTAGGCTAAATAAAATGCCATTTCAAATAGTAAATGTTTCTTCATGGCCTTGTGTACAGTATGATATTAATAATAAACAAAAATCTTTATAAAGTAATGCTATACATTCAACATGAGTATTAAGGCAAACCAGGAGAAACGCTGATACACGGTAAACATATTTTCTGTGTATTACATACATCTATACTATTATTTGTTGGCACATTATCCTGTTCCTTGACTGCACGTTTCCTGTCTATTTTTGCACGAACCCTGAGTATTTCTTGAGAGCTGATGCAACAAGTGAATTTCTCCATTATGAGATCAATAAAGGCTTAACTTATCTTGTGTTCTGTGTTTATAAATGTTTTAGCCTTGAACCTAAAGGCTAACGTTAATCTGTTGCTAACAAACGCTAAAACAGCTCCACAATCTGAAAACCTTTTTATGTAACACACTCAGCTCGATGCTTAAATTATCTTCTGTTTTTTAAATCTTATTTTAATAATATAATAATAATGCATCGGTTTTATATAGCGCTTTTCTGGACACTCAAAAGACGCTTCACATTGCACTATTCATCCACTCCATATTCGGTGGTAGTAATCTACTATTGTAGCCACAGCTGCCCTGGGGTAGACTGATGGAAGCGAGGCAACCAGTCTGCGCCATCGGCCCCTCCAACCACCACCACCACTCATTGACACACTACATTCACCCCAGGCTTCCTGGTGTTACCAAACGGTCTCCCATCCAAGTACCGACCAGGCCCTTCCCTGCTTAGCTTCCAAGGTCTGATGGGATTGGGCAGAGCAAAGGCGGTATGGCCCCATTTTAGTCTAAGTTACATTGAAATGTGGACTGGATTAAACTGGCTAACAAGAAGTTAGCCAAACATTCTCTGCGTAGAGCTTATTCGAGCGATTGGTGTTACTTTTTGTGATTTTCGCCGGATGTTTTGGTGAATGGAAGACAACAGCTGATGCTTCCAGGCCTCTAACGCTGTTATATGAAATGACCGATCTCTTACGATGCCCCGTCTGCGAACATTGTTTTTGCCTATCAAAGGACTATTTTATTTATTCAAAACATGAAATTACCACTGCCCCCATCGCAATCACTTGTATGGATGACTGGATGGCCACTAAACTTGGGGCAGAAATTATTTGTTTGTCTGACTTTCAGTTCAGTTCCTGTTAGAATTAAAACAACACATCTACTGTATGTGTTCCCCAGTACAGCTGGTAGATTATATAAAACGGGAAACATGTGCACCACAGACACTAATACACTCCTCAAACCACCAAAAAGGTCCATTTCAACGAGCAGTCAAGAGCGCAATCCATTTTTCAAACCCCGAACCACTCTGCGAGTCCAAGTCGAGGAAGTGCTCAGATGGTTTCTGAAAACGACTGATGCCTTAACGGTCGTCAGACTCCCGGCACAATGCACGTCAGAGAAATGACAGGGCCGGTCCCCATCAGAGTGCATAAAGACGCCAAGACAAGAGCTGCCTATTATTAGCCGACGAATCGGGAGTCCCCGGTGACAGCAGGACAGATGAAGCTCCTTTCACCGCCTGACACCTTATTTAAATGTCAAAGAGGAACATCATTGAACATTAGCTTTAAAATATTTCTTTGCTTTGCTCCATCGCCACAGCACTCTGTCACTCAACATTCGCTGGGAGACAAAAGGGGGGAGTCTCTTTCACAGCCCCCGCTCCATTGAACGCTCAATCGGAGGGATTTAACTTATTGTGACATTTAAACCGATTTCACTTTGTTTCACGTGCCTGTTATGAAAGTGAATGGAGATATGAAGGGGGTTTTGCATTATACGTACGCCATTCACTGTCAAACGAGACCTGAAAAGAGCAGTCTCTCCGCACTGCCCTACTTACATACTGATTCGCACTTACATGAATGTGCTTTAACGTCGGCGCTGACAGGAAGCCAAACAGACTTGGCATCACGCTTAAGCTCGTTAGGCCACGCGCTATGGATTTAAGTGATAGACATAGGAGCTCATTATGGATGTACACAGAGGGAAACGGTGTCAGATTACGCTCTCAAAACTACCTACAGTATACAGCTTCTGTAAATACCATAAGTTCATGTCGTCATATTGCATGTAAAACGAGTCGAATCGATTCAGTGGTTCCTTGCGGCGGGGAAACTACATTTTTGAATGTAAACAAAGTCCTCAGTTAAAAAATATGAGATGCCTTGCCTTGCCTAATAGCTTAGAATTGCTTAGAATTTGGTCATAGAGGTGTTGGCAAAAATTGACTTGAGTTTTTGACCGCGTTATTGCACGTTTCCCTCGTCAAAACCCTAATATTTTGCTTCATTCATGCAGTTTTGAACAATCCTGTGCGCTTTCTTTTGTTTCTTCTACTACTGAAACACTCTGATCTGTGTTTCCTGGTCTTTATTACGTCATAGATAGAAAATAAACTCTCCTCCATATTTTCATAGTCCATAACATCACAGGACATTCTGCACGCAAAGCGGGTCCCTTATGAAACCATAGATTTGCTAGCATGCCGTTAGCTAAAAAGGAAAGTCTGTTTTCACTGTTTTGGAAATATGTCATTCCAAATGCTGCCTGCAGAGGGCGCATTATGACCAGCCCGGTTTGTCAACCCTGACTCTCTTTTCGTTACAGACAGATAGATTGGGGGGATTACTGCGCTGTTGAGGAACCTTTGAAATCGCTTATATCAGGAAACGAGGAGCAGAAACTATCATGAGGCTTTACTTCTACCACGTCATGGACAACTCTTTCTGTCAAACTAAACAGAGTTGGACTAAAGTGGAGCAGCCTTAACCTGACGCTACAAGAAGTCACTCTCCTCAGGTTAGTAAGATACTGTGTCTTTGTTATTTTAGTTTTACCTTGCTTCATGTTGATGCATTACTTTCAACACATGTGTGTGTCGCACATGTGCTTGGGCACTGCTGTTGTGGCGCATTTGTAGCGGTGAGTAAAGTCATAGGGCGACAGGCCAGGCGAAAACAACAAACAAAACATGCTAATGATACGTTTACCCCATAAAAATAAAGTGTGCTTTGTAGTAACCCAACCCACCCGCACCTGAAGTTTGCCGTATTTTTGAGGTATCTGAACCGACCGAATCTGCGGGTCCTGGTCATGTAGAGCTTTTCTGGACACTCAAAGACGCTTTACATTGCATTATTCATTCCCTCCATATTCGGTGGTAGTAAGCTAGGAAGCGAGGCTACCAGTCTGTGTCATCGGTCCCTCCGACCACCACCACTCACTCACTCACTCACTCACTCACTCACTCACTCACTCACTCACTCACTCACTCACTCACCCAGCCCTCCTGGTGTTCCCAGGCGGTCTCCCATCCAAGTACTGACCAGGCCCTTCCTGCTGAGCTTCGGTATGGCCAAACCATCCCCGCTCTCCCCAATTTCAAATTTCAACATGTCAAACATGAATGCTGAAGCCCCAAAATAAATGTTTTCAAGCCTCAATTACGCATGGTGTGTCCACTTTAAACCTTGAGGCCTTTTAAATGTTATGGTGAAGTAAACAACCAATTAAACTTTTGGTACAACAATGCTCACAAAGCGACCAATGAGCCCCATGAGCCAAAGCTCCATTGACATCCAGGCAAATGTAACATCCAGTCGGACATAAAGTGCAGTTGTACACTTTGATTAAGCCATCCTTCCCATAGCGAGGCCTCTTTTCAAATGCGCACTGAGGCGAGCCTGTCCGTCCCTGTCACAGTGGTTGAAACTCCCCCACAGAGCTCGTGCATTAAGGCGAGCGTGCGCTGCTGAATAATGCAGGGAGGATGTCAGGGATGTCAGAGCGGTGCACGCTTTGTGCTGAGAGCAGCAGGTGCCTTTCATCATCATGACACCAGAAACAAGTGCGCCCAGTGGGGTGTTTGCTCAGCACTCAGTCTAAACACCCCCCATAAGCAACGCATGTTCTGTACACGCCTAAGACCAAGTATGGTATAAACATCCTGAGGTGTGCAGGAGAGGAGAAAATAAAATAGTCCCCCTCCTCCGCTGGGAAATTACCACCAGAATGTGTTATTGAGTGTGCTCATACAGATGGAGACTAAAGCGTGTGCGAGTGTCCTGTGTGCCGTGCGGGGATTTGAAGGGTGAGAAGTTTTGGAGCTCGACAAATGAGAGCAAAACAACAGTGAAGATGCAATAAACTCACTCAAAACGCTTAGTAATAACTTTGGTAGCTATACTGTATGAACACAATTAAGTCATCTGCAGCTTTTGGCAACAACAAAAAATTGGGGTGGACTTGATTATTATCTTTTCAAAATTTCTCTCTCTCTCTCCGCTCATTTGGCAGTCTTACATGCTTTCACTTTAATGTTTTTGTTGTTGTTACATTTCATTACATTAATTTTATGCCGAGAAACGTGTGCACGTCAAGTAGGGTTGCAAAGGGGTAGGAAATCCCGATACACATTAAAAAAAGAAAAAAAGGAGAAACTGTGCAAAAAATAGATTTTTGCATTTTGTTGAATAATCAATTAGTTTTTAACATTGATAATATAATATTGCACACTCTGAGTGAATACACACATGGAATGAGTCATTACCAATAGCCCTTCTTTGATTTGGCCATAAAGCACTGACCTCTTCAAACCCTGGTGTCAGATGATTTCTTTGAGACTTTTCATCTCTGCTGTGACAGACATTTCAGTGTATAACTATCAAATGAAGATTCTTGATACTGTAAATCACCCTGAAAAGACTCACAGAGACAGGCTGCATTAGAAAGGTTTTATTGAATGTGAATCATGATTGGGGCTCAGACCCCGGTGGAAGATTGCAGTAAGGATATGGAATACATGGCGTCGATGGATGATGGCCAGAATCTTCCCCCGGAGCCGGGACACTGGTGGTGGTAGGACGAGACCCGGGGTGGCCGGTAGGCATGATGAGCAGAGCCTGAGGAGAGACCAGGCGGAGGAGGGGCGGAGGAAGGTCGCAGCATGGCTGGGAAACGGAGAGCTTAAGAAGGGGATCGTGGGCGATGAATGGCTGAAGCAGGAATAAGCAGCTGCAATGATTGGCTGACGCGAGGGTGCGGCTTGAGCTGGGGCGTGATTGGATGATTGGTGAAGGTTGAATTTGCGTTGAAGCTTCATGTCTGTAAAGAAGCAACCTCGAATTACAGTTATTCAGTGTTTATTATCATAAATTCCCATTTGAACATTTCCAGGATTTGACTTGAAAGTTCTGGGGAAATAAATATGTGAATTAAGGACCCCAAAATGATGCCCACAGTAATTTCGGAGACTCTGAAGATGTGCTGCCCCGTAAAGTGTGCAGGCTCACAGCAGAGTGATATCTCCCTAAGCTCCGTCGTGCATGGACGGTACCATGCATCCGTCGGGCGCCGTGGCACATCTGGCCCTACTATAATGAAGTGCGCTACCGTAGGGCGCAGGAGCGTAGCACACCCCTACTCCCCTTTAAGAATCCACTTTAACTTTTAATCACCCTTGAAATTCCCTTTGATACGCGCTACGGAGACGGGGCGCGGGCGAGATGAGACGGCGCGGCGGACTGTATGATGCCCGCTGCTGATAGAGCCCCTCTGTCTAATTACCTAAACCTCAGCCGCCATTTCCTTTGAAGGCAAGCTGCGATCAGACTATGACCCGCGGCTAAAACACTCTCACATTCACTTCATGTCCCGGGGACTGTTGGTAGAGAACGCGGGAGTTTTCAGCGCTGATTTGTCATTTCTATGGTAATTTGGAGCTAAAGTTTTGCGGGTCGAGGCCCTTTGAAGTTTTACGCCTTTTGATTCGGAGCGAGGGCACGCCGCCATAGACAATTCATGTAATCATAAAGTGACTTGGAAAGAGTCATTCCGCCGCGTTTCATCGCTCTTTTGGTGTGGTCCGCCAACTCCTTCTGAACTTTCTGCATAAGGTTTCTATTTCACTCAGCAATGAAATCAACAAGCGGTTTTGGTTTGAGGAAAATAGAAACACCAATAAATAAAGCATCCGTTAACAGTTTGACTATAAAAAGGACAACTCCCTGCAATCGTTACTTGTTCAGGCTGTTTGCCAACTCCTGGATCTGGTTTAGCAGAATAAATACAAAATGTTTTCTTATAAGGCCATCTCTTGTGCTTTATAATAAAGGTAAATGTAATGTAATGTTTTCCCCTACAAAAACGATCAAAGGCCTGCCCTGTTTGCAGGGGTTTTGAATGATCGGGTTTCAGGAATGTGAAATCATAGTTAGGTAGCATAACAATGGGTTTAAATCAATTAGTTTAAATAAGATCTCGACCTGGCTCCAGGACTCCTGCCTAACACTAAACACCACGAAGACTAAGTGCATTTGTTTCTCCATCAAAAAAGCCCCAAGTACTGCCCTGCAGGTCCAAATAAATGGGGAGAGTATTGAGGTGCAAGAGGAGAAATATATAGGAATTATTTGGGACTCTTATTTAAATTTTAAAAGCCATGTCAAGAGGATGTGTAAAATTGTTAGGAAATGCTTTACTCTTGAGTGTGTGCACATGTGAGCTACAGTCTGGACACAAACTGCCAGGCAACTCTTACACCAGTAGAAAGCCTCAATCGGGCCCTAAAGGTTTTAGATTCAGGTTATTCTGTGCCAAATTACTAGCCTGACTAACACCGGACTAAAATCACAAGTGATGTTTAGTCTGGGGACCACCAGTTCATTTTCTCATAGGAGAGGTGTGGTTTACGATTGTCCATAGCCGTTTATTGGGCGCTACGAATGTCTCTCATGCGTCTGCACGTAGCCATAGCCAATCATATCATGGTATCAGATGACGTATGACGTACCTGCTGTAAACTTTTGAGCTAAACTATTTAGAACACGGTCTAAAGCTAGTCATGGATGGTGTTGCGTCTGCTGCTGTCATGTTGGATCCGTAAATAACCTTTTTTTTTTTATCCCTAAACAAACTACAAGCTTCTGTTTGTCGAATAGCGCGTCATCGTCTTTGGTCTCCAAATCCATGTGAAGATTTCGGCCATGGTCCCCAGGCTGCAGTTCGAAATGATTGGAGCGCACACAGCAGTCTGGCATTAGCGAGGCTACCAAATCACCCAGAATCTTCCCAGATGACCCTCTCAGATTTGGATGAAACTTTTTTCTTGAGTTCCTCCACATGTGTAATGAACACATGCAAATTAGCTCTAACTCCCGTTTTTTTTTTTAGACAATTTACAAAACGGGGTGTTGTAACCATCTTTTCTGCTCCCGGGTGCTTTTTGCGTCTGTGAGCACCTTTAAAGAGCTGTAGCTCAGTCATGGAAACATGTATAGGGCTACAATTTGGTATGTGTCGTGTCTACTAAACATAGTTCCAGGAACAATCATCAGAAATGTGCCTGTACCGTTTTGGATTTATAGGCTGCTAGAAATGGCATTTTTTGAGTTTTTTATTTTATTTTTTCCCCAAAATGTCAGGGGCTCCACAAAAGAAGTGTATTGAGTGATCATCTTCATATTCTAGATTTTAGTTTATTAGGATATGACCTTGCTGCAGTAGAAGCAGGATGTTGAGCGGATAAAGGGTCTTTGAGTTATAGCTTCACAAAGATGGGTCCTACTCAGAAAAGCTCAAACATGGCCCTCTAGTCTAGTCTAGTCTATACTGAGGCACTTCACATATAGAAGCCATATCAGTCAGTCTGTAGCCAGAACATTTGTATCTGTCTCCAATGGTTTCATGGTTAAAACATATTTTAAACGCCACTCGTTTTTTGAAAAAAACAAGTGCATTTCTTACCATCTATTCATTGTTAAAAGAAAAAAGAAAAGGTTTATAGACAGAAATGCATATTTATGTAGACAGACCAATATGAACAGAACATGTCAGTTTTACATGTATGTAGATACATTACCTCAAAAACACTGCAGATTCTTTCAGTTTGAATTCTCACTAGCTTCATTATACTATCTAAAAGGAATATTCAATGCAAACATATTTCTTGAGATTACAATTTTTTTTTACATTTCTGTGATTTTTTTTCCAACTGTACCGTCTGCCAGCATGGTGGGTCTTCATTTCTACATGTCTTCTGCAGTGAGAATCTGATTCTCAATATTTGCCTGCAGACTTGCTCTGGCTACAAGACGTTTCACAGTTCCACCAATCCCATCACAGGGACTCTTACCATGGTTAGTGGCAAAGAAGTGCCATTCTGAGGCAAGTCCATAGGCCTGCTGATGGCTGCACAAATTGGAAACGTTTTTGTAGATTTTATATTGGCAAACAGTGCCATCACCGAAGTAGACATGTCTGTCTAAAAAAACAAAAACATGTAGATAACATGTTTTTGTCTAAAACGTTTTTCTACATTTTTAGACAAAATTGTCTAAACAAAAAAACTATTGGGAGTTAGAGCAAATGTGAGCACTTTGCATGTGTTCATTGCACAGTTGCATCCAAATCTGAGAGGGTCACCTGGGAGGCTGTGGGTGAAACCACACAGAATAACCCATTCAGATTTCACCATTGTAATATTTTATCAAAATACAGTTATCTATCATTAACAAATTTCATTAATTTTAACATAGTGAAACACATTTTTAAGGGACTGGCACCGGAGCCTTTGAGTGTGTGTGTGAGCGTGCTGCAGAGCGGTGGAAGGTCAACCCGAGCCTCAAATGGGGACTGCAAGGTGCCTTTTTAGAAAAATAGCCCTTGCCAAATCTTTTTTGCATCTTCAAAAAACATGCAAGATCATGGATGTGCCCGCAGCAGTATTGTACTCATGTTTAGTGTTGTGTCCCTGTCTTCTTTTCTATACCTTTTAACATGTTTTGTACTTCTAACTGTTTTTGTAATCATCTAGGGACAAGTCCTGCAAATGAGCTTCTGCTATGAGCACTATGATACATGCATCAGACTTATGACACGCTGGAACTCATCGCCCCAACCGCTCCGTGCCTGTTCCGACCTCCCCACCTTCAAGAAAGAACTCAAAACCCACCTCTTCAAAAAGGCTTTTAATGTCCAGTATTTGCCCTCTAGTTTTAATGTGCTGTTTTTATGTGTGATTGTATTACTCTATTTCTGTGAAGGGTCTTTGAGTGTCTTGAACAGCGCTATATAAATAAAATGTATTATTATCATTATTATTATTATGGTACAGTTAGTCTATGTTTTTGTATTCGTCCCTATCAAATAAACAAATAAAAACTACACTGGTGGCCTAGAAGTCAAAAGCCTTGGATTCAAATCCTGGGCTGGGACCCTGGATGGATGGACGGATGGATGGAGGAAATTAAAATGCCATGGACAGTGACACTGTGCAATGGACGTAACACAACAATATAAATAACATAACATAATGGACTCTGCTACAGACCCCAAACCTTGTAAATGTCATTTCAACAGTGCCACATAACAGTTCATCTCAAATAAACTCATTATAAAAGTGCAGCTTTTGCAAGCTTTTAGAATACAGCATTACTGTTCAGTTTATTGCCCAAATACTACGACATACTTGTATGCTGAGACTCCCCAGCAAAATATAATCCAAGTCACAGTGGAACTCATTTGTTTATGAAATGTGCTTCCGAAATAAAGTGGACTGGATTAAAAGAAAAATATAGAAACATATTTGATTTTCCTTTAAAAAAAAAAAAACATGGCTAAATGTCATTATAAATGTTGTGCTGCAGAAGCCATAATTTGTGCATTTTCCTCAAAATCTTGCATTGCATTCTTCAAACACACACTTAAAGCTGACACTATTTCTTCACAAACTGAACCATATGATTAAGCCGGTACAGTATGTACTTCCACTTCTCCACAATTTCAAACTATGTATTTGGCGGAAATGAAGCTAAGTAAGCCTATTGAACCAGCAATTGGATTTTCCTTGACTTTTCCGTCCCTCCTCCACCTCCTCACAGCCTCGCATTCAACACGGTGCTCGGACTAATTAAATCTAAAGCCAATATTAGTCGCGTGGCTGACGCTGAGATACTAAAGTCACCTCTATCAAGTCCACAGATCAGGTCGCCTTCCCGTTCCCCCATGGACTCACGGCTACGTCTATATTAATCTTCGGCAAATCAAATCAATGACACTGCCCTCATATTAGCTCTGTCGCCTGTTACCATGGTAACCTAAAGGCCAGCGAGAGTGGCGTTGAGAAGGGGAGGGGGGGGTCGAGTTCTTGAAGAGGAAGAGTTTGCGTGCTGTGTGTGTTGGGCACAGGAGGTTAGCACCGCTCATCTATCAAAGCTTGACTGTCATTTCCGGATTGCTACATTAGGAATCTATGAACCCAGTCTGTGAGATTGGTTCATTTCAAAGAGACATTCCAAAGAAAGGGAAATTTAAAGAGCATGAAAGATTTGTTGTTGTTGTGAATATTTCATAAACAAGACTTACGTATTTGAGTTCCCAGCTATGAGGTCGACCTGTTCAAATCCTGTTTAGTGTTTGCAGATAACAATTGTAATGTTGATTTAGTCACAATGACAAAACTTTTTTCTGTCAATTTTTTTTCAGTGGGAACGGGTACAGTAAAGTGTAATGCCACTTCCATGTAAAGATCTTACTTGTAGACATTATTTTATGGAGCCAGCAGGTGGCAACAGAGCTCTTTGGATGCCCGATCACAGGTCAGAAGTAGAAACTGCAGCTACTTCTTTTGATCTGAGCGTGGTCTCAGACGAGGGAAGGACGATAGCGACCAGAACAGGAGAAGATCAAACAGGACAGTGACGCTAATATGTTTTGCTTTAGTGACACCTCAAACATCTGAACAGTGGTTTCCTTCTATGAAACAGCCACAAACTGCTTCTCTCTCTTGTGCGCTGTGATGAAAGGTGCCGCTATGTCCGGACGTGGGCTCGGGGTTAGCATCCTTAGCATGCTTGTCTGTTTTAGGTCGAACACCTGTCTGCTTCCTTGATCCTCCTCCTGCACTATGATCACCATCATCTCCTCCAACACTCTTACTACTGTATGAGAACCACTGTTAACCAAAACCTGTTCAAGTGTAAGTTTTTCCTTATGTTACAAAATATTAGCATCAAAGTCACTGTTCCGCTTGATGTGTTTCTTTTACAAAAATCTTGTTTTCTCACCTTTTTGGTCAGAAACTGTCGTTTTCAGTGAAACTAACCTATCAATCAATCAAACTTTATTTATAAAGCGCTTTTCATACCGAAAGGTATCACAAAGTGCTTTACAGATTACAACATTTAAAACAATACGCCCGGCATCATTATATATAATTAGGACTAGATAAATAGATGTCAGTTAAAAGCTAAACTAAAAAGGTGGGTCTTGAGCCTGCTTTTAAAAACATGAACGTTCTCTGCGGTCCTGAGCTCCTCCTCAGGTCGTTCCAGAGGCGAGGGCCATAATATTGGAAAGACCCTCGCCGTGAGTCTTTCTGTTGACTTTAGGAATAACTAGCAGACCCCTGCCAGAGGAGCGAAGGGGCCGTGAAGGTTCATAAGGTAAAAGCAGTTCTGAAGATAAGAAGGACCAAGACCATTAAGACATTTAAAAACCATTAGAAGAACTTTAAAATCGATCCTGAAACACACGGGGAGCCAATGCAGCGACTCTAAAACCGGTGTAATGTGGTCCCGCCTCCTGGCCTTCATCAGGACACGAGCTGCTGAATTTTGTAAAAGTTGTAAACCTGAGATACTCTTTTTGGGAAGACCAGAAGCAGGGCATTACAGTAGTCGATACGACTGGTGATAAAAGCATGCATTAGCGTCTCCGTGTTAGCCCGAGAGAGAATGGGGCGGAGTCATAGTACACAATACTCTGTGGGTTTTGAAAAATCGGTGAGAATCATCTAAAATGCCTGGCAATATGGGGCTGGCAGCTAATGCCCTATGCCAGATTTTTTTTTTCTAGTTCAATGAAATTTGATGATGCATGTAATTACAAAGTGTTTTTAACAGTTGTGTGCCAGTGCCTATTGTTTTTCTGTTTTTTAAACAATGTGAGAATTGCTCCCTGAAAGTTGTTAAAAGGGCTAATAAATACATCCCTGTGAAGATTTATAGTATACTGATTTTTAGTAGGTTTGGACTATCTTTGCCAATAAGATTTGCCAATAAAGCAAGCATTAATAGCTTAGAAAAATCATTCTTGTCCCTATAGGACATGTATAAGCAGATATTTTATTTTTGTACAAGATAAGATTGCATTTCTCCCAGTTTAGGAAAGAGGTTGGGCCACAACAAGCAATGTAAGATCCATGCACGTTCTGTCATTCATTGTTTGTAAACCAAAAAGGTATATCAGCCTTTAAAGATCAGTGACCTCATTTTGGAGATTCTTAGCTTTCAAATGAGGAATGGCATGTTCAAACGTGTGTGTGTGTCCTCATATGCAGCTGAAGCAAACTCAAGTTCAAGTGTTAATACTTTTTTCAAACTACCAAAAATGCATCCTATAAACATTACCATACTGTTTTTTGAATGTTATTTCTTCAGGTAAGAGAAAAAATGCACACAAAACAAAAAGAAAAAAACCTCTGGCTCTTTTTGATTTGAACGAATCATGTGAAAGAGCCAGTCACAATATCAAATGCGCTCACATTGCTCGACAGGATCGCTCGCTGACACATCAAAGCGCGAGGCTGTCATTTCCGCAGTGCCACATTAGAAATCAGAGCAGACAGAGAGGAGAAAATCCCGAGTCAAGAAGGTGTAAAAAAAAAGTCAAATGCGCTTTACTCAGCCTACAGTACGGCATCAAAAGCTTTAGCACTCACACTCGCTCTGGCTCGACGACACGTTTTGTCGCTTCATTGTCAAAGCTCATCTTTCTCTGCAGCCCACTTACCTGCACCCTGAGCCCCACTGCAGCGCAGAGAGAGTTCACCCCAGAGAACAGGGAGCACTTCGTGTTTGTCTAACCCGCTTCAGATACAGTGCAGTATGTGCAAAAAAAGAAAGAAAACAAGTAAACCTGCTTAATCAGACTCTGGGTCAAACATGGAGAGCAGCTCCTCGATACTGGCGGCACAACGGGACCAATGGTATATTCTTTCTTCTCTCAGGACTGCTGAATGCACAGCGGACAGTTTGGTGTCATGTGACAGTGCAAAAGGATGTAAAATAGTGGTGAAGTTGTGAGGCTGTAGCGTGGCGGAGAGTTTTGAAAAGATGAGCGGGAGTTGTGGAAGAAAACGAAGGGGTGGAAGCAGGCGCTCTTGGCGGTGCGAGTCCGGTGAAAGCCACATTCTGACAAATGTAAAAAGTGCGTCTTTCGGTTCAGGCTTCTGCGTCTGTTGGTTTGGACAGAACTTGAAGGGGCTTGAATGCGTCGGAGGCCTGGTAACGACCCATCTGCCCACGGCCCTAAGGTTGAGGACCCCTGCTCCTGTGTGTTATAGGTATTCATCAGTATTGACCCGTCAGCTAAAGCAGTGGTTCCCAACCTTCTTTTCCTTGAAGCCACCCCGCACATATTGCAGTAAATCTGTTTCCTCCTGGTTGCCTCCTTTGGGAGGTGTTCCAGGCATGTCCTATACATGCGTTTCCAATAGGAATATGGACAAAATTTCATATCTCAATATTTATGCCAGATACCTCGATATCGATACGATATAACTACGGGATCGGTGAAAACCAAGCCTTTTTCATAAAAATAAAAACATCATAATACAAAAGAGTGCAGTCTTGAATGTTCATATTTCGATATGGATACGATAACGATATATCTTTCAGCCCTAGTTTCCAATGACATCACGCATATAATTATGCAGTACTACAACATGTAACAATATCTGTACTCAGGATGAAAATGGAAGACAACTGATTGACAGTGGCATTTTTATGTACACGTGAACAATGCTCAAGAAGATAACAGTAAAAACACTGCCCGGAGACGCACGTTTATGTGAAGAAACCAGCAAATGTACAGACATAGCAGCAGGATTTACTAAAGATCTGCTTCACTCCTCAGACTAAATTAACTCATCAAAGAGGAAACAGAAAACCTTTCTCTGGGATGTTTACTGTTTGTCATGTCGACAGTGTCTCAGTCTGAGTCATTGTTTAAGCTGCTCAAGACGTTAGCATGCTACCGGTTAGCAACTGTCATCAATCAACTGTCAATGGCTTCAACAGGATAAACACATGTGTGGCTCACATGTATGAACACTGAGGAAATACTACAGTAACAGCTCAGCTCTGACCTCTGTCACATGTTGTATCCAAGGCTAGGGCTGTTTCCCAAAGCCTAGGTACCTTGTCTTGCCTTGGTCTGAAGTGGGCGTGGTCAGGAACTCGATGACATCACAGGAAGTAGCTCATGAACAGTAAAGTAGCCTAATTAAAAATATATATCTTACATGCAAACTGAAACAATAATAAAAAAAATAGGTCAAATATTATGTATTAACTTGTTTGGGGGATTACAAATTATTCTGAAAAATCGAAACTATTCAACTTTGAGTCCATCAGTCCACAGTATATTTTTCCAGTAGTGCTGTGGAGCATCCAAGAGCTCTTTCGCAAACCAAAGTTGAATAGTTTGGGAGGAACACACAACATCATGTGTGGAGGACAAATGGAACAGCACCAACATCATAACCCTCTCCTCACTGTGAAGTCTGGAGCAGGAGAATCATGGTGTGGCTGTTTTGTTGCCTCAGGGCTTGGACAACGTGCTATCATCAATAGAAAAATTAATTCACAAGTGTATCAAGATATTTTGCAGAAAAACCTGATACTTTCACAACATGCATGGAATAAGTAAGTGAACCTTTGTATTAAATATCTGGCTGATCCTTCTTTTGCAGCAATAACTGCTTTTCTGTAGTTGCAGATTAGACGATCAGGATGAATCTTGGACCATTCCTCTTTACAAAACTGTTGCAGTTCAGTGAGATTCAGGGGGTGTACTTACTTATTCCACGCTCTCCTGTGAATGTTACATGTTATGGCCAATAAAAATATGATCAAATGTAAATGTGTGGGTGGTATTAGTTTAAGCAGACACTGTTTAATCATTCTTGTGATTTTGATGAAGATCAGACCACATTTAATGACCAATTTAGGCAGAAATGTGAGAAATTCCAGACGGTGTACTTACTTTTTCTCGCCTCTGTATTCCTTGGATGAAAAAAGTGTCTTTTCAGCTCGTCGGTCATCCTCAACCAGAAATAAAAGCATCATTTTTAAAGACCCTGTGCCTATTTTGTTTACCATTACACACCTCCTTCTGCTACAAAATCTGACTCAAAAAGACATGACACAGCAAATTTGATTGTACTCAGAGGCTCTGTCATATAGATCTTAACGCTTCAGTCAATGACAAAATTAAAATTCCACAGAGACAGAAAGGAAAGTGTCTGAAACTCCTCGGGGAAGTGATTTCAGAGAGCGAGAGAGTGAGCTGAAGCTGCCCTGCTGTAGGCTTCGGGACACGCTTGGTAAGTGATGGAAACTCAAGCCACTGATGACTAAGAATAAAAGCTTCTCTGTGGAGCCGCTGACGTTTCCCCCCAGAAAGCCTGTAAACAATGCGAGCGTATTCATAAATGCCCGACCTTGGCGAAAAATCACTTTGACAAATTACCAATAGGATTTTTTCCGACGCACAACAGACTTTTAAGAAGGAGGCGTTTGTCATCACGTCTAACTTTCTGTAATCGGCATTGCTTTTCAGAGATAACCCCAGCAGTGAATGAAGGAATTATTACTGAAAGCAGACGTATCGCACATAATGATGGGGTTTTCTCTCAGGTGCCTCAGCAATGATGCTTTAGGTTTTATCATTTATTGAAGACGGCAAGGAATGAAGGCCTCTCTGGGAGTTTCAAATGTTCTGCAGCAGTGGGAATGACGCGTGAGTAAATACAAGCTTTCAATGTCGAACGACGGCATGCTAACAAATCGGGGGTGCTGCAATTAACACACTTTAAGGCCTGACGCTACAGATGATAACTGTTTTTCATGCGGTGGTTAATGTTGAGATTTTTAGCTAGTTTTCTCCCTTCAAATCTTTTTTTTCAAGTTTTAATGTCAGAGTAAAATAAAGACCAAGTTCATAGTCCGGGTTTCAGGATCAATTTTAAAGTTCTTTTAATGGTTTTTAAATGTCTTAATGGTCTTGGTCCTTCTTATCTTTCAGAACTGCTTTTACCTTATGAATCTTCACGGCCCCTTCGCTCCTCCGGCAGGGGTCTCCTACAGTAGTTATTCCTAAAGTCAACAAAAAGACTTTCCAATATTATGGCCCTCGCCTCTGGAACGACCTAAGGAGGAGCTCAGGACCGCAGAACGTTCCTGTTTTTAAGAGCAGGCTCAAGACCCACCTTTTTAGTTTAGCTTTTAACTGACATTTATTCTTGCTAGGCCTATTTATTTAATTGTTATTATTTTTTTTTTCTTTATGTATTTTACCTCTCGGTCTTATTTTAGTGGTCCTAATATTCTTACTTTTACTTTTACTTATTTGAACCATTTTTATGGTCTCCCAGTTTCCTCTGGAGGAGCCCTCTGCCTCGGGAGCAGTCATTGGCTGTGGCTGCTGGGGTGCTGTCCTGTGGGTGTCTGGATGGAGGTGTGGTGTTTCTACCGCGCCTCCTCAGGGGTCTCATTTATAAAACTGTCCGTGAGAATCTGCCTATAAGAGTCCGTACGAGCAAAACCCAAACTTCACGTACGGAGAAAAAAATTGGGACTTATGAAACCCTCTGTACGCGCAGCACCACGTAAACTCCCCTTCACTGATCCCACCTGGAGCAGAAATGTGCGCACATGACCCCTCCTCACGTCACGCCCCCTGCACGCCTCCATGTCACCATATAAGGATATGCAAAGTAACTTATGAATGAGATTTACCTAAACATGAGGCGATAATGAGAGGGTTTTACCGAGACCCCGGGAGCAGAGAGGGAGGGGCCACACGCCACAGCAGAGAGGGAGGGGCCACACGCCACAGCAGTGACGGCAGAGGCCGAGGTGGATCTTTACTGACATGTTACCGCTGTTTCTCTGATCACAAGTAACCTATTGACAGAGTGCAGAGTCTCATCAATAACACTTTTGGAAATACACTTTTAGAACGTAAAGAAGAGCCTTTTAGACGCTGATTGTGATATTTCCCAGTGCTGTTCACGGAGCTCACATTTCCTGAAACTACAGAATAAGCTCGGTGGGCTTTGAATCACTCAGATAGTCTATTGTTTTTTGAGCTCGCTGTACGTGCAGTGGGGATGAGGCACCGGTTCGCTTTGGGCATGAATGAGGAGCAGAGTCCGTGTGGTGTGAGAAAGAGGGAGGTTGTGGAGCTGCAGCGCGTAATTACGCAGCGTCTCTGAATGGACTTGTGCCTTGGACCAGCCATCCGCACGGCCTCCACAGGAGTCGGTCAGACTTTGGTTAAAAGCACAGAGCGGCTCGGATCCTTCCTGCTTCTCGCTCTCAGCCGGCGGCAGTGCGCTCCGGTGTCCGTGCATGAGCGTACATGAGCGTGCACGTCTTTGAGTGTCACACATGACTACAATATTTTTATTAAGTATATAAACGAAAGATTGTAACACTACACAAAGCCAACGGTTGATTTCCTAGATTTTTATTTTTAATGATCTTAATCATTTCTGTAGAAAATAAAGAAATGAGCAGTTTAAAATGTGCACCAGACTTCATTTCCTCAATCTGACCTCCCCTTGCTGCTTTCCCTCGCCTCTCCTTGTGTGTTTGCAGCGTTTCTGAAAAGTGCGGACTGCGTACGCCAGGTACAAACCTAGTGTGGCGGTGCGTAATGTTTCACGTTCAGTTCGATTTCTATAAATACCACCTTTAGCGCAGAACAGTTCGTACGGAAGGTTTTGGCCTCATTTTGTCCGTACGTGGGCTTTATAAATGAGACCCCAGGCCTGTGTTGGTGCCCTGTGGCTGATGCAGACGGCTCCTTGGATGGTGTTTCCTTACCTGGTTTATCTGTACCCAGCCTTACCTCAGCCTTATGTCCATTCCGTCCATTGTTTTACCTTGAGTGTGTGTGTTGTGTGCTTGTGTGGTGTGTCTCTGGGAAGGTGGGTGGGGAGAGTGTGAGTGCGACAATGTGTTTGTATTTGTGGGAGGAGGTGGGTGTGAGAGAATGTTTTTAAATATGTAAAGCACTTTGTGTTACATGAAATGTATGAAAAGCGCTATATAAATAAAGATTGATTGATTGATTGACTATGTTTAGTTTTCCACTTTTGTGGGATTTTCGTGGCGAGTATGAAAACTATATATTTTTTGTAATGTAATGGCAGTCTTTAGCAGTCTTTAGAGTTAATTAAACTAAAGCCAGTACACATTGTGATGGACCGTCTGGCTGCCATGCTGGGCCTTTTGGTCTGGCTGCTGGGGAGTGCCGGCCCTCTGCTTCACACCTAAAGACATCACAATGGGCACAAAGAGATCTGCGGATTGCCCCTTCACACCTAAGACAATGGCCAAAGACTTGTCCTGGCTCAAAGGCCTTCCTGTGTCTTGCTCTAAACATCAC
This sequence comes from Neogobius melanostomus, assembly GCA_007210695.1. Lineage (NCBI taxonomy): Eukaryota > Metazoa > Chordata > Actinopteri > Gobiiformes > Gobiidae > Neogobius > Neogobius melanostomus. Next base: position 660,865 of record VHKM01000077.1, read on the forward strand.
AAGAAGGTGATGTCTGCATGATGATCCAGGGGCGGCGACTGTCTCTCTCTCTCTCTCTCTCTCTCTCTCTCGTCTATATTAACGGGATCAAGAGGCTCTGGGCCTCAGAGCTGGTCATGGATTTACCTGTATTTCTGTGCCGGATCTCCGCACGTGTGTTAAATTAAAGCTTACACTTTTGATAAGACAATACTTTCAAGCTTTTCCTTTATAGTGGTAAGAAACTTCTTTAATAGTAACCTAATGGTATAAGCAATGTGAAAAACAATGTTTCCATTTGCCCTTGTCATTTGTTAAAATTGTGCAATTATACAGTTTTTTCCATTAGAGTAAATGGGGAGTTCTGGTCATCGCTACGGTAAGTCAATCAAACATATGATAAGGGTTTCATTCATCTTTTTTTTTTTTTATTGCAACGACCAAATGGAATTTTCTGTCAAATATGTAATTTTGGCCAAACTACGTTTTTTACTCCCCATATAAATGTTATTACCGCTATTCTTTATGTTTTAACATATCAGAGCAAATGGAAAAATTGTATTTTTCTGATTGTTTATTTAATAAAGTTTTCAAAAATGTACAGTTTTGATACTCTCCACAAAAATACGTCAACATTACAAAGTGAACCGGACGATCACCCTTTACAATGTTTACTTTATGACGTTTTTGTCACCTACTTTGCTGCTTTTTTGTCATGCGTTTTTAGCTTTGGGTAATGCCTGGATACCTTGATAATAATTTTTTTATTGGTTTATTTGGTCGGGACAGTGCATGTTAATGAACATACATGGGTCTCATGCATGTAAACAACCCACACCGAATTGTAGCCTTTGGCTAATTTCCATCCGTCGTGCCCCATGCGCACTCTCATACATCCTGGCCTATTGTACATGTTTTTTGTGGCAGGGGAAACCGGAGTACCCGGAGGAAACCTACGCAGACACGGGGAGAACATGCAAACTCCACACAGAAAGGCCCCGGCCTTGGTGGGAATCGAACCCGGACCTTCTAGCTGTGAAGCACGAGCTCTAACCGCTGTACTACCGTGCAGCAAACTGTGAATAACTGGATAAAATGTGCTCGGTTCAGGCGGGGGGTAAAAGGTTAACACTTGAACCTCACCAAACTTGAAACTTTACATTGTAGGCGATAAACAAAAACGACTACAAACATGTTTCGAGACTTTGAGAGCTCCACACGAAAACATTTAGCTTTCCTGAGTAACTGCCTCTGAAGAAAGCAGAAAGGAGGGAAAATGTAGGAGTTTGACAACCTTTTATCAGAGAAGCTTTCGGCGGCGGGCCTGACACAACAGCGAGAGTGCGTCGGGCCCTGATAGCAACAGCGGAGACGGTATTCAGACGAGAGATCCACACGACTGCCTTATATCCACCGAGACTCTTCTTCAATGACACACCTTTTGTTGTCGTTTTCATCAACAGCTCTACCCCTGACACGCGACCTCCGAGCCGCCTTTGTAATCTCGGCACGTACTGGCTGTGGCTAACGTGTTCTTTTTTTATTTCCCTTTCTCTTTCTCCTTTACCCTTGTTACTGTGGCTTCTAAGAGAACAGCTCGGCACGACGCAGAATAAAGGCCGTTTCCATCTGCAATGTCGAAAGCAGTGGTAGCTAATGACGCAAGTCCTTGGTAACTTTATAGAAGTCCGGGCAAATCAAAAGAAACAGATTGCGAGATTGCAGCAGGGTCATTTGGTGCTCTTTTTTCTTTTCTTTTTGTTACGCCGGCTGGGGAGGTGGGGGGGGGGCAGCTTATTTTGCGCGGCCTCTGTCGGAGAGTTTACAAAGCAATCCCTCCCGAGACACTGGCCTACATCTTACTGTGGGGGTAAATGTAGCAGTATAAGCATTTTGTTTTGTGCATCAAAAAACTAAGGACTTTGCTATGCATAAAGTACACACATGGACAAATGAAACGTGAACGTGATGAGACCTCAGTCGCAGGAAATCAAACATGTTTGAATTTTAAAGGTCCTATATCATGCAAAATCGACTTTTTGAGTTTTTAGCCATGTTGTTATGCTATTTCCTTATCAAAAACACCCCCAGAGCGGTTTTTGGCTTCATTCACGCAGTTCTAAGTAATCCTCCTGAATCCTGCTCTCTGAGCAGCTGCTCCACCCTCTCCTGGTAAACGACTGAGCTGTTCAGTTGTGTCGTCACAGCAGAACGGAAGTGCTCTACGTCTGTAATGTAATGCCTTACGGCCTGATTTTTATTTATAAAACTTTATTTTTTTTTTTTTTGAAAAAAAAAAAAAAAAAAACAGCAACTCTCCGACGCGTCTGTGCTGTCCCACGACGCTAATCAAGCGCACCCACGGCTGGAGGAGCCATGGATCCGAGCATAAGTGTTGTTTTTGAAGACTGAGCTCTTTCTAACCTACTCTGGACACGCCTGTTCTTTTTTCTTACCGATAATGTCACGGATGCGCGTTTGGCTACGAGAGGAACAGGACTATTCAACCTTCCTAAAGAAGAGTGCACTCGCCAGAAGTTGGAATTTCTTTCCGGGATTAAGCTAGCTACTATATCAACCAACCTGATGGATGCTTGGTAAACCTTGGCCAGAATCAAAGTGGATTAACTTTTATAACCAACACGAGGGCCATAACGTAAACACCCGACGATGGGGAGGCCATGCTGAGCGGTGAGTCAATCAAAACGCGTGTTAGCGTGTGTGTTAGCGTGTGCGTTAGCCATTTATGAAACTGTGTTGCACATGTCAACTCCTTATAACTGCATTATGTGAAGTAACTTCACTTTTTGCAGCAATATTTATATTTATAATACTGCAAATGTGGAATGAGCGGAGAGAGGGGCGGAGTTAACTGAATCGAAGCGTCTTGGGAAAATACCCCCCAAAAATACTTATATTTCTCTCAAAAATGAGTACTCCATAGTGATAGAGGTACAATATATCATATATATGCCCATACTTTACTTTGGAATGGCTAAAATAGCATGATACAGATCCTTTAAGCCCGGGAGAAGCGTGAGTGATTTTGCCGTCCCTAAAGTGACACACAGAAAGCTGCAGCCAATGACAGAGCGGAATACAGACAGAATGACACTGTAGCTCCTCCCTTTTTATTTCTCTGTCATAACAGCTGGCCAAACAGCACAACATTATATCACCAAAGGTTCACAAGAATCACCTTTTCCAGCGACATTTCAACCACAAACACAGTTTAGCGGCACTAACTGTGTTTGGAGTCGGATTATTCAGCTGCTTCTCTCCGCTGTCTCCTCCGTTTCAAGGCTGATGTCCATCTCCCACTGGAAATATGTCCCGCTTCTTCGTGTCGCCGACTTTTATCTGGGGTCAATTTTTCTCCTCCAAGGAGAGAAATCATGCAGGAGAGAGGATTAGACTGGTGTAGTGAGTCCACTCTTAAGATTCTCAGTCGTTATGTGTGAACTCCCAGTCGTTCTAAATCCAGTCGTGTAGTGTGGACCCTCCATTCTTCACAAAATCTTTAAAGACTGAAAACATCCTGTAGTCTGTGCTCAGCTTTAGCTGCTCAAGACGCTAGCATGCTACCATCGGTCAGCAGTTAGTGTCAACACGTGACCGCAAATAAGCTCATCTGATTGCGAGGATCTGTTTGAGCTTGACTTGAGCGTAGGGCTGGGTGATTTTGGAAAAAAAAATAATCACAATTATTTTCCCCATATTGTTCGATCTCCATTATCGATCTCGATGTTTTGATTTGAAAGAAAAAACAATAAATGTGGCCTTTCCTGGACTAGCAAGTAAAGAGATGCTGCGGCCGGACTAAAAACTGCTGCTAACTCAACAGCAAAAACAAACTCCACAGCCTCACAGTACAACATCCCCTCACAACAACACACACAAATCTGCAAAGGAGACACACAAAAGTGGAATGTTTGAAGAATGTCAGAAGCAGACAGCGAGAGTTAGCGCATGGTTTGGTGTTCAGTGCAGAGCATCACAAAGCCACGACTGACGGAGTGAAGCGCTAACAACTTACTATGTACATAAAGAAATACTCGTACACAGCGCATTTATAAGTATGAAATACGATTAAACTTACAACTGTTAGAAGAACAAGCTAATCCACGGCTGCAGCCTCAAAAATAGTCCACATGGTCCAAATACCGATCAATAGTTTTTCCGGATCCTCTGACGGCTCCTCGTGTGTTTCTGTTTTGCTCATTTACAAGTTAGTGCTACTTTGCATCTGATTTTACACTTAAAATCACCAGGTCTTCTGCTCTTGGTGCCGCATGTGCCAGATCCTGTGCTTCCTGTTTGTTTGGGCCGACTGTTCCCTGGGATTGACCTGACAGGCGCTGCAGCATTGCGCCGTCCATATTTTCCAGAATGCGACAGGACTGGCCATTTCTGCTCGATTAAAACGCACCATGCGATTATCGTGATCGACCTTTATTAAAATCGCAATTAGATTAAAATTCGATTAATTGCCCAGCCCTATTTGAGCGGCAAGAAAGGACGGGCTGCCCAGACTGATATCCTTGAGTATAAATAATAAAGAGGGGTATCATTCTGGATTTGCTAAACCAAGGATAGGCCAACCACTATCTTAAGAACCACATGCGGCTCTTTTGAGCTTTGATGAAACTAGTAAACCCATAATGTGTATTTATGAGTGTTTACTTACAATAGTATGAGGCAAAATGTGCGCCAGAGCGAAGGCTGTGACAAATGATTTGTTTAAATTTTACAGAGAAGAACCTTTTGCTTATACAGTATTTCCTACAATCAGTACAGTTTCAAAGATTGTACTTCATTTTTTACTTTAATGACATTTATTAATCATCCTACGACGGTGGCGCAGTTGGTAGAGCGGGTCGGGTCAGGTCATGATTGGAAGTTTGCGGGTTCAAATCACAGCTCCCGCAAATGCACACTGTCGTTGTGTCCTTGGGCAAGACACTTCACCCACCTTTCCTCTGCGTACACTGGTGTATGAATGAGAGAGTGAATGGGTGACTGGTTCCTTACTGTAAAGCGCTTTGGGTCTGATAAAGGTAGAAAAGCGCTAAATAAGTTGAGTCCATTTACAATTTTACCATTTATCAATTAAAAAAATGTGTAAGCTTTGCTTTTTTGCAGTTAAAAATACTATTGCAGCTGTTTGAGACTTTCTTTTGGTTTAAACTGACCAAAGTGGCTTTTTCGATTTGAGTGAAAGTTGCAGACCCCTGTGCTAAGCTAATCATATAGACCAGCCAGAGGTCTCCAAGATGGCAGCCACAACAACAAAAGTCACGTGGCACATGTACTGTAAATTGATGTTTGTGGAAAAAACAAAAAAACTAAAACGTACAGTGTACTATTACATGTTTCATAAAAATGGCAAACCCAGAAGCATTGCACATGCCAAAAACCATTAGCCAGGTACAAGCTAAGTAAATATTAAGCATTAGCAACGAAAAAACACAAGCTCGGGACCGATCTAATTCATATGAGCTTGTTTTTGAAAGTTGTTTCCTTTTAGATGAAGCTCACACATTGCTGTCCAAGAGACCGATTGGATTTTGCAAGGTTATTCAAATGTGTATCAGCACTTGACACGACCTGATCAATGCTCTGGCCATTATCCTTCCAGGATAGATTTTAATTATGCATGCAATTAAATTTCTCCTTTGGTTTTGTCCAGATTCATTTCATTGTGAAGGTTGAGGTGTATGCTTTTGTTTGTCTCCATAGAGCCCCCAAAGCTTGTCTAATACTGGTTTAAAGTAGTACATTGTAGCAAATACAGCAAATGTAAAATTCCTTTGACCTGCCATTGAAGAAGAAAAAAAAGATACGGAAAGAAAATGTACACCTATTTGCTACAATGTACTACTTTAAACCAGTATTGACCTTGGTTGTTAGATGTTGCTTCTTATGTGATAAAATATGCCACAGAAATCTTTCCTTTGTATCTGAAGCAATCTTCAGTGCCAACGGGGAACTTTCACTTAGTTCTATGAAAGGACTTTTGTACATACCATCCAACCCACCTCATGCGTATAGAAATCTTTAATGCAAAACCTGTAATGCTCCTGTTTCCTATACCTGGGACATGGTGCTGATACATTCTGACGAGACACAGCAGGTGTGGAGGTTTTTTGCTAGTTTTCTCCGTCCTTAGTTTTCATGTCAGAATTGAAAGAAGGACAAAGCTGTCCCTGTGCAATGCTTATTAAAAAGGATCGTACGGGGACAGCTTTAAGACGTTTTGTCGCACACACGTTGCTAAACTTTGAGGCCGGTTTTCTCAAAATTAGGTTTTCGTTCCACTCTTGCAACAACATCTCCATGTTAGTAGCTCCAACAGACTCCAAACTACAGGTGAAACTCGGAAAATTAGAATAAAGTTCATTTATTTCTCTAATTCAACTTAAAATGTGAAACTAATATATGTGACCAGTCACTAGAATCAGGGACACATGTCAGTTCTGGGGCATTTTGAGCTTTTCACAGATTGTTAAAGTGTAGTCTCCAAGCTTTCCAACGATGTGTAACACATGGGAATCTGATCATATTTGGAGACGTAGCCGCGATTTGAAGTTAACAATTTCAAAAAGCCAAAGGCCAGAAAAAGGCCTCTGAAGTTTTGGGCAGTTCTCACCTCTCTCTGTTGTTGAGAATAACAATAGGGTTCATTTACATCTCATTAAGATAAGCCACACCCCCGTATAGCAACATGTTGTTGCTATGTGTGTATGTTGGGCCATAGTGATGTAGATAATGGACATAGTGTAGCCTACTCTTTTATTTACTTTACAGTCAAAATCCTGCGTGCTTCTCCCATAGCTTTTCCCCAGTCCCTCTACACCTGTGTCAGCTCCGCCTCCGTGAGCTGCTGGAGCCTCACGCTGAGAGAGTTACAGACTCCAGACATAACTGAAGTTATAACTTTAAAAAAGACTCCTGTACTACTTTAGTACTTTAGCACATACACTCTCATACACATGAGAGGAAAAGGCCGACATTGCGTACATGATCGCTGCACGTGATCGCATGTTTACGTTTCACTCCACACACCCAGCGTAACTTTATCTAACCATAAAACCGAAAATATGAAGCGGATCTCTCTCAAATATGAAGTGGCTGAAAGCTAGGGATGTGCTGACTACATTTATGGAGTAGTTTAAGTTTGTAGCGATCTTGATTACGACCAAAAACAAAACGCAAACAAATCCAATCAACTGAACACACCACGTTAGCTTACAGCACAACAATGGCCTCATCAAAAAGCAAACAGACACGATAGCACAGTGGCCACAAGCGACAAAAAAAAAAACTTTCACTCACCCGTCTGAAGTAACCTTTGCGTGCATTCTGCTCGGCAAACTCATGGTAAATCCATGTTCCTCGCTCAGTTATTTTCAATGTAGAGTTTGGCAAATCCGCGCTACATCCTTCTGTCTTAAATCATGCTCTGACGTCAAGGAGTTGGCTCGGGAAACGTAATGGTCAGCAGGGCGCTGTGTATTCTTACAGCCAGGGCATCATTAGTGGCACTGGAAAAGTCAGCCTGGTCAGCAGAGGTTCGTTTTTCTGCCTGGTTTCACGCAGAAAAACAAACCTCTCCAGTAGTATTCCAGCGTTAGCAGCTGCGGCCTCCGAGAGACACACGGGGAAGCGTTGCACGGGAAGTGTTTACCCACCACGGAGCCATTGTTTGTTTTAATTTTGAACATTATGGCTTAGTGCTTGTAAAAACCCCAGACGCCTCTCCAGACTGCGCTCATCCCTGTGGCTTGTGCACTTTTTTCTTCCACACTTTTCCCTTCCACTTAACTTTCTATTAATGTCCTTTGATACAGCACTTTGAGAACGTCCAACTTCTTTTGCTATTACCTTTTGAGGCTTTTGTCAATGATGGTTTTCTGCACAACTGTCAGGTCAGCAGTCTGAACCCATGATGGTGAATTCTACTGAACCACTGAGAGACCATTTAAAGTCTCAGGGAGCCTTTGCAAGTGTTTTGGATGAATTGGCTGATGAAAAGGTGACACTTTGAGCTAACAATATAGTCCCTTTACACAATATTCACATTTTCAGAGATTTTGAATTTGGGGTTTTTACAAGCTGTGAGCCAAAATCATCAAGCAAAGTGAGATATTTCAAGGCTTTATTTGTTATATTTTTGATAATTATGGCTCACAGCTTGTGAAAACCCCAAATAAAACATCTCAGCAAATTATTGGCATATGTCACTTTGCATGTCATGAGTCTATATCATATGTGACTCGCCGTGGTTTCCAGGGACACAAGTCGGTAGACTCACTTTCTCACAAATGGAGAAACAAGCTAATTTTTTTGAAATTTGATTTTCGCTTTTTTGCAGAATCGTTCAGTTGAAGCCACGAAGAAGCCTCTACATGTTTAAACTAGCAGTTATGGTATATTTAAAAGCGTAAACTTTTAGGTTCAAACCGGCTTGATTTGGGAGGTTTCAGAGCGTGCAGTAGGGGCGTGACTTTGTCTGTGTATTTACATACTGGGTAAACACCGCGGAGGAGGAGGCACCGCTGCTTTGGTTTGCGTTGTTGACAAATGCTTTAGCAAACAAATGCCACGCAAAAAAGGCAGTTTTATACATACGCCTATTGTCCATCAGCTTTTCAGGTTGAAAAAGTCGGAGAAATAGCGCACGCCGTGGAGGCGTGTCATTGTGTGTGTGTGGCTCATGGTTATGCAACGCTTCCCTGTGTGTGGCTCTCAGAGGCTAACGCTGGAATACTACTGCAGAGGTTCGTTTTTCTGCGTGAAACCAGTGAACTTTTCCAGGCTAACTATTCCAGTGCCACTGATGATGCCCTGGCTGTAAGCATGCACAGCGCCCTGCTGACCATTACGTTTACTGAGCCAACTCCTCGCCTTCAGAGCGTGATGTAAGACAGAAGGATGTAGCGCGGATTTGCCAAACTCTTCATTGAAAATAACTGAGCGAGGAAAATGGATTTACCACAATAGTGAACGAGTTTGCTGAGCAGAAGGCACGCAAATGTTACTTCAGACGGGTGAGTGAAAGTTTGTTTTTTTTGTCGCTTGTGGCCGCTGTGCCATCGTGTCTGTTTGCTTTTTGATGAGGCCATTGTTGTGCTGTAAGCTAACGTGGTGTGTTCAGCAGTGTTGGGAACGTTACTTTTAAAAAGTAATTAGTTATAGTTACTCACTACTTGTTCCAAAAAGTAACTGAGTTAGTAACTGAATTACTCTATAATGAAAGTAACTCGTTACCAGGACAAGTAACTATTTGCGTTACTGTTAAAAAAAAATTTGCTTTATATCAAAGAATTTTTTATTTTTTATTTTTTATTTTTTGCACTTTTCAAAAGTCAGTTGAAAGGAGTAGAACAGACAGAGGTGTTTGTATTCATGTACTATCATGTAAAATATGTTCATAGTAACTGAATGAAGGTAGAGGGGGGAGGCCTCTGTGACTGAATGGTATTGACCAGTATTTGCGTCGCTGTTTTATTAATGTCAATGTCAATTAATACGGCCGTATTCACAGAGAATGAGGAGGAACAGGAGTAAAAGAAACATGTGCCAACGCGGCCAACGAGGGGGGGGGGGGAAGACGCGTCTTTGGGTTAAAAATAAGTTCCAACTACTGATCGATTCTCCCCCGTGTCCGCACCGCGCTGTGGGGATGACCAGCCGCGGGTCTGGGACACACGTAGTTTTTGGAGCAGAGAGCACGAACACTCTGCACAGACTCTGTGAGACTCCGCCCACCCTGCTGCGTGAGCCGACACCGCGGCGCTCATTCAGTCTAAATGTAACGTGCCACTTTGTTTACCCAGTAACGATAACGGCGTTGTAACGACGGGGAGAGTAATGAATTAGATTACTCCGTTACTGAAAAAATAACATCGTTACCTAACGCCGTTCTTTTAAACGGCGTTATTCCAAACACTGGTGTTCAGTGGGTTGGATTTGTTTGCGTTTTGTTTTTGGTCATAAGCTGTATGCGCAGGTTAAGGATAATATAACGTAGTCATTGTCCATGGCACTAATGATTGTGTGTGCGTTCTTCTTTCCCTCTGGTCAAATGTGTGTGTGTGTTGGGATAATGTTGCTAGTTGTCATTGTGTTGCTAGTTGCTGTAGAGGTAGGCTCGATGGATTTATACAAGAAACATTTATTACCTGTTTGCAAACCTTTTTTTCTTTTCATTTAATGGCACATTTTTCTTGCTTTTTGCCTTTTCTACCCCCTGTGCTTTACAGCTTTACGGGGGGAGCGGGTTTGGCTTAGCTAAATGAGATGTAAATGAGCCCTATTGTCACTCGAGCAGCAGAGAGAGGTGAGAACAGCCCAAAACTTCAGACGCCTTTTTGGAGTTTGCCACATCTTCTTCAAACAGATTTCCATGTGTTACACATCCTTGGAAAGCTTGGAGACTACAGTTTCTCAAGCTATGTCTCTCTCAGAATGCCCCCAAACCGAGTTGTGTCCCTGGATTCTATGGCTGGACACATATATTAGTTTCACATTTTAAGTTATATTACAGAAATAAATGAACTTTTTCACAATATTCAAATTTTCCGAGTTTCACCTGTATACAGGCTTGGCCCTAACAATATGTTGAAGTTTCTTTCAGAAGGATTTTTTAATATCCAATTGCCAGCCTGAGTTATTGAGCTTTGAACCCCCAAAACAACATGTTACTGGAAAAGCCCTTGAGCCTTTGCACTTCGTCAATTTTCCATAAACTGAGGATGAAACTGTCTTGCTTACATAAAAACAAACACCAAAGTCGAAAAGATTCCGAACAGCTTTGAAACCCGATCTATTATAAGATGCATAAGCTTTCTTTGGAGGAAATCCTTGCTTGAAAATCGAAAAGATGAAGATACCTGAAGATTTTCTCCTGGTTATGAATGAACAGGTGTAGAGGGATGTGGTTATTGGTGCTGAAGTGGTGTGGTCTTCTTACCAAAATCATGTATCATGAAGAGGAGAATCTCTCTGATGTTGTAAACTTAAAATGTATTCCGTAAGTGGATGTGAGCTGACAGAGCATTCGATCGTACAGTAGAATATCTCAAGAAAGGAAACAGTAACTATTTTAGAACCAAGACGGGCAGTGCCTGATATTTAGGAATCCAGGCTGCTAACAAGTAAGTAAGTGCTTTATTTACCATTGTACAATTGTATAACGAAATAGCATTCATGTGTTGGGTTAGTCCTGAGCAGCATGTTTTTGGAGGTCGGGGAAACTGGAGTTCTCCTCTGAAACAGTGCACCACCTCCTGGGTTTGTCCCTGTTTCAGAGCGTGGTGTCCTGCACTGGCCAGCTCCACCTCCTGCTTCCTCTTCGTCCTGTGCAGCTCCCTCCACTCCACAACAGTCTTTCACCATCTCCTCCATTGTCCCTTTTTTGTTTCCTGTAAGCTCCTCTTGTGACACCTCCACTGTGCTGCAGTGTTTCAGAAGAAGAAATGTGTAGGTCTCAAATGTCCTTAGCTCATAAGCTAGTTATTTGTTTGCTTTTAAAAAGCTGGGTCCTTCATGGCTAGTCACACAAAACACAAAAACCCAGCAAAGATGTATAAAAGTATCCAGTTAAACAATGTGGAACATAGAAACCACAAATGCAGTTCACAGAAAAAAAACGCACCTGTACCAAGAGAAAGAGTGGTTGATATTGCTAAACTGTAGCAAAGAGTGGATGAGTGCTGGCTGAAATATTAACACATCTTATAAGCAGGTAGGTTGTAAGTTGGACAAAAACTATAGCTATGACTAAATGTTGACTTAAAGTGACATATCATCCACAGTGGCCTACAAACCTGCTTTAGGACATCTTCCAGTTTACTATTTGAAATAGTGTCTATAAAAGGAGAAAACACTTCAGTGGTGAAATGTTGAGAATTTTTGATAGATTTCTCCCTAAAGGGGCTATCTCACCGGCCTGGACACTAGTTAGAGACTCGAGTTGCCGCTGGACACAGAGATGTCTGTCTGACGTCCCCTGGAGATAAGGCAAGTCTCCAGGTAGTCTTGGTGAAGCGAAGCAGTTCAATTTCTCTGTTAGGTCTCCGCGGTCTCAAGCAGTTGTGTCACGAATACCATTTGTTGTCCTCAACCTGCGAGACGTTTCTGTGACGTCCCTGCAATATCTCTGAGACCTGTCTGATACCAAGGAGATCTCAGAGACTCCATATGACTCTTTGGGATCCTGTTTGTTTTTGCAGAGACTACCTGGAGACTCGCCTTATTGCCTGGGGACATATCTGAGACATCTCCGCCAACTAGTCTCCAGGCCGGTGAGAAAGACCCTTTGAATGCGCGCAATCAATCCGAGTTGCGCAGACATTGTGGAGACTGCCAGTCAGGGCAGGGCAGTCTCTGGAACGTCTCCGCAACTCTTTAACATCTCATTTTAAATGTCAGAGTAAAAAAAGAAGCTTATTTTACAACATTTTCAATCCAATCCAAATATGGTCATTACCTTTGTGAGAGTCAGACGTTACAAAACTTTAGGACCTGGTTCCTCTTACTCACTCTTACACCAACATCTCCACTTTAATAGCTCCAACAGACTCCAAACCTTCCAAACAATATTTTGTAGGATTTCTCAGTGGAATTTCTTTCATATCTAATTCCTTGCCTGATTTATTGAGCTTTGAACGGCAGTATAACAAGGGTCACTTATAAATAGCTTATTTGAAAACTAAAAAATTCTTTGTAACTAATATTTCAACAAAATAAAACCATACATTTAGATCTAGCTCGATCCATTATTTACATTTCAGCGTTGACAAAAATAGCCTTTTAAATTAAAACAAAATGGCAGAAAACTTGCAATACATTTCCTTCTCATATTTATATCAGGTATCAAACGTTTCAAATTGATCTCTCAAAATGAATTGTTTCCCCCATTCACCTGCAGTGTCTCGGACTAACAATACAAAGGACACTTCCGGATTCTGATTATTATGCCTCAAAATCGAAGAAATCAGGATCCCAGCTCTACAGTACCTCTGCAGTAGAAGAAGAAACAACCAAAGCAAACAAGATTACTCAAACCTGTGTAGATAAAGTTTCCCAGGAAACTATTTATAACATGGTTAAAAGCTCCAAGCTGTTGATTTTGCATAACATTCTCTTTAACCCATAGCCTTCTAGCCTTTTAGTAGGTAGTAGTAAGCTGTAGTGAAAAGTGACCCAGAGTTGCTTTTTTTATTCAGGAAGTTGTTGCTCTCCGCTGTGTTAAACTCCCCTGTGGTGAGTCTCGCCGGAGTGAAAGAAAACCCCGGGGCAGAGAACAGCGGCTGGCCTCAAAACACCTACGGATTTCAGATGGAAAAATCCTGGTTTATACTTTTAAACTCTGGCCTCAAGATTTCACAACAGCTACCTGAGAGTGTAACAACCGCTAGACTCATCCATTGCTCGAGCGCCCACGCATTGTTTTAATCAGTCCAAACGTTTTTATCATGGAGTGCCGGATGAAAGGTAAGCTCTCAAGGTGTTGGAGACTAGAAAATGTTCCGCATTTTCATTCATGCTTTAGAGAAACAACATTGAAGAACTGGTCATACCGCCTTTGCTCTGCCCAATCCCGTCAGATCTTGGAAGCTAAGCAGGGAAGGGCCTGGTCAGTACTTGGATGGGAGACCGTTTGGGAACACCAGGAAGCCTAGCGAATGTAGTGAGTGAGTGAGTGGTTGGTGGTGGTCAGAGGGGCCGATGGCGCAGACTGGTTGCCTCGCTTCCATCAGTCTACCCCAGGGCAGCTGTGGCTACAACAGTAGCTTACCACCACCAAGTATGGAGTGAATGAATAATGACGACAGTGTGTTGGTAATACAGGCTTGTAAAGCGCAATACAAGTGTAAGGCATTATTTTTATTATTATAACTGTTGCCAGAAAAGTCACGATCTCCATATGAATCAAACGTTGTTTTTTTTTCATGATTGTGTTGTAGGAGAATTCTACATAACGATGATCGAAAGGTTGGTGAAGAATAGGCAGCAGTCAGGATGTCTTAAGCAGGAGAAGTTTTATTGCCATCTTTGCGGGACCCAGAGACATGAACTCAAGACATTGCCAGTCCTAACATTCAAGCCTGTCTGTGCTTCCCCAGAGGACACGTAAATACCCTACAAGCGCGTCACACTCACGCACGCAAGCATTCAGTGGCTGATAGTCGGCGCCTGAACGCCCAGTCAAGGCTATAAAGAGATAGTACGACCGCACAGCTTGACCTACGGGCAGTACGACATTATAGATTAACACAGTATGATAACTAGCGATTTAATATTATCTCTTACAACCCCCCCTAGCAAAGTCACGGCTATCTAGTGGCTTTGACCGAGTGAAAAAGAATAAAATTAAACGCCATCATAAAGGTAAACCCAAATCAATTACCTAAGCATAAACTTAGCCCACAACGAAGATTTCAAAATAATATCGAGACTCAAAAGGTTTAACTATGTCTTATGTGGAAGCACACACAGAATCTACATTTCATAACAATATTCAACACTTCATTTACAGTACAACAGTACACGGGTCATTGCGATGGAATAAAATGACCCCCCTCTCAGTGACCCCAAAGTACTGAGACATGTGCATCATTAGACTCACTTAATCACCCAATCGGGGTAAATACTGCCACCAATAAAAACACATGCATCAAGTGCTAAGGGCGTATAAGAGGGGGCACCATAACCAAACCTCCGATCTCAGACTCTATTGCCAATTACCCGGGAAAGGTAAAAGATTATGGCCGCCAATTCAGTTTCTCCTGCAAATTATATATTATTGGTCCAAGTGAGAAAATGTACATACACAAAATACAAACACCACAAAAACATTTTAAAAAAATAAGAATTTCAATTCTCAGGAAAACCACATTCACCTATTAAGAGAAATGCTCATAAGCAAAAAAATAGAACAATCTTCACACTCAGGACGTCGACACCTCCAGGTGCCTCGGATCTAAGGGACATGACTGGACCATCTTGGATGAGCCATCGGGATTAATATACCCACAGCCATCAAGATGTCCTTACGAACCTCCATGTCGGAATAGAATGGCGTGTAGAGTCAACGGCGTCCGAGGAGAAGCATGCTAAGTCATACTTTTATGCACAATGACATTTCCCATAAAATTCAAATCTAACTGGATGGTAACCCTCATTATTTGCGATCTTAACTAGCTTAAGACAGAATACAGTTCACCCGCTTCCCATGTTTTAATCAAGATTAAAAGTAATGTTACTGAAAAATGCTAAGCAAGAACCCCCAATAAGACCAAAACATATTCATCCTTGTATACTTCAGGCATATCGGCTTCTGACGTAGAGCTTAAAACCTTCCTCCGACCTAAACATACCTGCAATAAGCAACACACAAAACATAAAATGACAGGACCTCCCACAAGACAACCAAGTATTAAAACCTGCTCCATGCATCTTGTGAGTCCGGACCTGCAAAGTTATGAATTCAAATTCAGATATATAAAGCCATGAAAGATAAGCACTATGAATTAGAATATAAATGCAAAATCACAAGAGGCTGAAAACTGACTGGACCAAAAAATGAATAAAAAATAAGAATAAAATAAGGATAATAAAAATAAAAATAATAATAATAGTAATAATAACAAAAATAATAATAATAATAGTAATAATAATCAAAAAAATAGTAATAATAAAAACGATAATAAAATAATAGTAAATAGAAAAAATAAGAAATATAAAAACATGAAAATGAAATGTTAAAAAACTAGGTAAATATAGAAATAGGCATACAAAAAATGGCCTCCCACTAAGTCCTAATCAATCTCTGTACATTTGTCGCGCTTATGGAAACAAAATGTCAACCATCAGTGGTTGAGCCGCGGGAACAAATCCTGACTTAACGCTCAACTTGGTATTTGCCACTGATGTCGGACCTCAGTGTTATGGCAATAAAAAAAAAGGCAATATACAAATGTAAAAAATAACAAAATATTAAATGCATAAAATAATAAAAGCTAAATATATAAAAACCTTAACACATGCTATGAAGTTAAAAATGTATAAAAACTTATCAACTATAAAAGAGGGGGAAAAATTTTTAAATAATAAATGTAAATAATAAGTAAATAGAGCTAAATATAAAATTAAATGCAAATATAAAATGAAAACACTCATAAATGTACAAATGAAAATGATGCACAATGAAATAAATGCAAAGGCAAAGTGGAGTGTGTAAGATGAACCTGTCGTTCCTCTCCAAACACAAACTCCTTCAAACACCTGCATCAAAATCATATCACACAGTTACTTCTGGCTAAAATCAAACCACACTTTGACACCAAACCAATGTAAACCTTTTAAATGCAAATGTAGAACCAATTATCTGCTCAATTTGTATGAAATACCTCGATACATTATGTCTGCTTACATAAATCTTAATCATCAATTATTCAAACCCAAACCGATATGTGGTTGCCTTTTTGTCAGATCCAACCCGTCTCTCAGGTTGCCTGTGAAAATAATGTTATATTTGCAAACAGCACACACATCAGTACAATTTCTACAAACTTGCCGACCAAATATGACTTTTCATTAGAGTTGAGTTCAGTTATCATGACCTAAATATCAATCATTACTATCAATCGCAAGTAAATATATATGATGAGATACTAAGTGCTTCCTTCGTTTGCTTGGAAACACAAAATGAATACACAAAGGATACAGATGCCTCCGGACATCAGAGCGAACTGACATTCTCTTCTTCCACGCTGCCTCCTGCAACAACAAAGAAGCACACTCCGGCCTGCACAAGGCCATGTGTTATCATACCATTGGTATTATTGTTCTCTGCTCCTCAGCTCCTGTCCTGAGTCAGGCCCTTCTGCAAATTCCCTGTCTCTGTGGGAAATGAACGTTATCAACTAGAAAGAATATAGATTAAAACATGTTACACACTCAATACATACAGGTTACTAAAAATAGGCACACTCCTATGATCTTATAGTAAATATAAAATTAAAAGTGCAATCATGGCATTAGTATGGTTAGTATGAAGCCATAATATCCTTACACACTTCCTATTGTTTACAACAACTGGGTTTTATTTACACTACGTCACGTTATTTCTGACGCTTTCCCTGTGTTTAATGATCGGGTTTTAGACTTGAAGTTCAACCAGTTACTGTAACTTTTTGTTTTCACCAAATTTGTTCCTTCAAGATCAAAAGAGTCACAATTATTTCTACAGAGATCAAATCGATTCTCCTTCTTGGCCCCTCCTCTTTTCAACAGTTACATGAGCTCGGTGTGCACCCGGAGTCATGAAGTGTTGAAGATGGGCCATATACTTTTGAGGTCATAAGTGTGACCTTTCTTTGGGTGACTCTTAAGATACCGGATTTACACTGATTATCACTTTTGCTACTTTGAAATAAAACACGTTTGCCAGCACAAATTTCAGATTTGAAGACACCGTTCTACTACGCTGCATGCAAACCTCTTCATCAGACTGCGCGCAACGCAAAACCACAGTCTCAGATCTAAATCTAAGAACACGCTATGAGTTCAAATCTGGATTCAGCCTCCGCTGACAAGTCTTGGCAAACGACACTATACTTCAACTTCAGCATCCAAGGGTTTTTCAGTGTAAGTGCAAACGATTACTTTATTACAATGCTCCAAATTAAATTACACCAGTACCAACCGCTTATCAGAATTTAGGACTTCTTCTTTTGCTTAAAACGAAACCAACAATAAAACACTGCACGATCAATTTCTGTACAAAACTCACTCAACTTGCTTAAATTAAAATCATACAATTTCGGGAGGTTCAGAGACAACACTTACACAATCCGCAAATTGTTAAGCCTTAACCCAGATCCCTAGAACACAACTAGAACAACTATACAAAATTAGACTCACTAAATACAAAGAAATATACAATAATCACATCATTCATCATCAGACAACCTCTCCTCTGCCAAATCCGCCTACTACTCCGGTTTAATTGACTCCAATCAACATAGCTCTCTAACCCTCTTCTCTCTCCTCTAATATCACAAAACCTCTGACTGTCGTTTTCAACACATGCAATCATTCCTTGCCTCCGAGATCTCCATTATCCATCAACACCTGATCACACGGGCCTCTACCTCTCACCACATCACCCCAAAGGCACTTCATAACCTGGTCCCTGTACATATCTTCACTCTCAAACTCTCCGTCCCACCGGCCAAACTCGTCACCATGGGGAGCTATAACACACTTCGGGCACTAATCAGAAAGCAAGCAAATTAATCTCTATCACTACTATCAACAAAACATTTTCACACGAGAATGGTAACCTCAAGTTACTTTTCAAAGTTAAGGGGATAATATTTTATCAGCTGCAAGGATCAACGCAGATTTGCTACACAGTAATCCGAGACTTACAATAATGTTTTTTTTTTAGAAGCTAAAATGATATCACTGATTAAATATTCAAAATCTCTCTGTCATTAATTTATTTAGTAATGTATTTATTTTACATAAATTCCTAAGGCCTACTGCAAATCAGGTAGGATTGAACTTAGTACAATTTGCCTATAACTTAAGAAAGTATTAGAATTAATATACTATTAAAGCAATAACGGGCCTTGGCTTCACCTAAACTCGCCTCGTTAACATTGAATAATTTTTACTTTATGTGAACCCTACAATGTCTATGTTTGTTAGTTATTTATCACTCTGTAAATATCAAACTATTCAATTACATTTATTTATTTATTTCATTATCTACTTTATCTTGATAATTATAGCTGTTCAATTAAGATTCAAATAGTTTGACCAATCTGAGCATTAAAAAAAGTCAAAAAATGAAGATTACAAAAAATAAATAAAGAGAATTTACAGTAACACGGAGTCCCATGGGGCCTAGCCCATGGGCAAAACACAAAAAATTGATTAAAAAAAAAAAAAGAAAAAAAAAAAATACATAAACATCTATTTATACGCAAAAATTCAAAACAAGTGTAAACTAAAAGGTGGAACAGGGGCGAAGCACAGGACCTGAGGCAAATTTGCAGCACTAGTCCGCCTGCAGACAGCTTTTTAGGGCGTTGGGGGACGGCGGCAGAGGAGGTGTTTTGGTTTCGAGAGCAGGGCAGACTCTCAGGTTTTGTAAACTGTCCTTCATGCACTTGGACCAGCGCTCACGCATTGCGCACAGCCCATGCTCTTCTCCCCACATACCACCAAAAAGGGGCAAGGTAAAAGTAAATTAAAGACTTAAAAAAATCAGCTTGTCCTATCGCGCAAAGCATTACAAAATAAGAAAAAATTCAAAAATGCTAACAAAAATAAATAAAACAAGAAAATTTGAAAGAAAAGCACACGATTAAATAATAAAAATAATAATAAGAGTAAATAATAAAAATAATAATAATAATAATAAAGAAGGTAAAAAAATCCTCTGTACACTGTCAAAAAAAAAAAAAAAAAGGGCTAATCTCAGAAAAAGGAGAATCTCCTAACTGTTTGTTTACCTTCTCATATCAATTAGTGATCAGTTTATGTTATCATGTTAACGTCAATCGTCTATTCTAGGTTTCAAATAAATTGGTATTTTTAAAGGAAATTAAATTATACGCACAATGATCTGTCAGGACCCCCAAAAACCTTGCAAGCAAAACCGAGATGTAAAAGTGTATTAGTAATTTAGACCATATCAAGCAAAACACCACTCTAAACTTTGTTTTGTTTAGACCTATCTTCTTTGACCTATATATTCAAATTAGTGTTGTTTGCAATTAAGAATTGTTTAGAATTCATTATGTCTCGGCGCTGCCATCTCCTGGGGATCCCACATCACCTTGGGAAACATTATTCCGACTAATGTTGAATCTTCATATTAAACACTTAGCCTGCGATACAAAATATTGGTTGCCTTAGTCAAAACAATACATTTCTTATAAACCAGTTTGGATACCAGCTAATCTAATCTTAACCGTTCCCCTCACAAAGGTAGTGTTTTGACCACTTCGCAAATCTAACCTTGGGGCTGACTCTAAATATGTAAAAAATTATCAGCAAGTGCTTTAAACTATCTTTAAGAGAACCAGCGAGAGCCCATCTGCTGACGTGGCCTGGGGATATCTCATTTCTAAAACCTCAACAAAGGTCGCATCATTCCTGTACGCCCAAAACCTACACAGACATCAGAACCTTAAAGACAGAATTAAGTTTCACTTTACCGCAAATCCAACTACAAAAGACAGAGTATATTATTATTATTTTTTTTAGGTCCTGGTACTTTAAGAATCAGGTTTAAAGCTCAGTTTTCTAAAACAAATCACAGCAGAATAACATCTGTCAACATTTACAACATAACAACAACAACAACAAAAGCAAGACATTTATACTTCTCAATTGTACACATTTTGATCCTAACTTTGTTTCACTGTTGCCAAATATCATTTGTTTTGATTGCCTGTCAAGCACAATCTTTAATATTTTTAGCATAATGCCATAAATCATACGCCTTTCTCTCATTCTTTTTAACCTTATGTGTTTTAAAAACCCAGTTGTTGTACTCACAAAGTTGCAGTTAAACAAACACATCGGTGTCACACCGGAAGTCAGTCCTCCTTCGCAGTTCCTGTGGCCTGTAGACAGATCAGAGCAGCATCAACTTTCGAAAAACAAAAATATAATCTCAATTCATTATCACCAGCGTGAATCATCAATTGAATTGTCATTCAAAATGCGACATTGTTTACCCTACAGAGACTCTTAATCTGTACCGTAGCTTAGTAGCTAGTTCTAGTAAACACTGTTGCCATTTTTATTTCATTTTTTTTTTTTAATGCTGACTCAGCAATCTGTCTCTAGGCAGACGTTATCAGGAACACTTTGTTTCACGGACCTTGCAGACAAGAAAAACAATTAGATAAAGCAGCAGGTGGACAGACAGACAAACACGGAGACACATGACACGGAACATAAACAATGGACAAAAAAGATCTCCAGCTGCATCCAAAACTATAGCCAACTTCATTTTTTTTAAATAAAATAACGTGATATTTATCGCAATGTTTATTAGTTGATTCTGGAGCTTACAGTTAGATTTAAGCCGCGCAACAAGCAGAAACGTAGGTTGTATACGCCCGCCGGAAGCGCCTCTCTTTTTGTGCACAACAACTTCAACGGTCTCCCGTGTGAGAAAAATTATCCTAGGCTCTCTCCCACCAACCGTTATTCACCACAACTCCCCGATTTCTTCTAAACGACGTTCAGACAAAACCACCAGCTGCAGTTTAACTACAAACTTCATGTGAACATTGCATCAATTTCCGATACAAGGCCCACATAAAGTCTGTATCCACGGTCCTCCTCGACCGTGGCTATACTATCCTCCAACCGTCTAAGTAATTAATTGCGTGGCCTATGCAATTCATTACCGGCTCAATATTCAGCACTCAGTTCAAGATTAAAGTAACATAAAACAACTATACACACAGCAGCCCACAGCTCGGCTTTGACCCATAATATCCACAAACCAGACAGAGCCCAGTGACCTGGACTCAGACTCGTTTACAGCTTTCTGGGGCGTACCGGCTTCAATAGCTACATCAGTGTGCCTTATGTTTGACGCCAAAATCAACCTTAAACAAAACTTACACTCAAAATAGTCTACATTATGTGTCCCTCTCATACCTGTGACGACTAGCTGCATAAACAGTAGAGTCAACAGTCTGCATCGAGCCTCACATCTTTGTAGACATTCTAGTCTAAACTTGTGCATAGAATACCCTAGTCTTAGTACAGGACCTAAATCCCTACTCTCGACCAGAAACAAACATCCAGAATCAACCAATAACATTGTTTTTACTCTTTGAACATTTCCCATTGCATTATTCTTTTTTTAGCAAGCATGCGTCTGGTAAGGCCATTCTCCCTCCTTTTTTATCAAAGGATAAAAAAAGAAACGCACTTACCAGAGCAGCTGTATGTAAACAAGTTTGTGGACGCCAGTTTGTAGGAGAATTCTACATAACGATGATCGAAAGGTTGGTGAAGAATAGGCAGCAGTCAGGATGTCTTAAGCAGGAGAAGTTTTATTGCCATCTTTGCGGGACCCAGAGACATGAACTCAAGACATTGCCAGTCCTAACATTCAAGCCTGTCTGTGCTTCCCCAGAGGACACGTAAATACCCTACAAGCGCGTCACACTCACGCACGCAAGCATTCAGTGGCTGATAGTAGGCGCCTGAACGCCCAGTCAAGGCTATAAAGAGATACTACGACCGCACAGCTTGACCTACGGGCAGTACGACATTATAGATTAACACAGTATGATGACTAGCGATTTAATATTATCTCTTACATGTGTAACTTGGAAGTTGGTGAAGGTTTATGGGCTTTAAAATGCACAAGAACAGAAAGTTAATTTTGATAAATATTATGATAAATAAAAAGAAATAAGACTTAAAGCAGGCCTCCTATGCTGTAAAGCAGTGGTTCTCAACTGGTGGGTCGGGACCCCATAGTGGGTCGCGGAACCGTTTTCAGTGGGTCGCGAGCCTTTCCCAGAAAACATTTATCTCTAATATTAATGCACAGAAAAAGTATAGAATCACGACGAGTCTGTTCACATGATTATATTTTACAAGTCTAAGTCGTATTTGAGCCTTGGCTTGTTATCCCAGGGGGATTGTGGGTCTTGACGCCATACCAGTTGAGAACCACTGCTGTAAAGTACTTTGAACTGGATAAATTGTGCTCTGCGTGTAAACTGTCCTGGTGGAAATGGGTGCCACCAGTGCTTTTGAATTCAATTTGATACCAAGTAATACTTGAGCTACAATTTTGATATAGATCATAGCGCTTGACATTAACGGTTGTCCGCTTGTACGGGGCAAGTCAACTTTTTGTCCGGGCAAGTGCCCTGTTCTGCCTGGTTGGACAAGTGGAAAATACAGACAGCAGCAGTGCCCTGACATTTATTAATCTGCTATTATTTCCCCCACTACACTTGGGGAGATAGTTTATCCCTCCGCAAAAGTCAATATTTTTCACTTTTGTGCTGCGGCACTCAAGCGGTACTGCAGTGAAGGCGAACATGTCATCTATGCGCACGAGCGTTGGTTGGGGAGCGCCGCGTATAGGAGGTGGAGCGACTCGCGAGTAGAAGACACGTGCAGAGGCAGAAAACAGTTAAGCGACTGTTCCTACCTGAGTTCACTCTGATTTCCTCTCCGTCAGAGAGTAGCTTGTTTGTTTGTAGCAGAGAGCGAACGTAAAGCTAACAGCCAAAGCTGCTGTCGAAGTTAGACCCGCCCTCCCCCTCAGCCACAGCAGCACTTACTGTATTTGTTTAGGCCTGTCTGTTTTAGCCAATAAGCAGTTACAGGTGAAACTCGGAAAAAGTAGAATATGTGACCAGCCACAGGAATGAAAGACACAAGTCGATTTTGGGGATTTTGAGATTTTCACAGATTATTAAAGTGTAGTCTCCAAGCTTTCCAACGATGTGTAACACATGGAAATCTGATAATATTTGGCGGTGTAGCGGTGATTTGAAGTTAACAACTCCAAAAAGCCCAAAGGCCTGAAAAACCTCTCCAAAGTTTTGGGCCATTCTCACCTCTCTGCTGTTGGGAGTGACAATAGGGCTCATTTACATCTCATTGGGATAAGCCACACCCCCTGTCAAACTCCCCCTCAAAGCAGTAAAGCACAGGGAGGGAGCAAACAACAAACCATTGTTTACCAGTTTCATTATGTGTATCAGTCTTTTTTTGGTTTCATGTATTGATCTCACCTCACAGCAGAAGGTTGTTATTGTTCTTTGTAATTTTTTAATATCAATTGATAAACTGTCACTGGCTTGAGAATGTGTTGTGTAACATCTGTTATTGCAGCAAAAGGGGGTTCCACAAAGTATTAAGTCATGCTGTATGAATACTTGTGCACTCCCCACTTTTCAAAAATAACAGAAGCATGTATCATTTTGCTTTCACTTCACAGTTGTCTGTTACTTGTGTGTGAACTTTCAGTAAAAAATTCAAAATAAAATCTTTATGTTTATGGTTGTAAACATGACATGTGACAGTGAAAATGCTGCTGCGCTTCTCCCCAGTCCCTCCCTGTGTCAGCTCCACTCTCAGGCTGAGAGAGAGTTACAGACTCCGGACATAACTGACGTTATAAACTTTAGAAAAGACTCCTGTACTACTTTAGTAATGCACATACAGGAGAGAAAAGGCCGACATCGCCGCGCACGGTTCCAGATTGTTTATTTCACAACAAAAAAAACATCGTAACTTTATCTGGCCATAAAACCAAAAATATGAAGCGGATCTCTCTCAAAGCTAGGGATGCGCTGACTACATTTATGGAGTAGTTTAAGTTTGTAGAGATCTTGATTTTGTGTAAATAGCAGGTTAATTCCTCGTGACTAGATCATTGTCTCGCATGCTAACACCGGCATGTTAGCTAACAATAGCACAGCACACATTGGCAAAAACAATCTTTCACTCACCCGTCTGAAGTAACCTTTGCCTTTTGCTCAGAAAAACTCGTAGTAAATCCAGTTTAAAGCGCAAGTAGCGCCGGCCTCTGATATTATAGTAGATCCATGTGTCAACAACATAACTGAAAGCAGCTCTGCTTCTCCTCCTCCGTGGTGTTTACTCAGTATGTAAATACACACAGACAAAGTCACGCCCCTAAACCCACCTCAAACTAGTCATTTTGAACCTAAAGGTTTACGCTTTTAAATATACTAATACTGCTAGCTTAAACATGGAGAGGCTACTTCGTGACTTCAACTGAACGATTCTGCACAAAAGTGAAAATCACCAATTTCCCCCAAAAAACTTTCTTTGCGTTTTTCTCGAGACACGGGCTGCCGACTTGTGTCTTTGGAATCCATGGCGGGTCACATATCGTTAAAAAGTGCATTCACTTCTGTTACTCAACTTAAACTGTGAAACTAATATATGATAGACTCATTACATGCACAGTGAGATATGTATAGCCTTTATTTGTTATCATTTTGATTATTATGGCTCAGCTTGTAAAAAACCCAAATTAAAAATCTCATAAAATTAGAATACTCTAATTTCCCGAGTTAGCCAATGTTATGGTCCATCCATCCATCCATCCATCCATCCATCCATTTTCTTTCACTTGTCCGTTGCCAGGTTGTGGGGGCAGCTGTTGGAGCTGCCCAAATCACATTGCAGCAGCCCCTATGGCTCCTCCTGCAGGTGGTGGGTCCACAGAAGGACGGCCTCATGGTTCTAACCGGGCCTGTTGGTCTCTCATAAGGGGCTTCTGAACCGCTCTTTGTCTGACCCGTCACCTAGGACCTGTTTGTCATGGGAGACCCTACCAGGGGCACGAAGCCCCCGACAACAGAGCTCCAGGATCATTCAGGTGTTCAAACCCCTGCACCACGTTAAGGTGGCGGTTCCAGGAGAGGACCAATGTTATGGTTAATTATAATAAGAATACATTCAGAAGTGTGCAGCACATTTAAAAACCAGAGGCTCAGGATAAGTGATAAGATATAAAAATGCACTGGGGAGAGAAATTATATCATAAAATTGGAAACTTTTTGTTTTTCTTTGTTTTTCTATGATTAGTAAGATATCGCTTGGCAGTGAAACTTTTTAAAAGAACAAACAACAAGTGGCTGTGACGTTGCAGATTTGCAGACGTCAAGAAAGATTAATAAAAATTTGAATGAATAAACAAAAAAGCAAAAACTAAAAAATCCTAATGTGAATACCATAGCCATTTAATATGAAAAAGAACATACTGTATATATATATAAGCACTATAGCATGTTAATTTAATCTTTATTTAAAATTAACACAATTTTACAAGTAGATTTTGTTGTCGGGCAAGTACCTACCTATCAGAATCTGATACCAATGTGTTTTACATTGAAGGGGCCTAAAATACCCCCTAAATAAATATCACAAATTAATCGCAAATCTGCAGAATTAATTCTTGCCAATATTTCATCACAGTTAATCGTGAATAATCATAAAATTGCGAGTCACACAAGCAGCGGTGTAAAGTAGAAGCATGAAGACATGGTAAAAAATATTACAGTGCATCTATGGGCCTCAGTGCAGCTGCACTGGCTACACCTCTTGATGTTACGCTTTCAGTTGAATCTAAGGGGCTCAATAAATGGCATTTTTGTATCATGAAATGCCTATGAAGTTGCCGGAGCAGAATTTCTCTTAACACATCTCTCTTAAGCTCAGTGTGAGCACTGCTCACTGTCTATGCCACCATCCCTTGCTGTGTATGGTCCTCGCCTGCATCTAAGAATAGAATAGAATAGAATATAACTTTAGTGTCTGTTCTAAAGAGCAGAGATGTGTCTTTCAAGCTAAAAACACGCACAACATCATAACAAAATACCACATCAAAAAAGATCAAGATTAAGTCCCTTTAAAGGTGACCCTGACCAGTCCCTGCTGCTGTGGAGTTTACAGACTTCCATCTGCTGCAGACTGCTGCTGTGGAGTGACACCTTTTCATATCGCTGAAACTGTGGTGGATTTCAGTGGTGCATGCAGCGCTTTCTCCCTCTGTCAACGTTCAGCGCATGTTGTGGACCGCATGGGGAGAAACGTGTCAGTCTTACAGTGAGCAATATAAATATAGTTGTATTTAACCAACAAAGTGTAAGATGAGTTGTTATTATGTGTTAGACATACAGGTACATACATTCAGCATGCCCCTCTAATGGTGCGTACAGACCGAACGCTGACACGCCACCAACTTCCATGTTAACCCTATGTAGATGTGCTTCGACGCGCTTCGAAATATAAGCAAAGCCGTCCGCGCGTATGAAGCGTTGCAAATGCGAGCAGATGAGGATAAACGCGCGTCAAAGCCAGGGAGAACGAGCACGAGCAGTGAGGCCCCGCCCACTGCTTCATGCACTCAAGTAATCCAATCTACACGTGCGTTCATTTACGCCTTGTTAACCAATCCGGGACTGGGCTCAAATAGTGAACACAAGCGTCACCTGTTACCTGCAGCAGTGGAGCAAAAAGGGCATACGCAATATATGCCTTTCATAGAGGCGCCGAAAGTGATGTGTCGGTCGCGAACGATCCGGCTCTTTTGAACGAGTCTTTACAGTGAACGATATGAACAGGTTCGCGGTGGTGAAGTGTTTTTTTTTTTATTCCTCTTTGGGGGAGGGGCGTCACTTTAGTTGTGCATGCTTATTTTGCGAAACAAAAGTCACTGCTGGAGTGGGCAGAGAGGAGTGCAGGACTGGCTGAGGGACAGTCATCTCCACCCCCCACGAGGAGCTCAAAGTGAGCATAAGGCAACAAGTTTGAGAAATAAAAGTCCTAATGAAATAAAAACACGGTTACAGAGGAGATCGTGTTGAAGCAAAACACCTCTTTCACTTGCGTTGTTTTCTCCCCTCTTGCGCGAGGGAGAGAGAGGGAGAGGAGGAAAAGTTACGTGAATGAAGCAACAGAAGCTTAATCGGGCCGTGTGATTGTTTTTTTTTATAACAAACTCCATAGAGGGAAATGTCGATGTTATATTGTGTGAAATAGTGACATTTTCGTTAAAATAAAGTCAATTCAGAGGGTATTTATTTTCTTTAAAAAAAAGAAACAACCATCAAAGAGCCATGTGTGTGTTTGTGTGTGGGAGGGGGGTAGTTGCGGTAGTTGTGCCCCTGGCCTGCAGCATGGAGGACAGGACATTAGGAGTTGTATGACACGCCTCCTAATTATGACGCTTGCAAAACTTCACGCGCCAGCAGACAGGCGTTTCTCACGAGTGTGAAGCAGCAATGTTTGGCGTCCAACTGGAGGCTGAAGGAGCGTGGACGCACGTTCGGTCTGAACACACCTTAACAATCAACGGTGCTGCAGGGGAGAGGGTGACCAGCACTAAGTTCCTGGATGTGCACATCACAGAGAACCTTTCCTGGACCATGCACACTACATCACTGGTCAAGAAAAGTAATCAGCGTCTCTACTTTCTCTGCAAGTTAAGAAGAGCCAGAGTCCCAGCCTCCGTTATGTGCAACTTCTACAGAGGGACTATAGAGAGCATCCTGACCTGCTCCATCACTGCGTGGTTCTTCTACAGAGGGACTATAGAGAGCATCCTGACCAGCTCCATCACTGCGTGGTTCTTCTACAGAGGGACTATAGAGAGCATCCTGACCAGCTCCATCACTGTGTGGTTCTTCTACAGAGGGACTATAGAGAGCATCCTGACCAGCTCCATCACTGTGTGGTTCTTCTACAGAGGGACTATAGAGAGCATCCTGACCAGCTCCATCACTGTGTGGTTCTTCTACAGAGGGACTATAGAGAGCATCCTGACCAGCTCCATCACTGTGTGGTTCTTCTACAGAGGGACTATAGAGAGCATCCTGACCAGCTCCATCACTGTGTGGTACTTCTACAGAGGGACTATAGAGAGCATCCTGACCAGCTCCATCACTGTGTGGTTCTTCTACAGAGGGACTATAGAGAGCATCCTGACCAGCTCCATCACTGTGTGGTTCTTCTACAGAGGGACTATAGAGAGCATCCTGACCAGCTCCATCACTGTGTGGTTCTTCTACAGAGGGACTATAGAGAGCATCCTGACCAGCTCCATCACTGTGTGCTTCTTCTACAGAGGGACTATAGAGAGCATCCTGACCAGCTCCATCACTGTGTGGTTCTTCTACAGAGGGACTATAGAGAGCATCCTGACCAGCTCCATCACTGTGTGGTTCTTCTACAGAGGGACTATAGAGAGCATCCTGACCAGCTCCATCACTGTGTGGCACGGCGCCAGCATGTTTCATTGTGAAATTAATTGACAAATACAATCTTTGAATCTTGAATAATAATCTAGACATAAGTGTTGATATTTTTTATTTTGGCTGCAGTATTGAAGTATTGCGGGGCGACGGTGGCGCAGATGGTAGAGCGGGTCGTCTCATGATCGGAAGGTCAGGGGTTTGAATCCCGCCTCCTGAAAGTGGCCGCTGTCGTTGTGTCCTTGGGCAAGACACTTCACCCTCCTTGCCTCCAGTGTCTGCGTACACTGGTGTGTGAATGAGAGTGTGAATGGGTGAGTGGATCCTTGCTGTAAAGAGCTTTGAGTGCCTAATGTAGGTGGAAAAGCGCTATATAAGTTGAGACCATTTACCATTGTAGTTACAAACAGTGGACGCCAGACAACTGACAATGAAAATGATCTTTCTCTTTATCTCACAGTGTAGCTGAAGTTACTGTCATTGGACCTATCCCAGAGTCTGCCCGGAGAGTGCTACTTAAGCAGTTGTCACTTGAGCACATTACCATTTCGCCATTGAAATACTAGGCCCTAAAGTCTGATGTATTCGTTGTCACTTTGCGCCACTATAATTCTGACAAACAAGGCTGATCCGCCCACCGGACATTTACGGCCATTGCGCACTTGTGAACGTCAATCACTCAGCGCGGCAGACGTAGCTCCAGGGCAAGAGCCGGAGCCTTTTCATCTCTGAAGCCTCTCCATCGACACTATAGAGAGCACAAACGCAAGCTTTTCTTTTCTCCTTTCTCCGGAGAGGACGGAGGGTGACCCAATCTGACCCCGAGACGCACTTCAATTTGTCCAGACAACCGTGAGAGAAAGAGGCAATACAGTACCACGGCAACAACATCACGGCTCTGCAATCTCCGAATTACAGACCCGGTGAGGCGAAGTGAAGAAATTCCAAGACATACTATGACGAGATTATATAATGCAGTCGCAAACGAAGCGGAGAGGCTTTTTATTTTGTTTTTGTGGGGCCCACACATTACTTGATCTTTATTTTCTCGACTCCTCGGCAACAGCAGTCTGTAAGTAGCACTGAACATTAAAGTACCGACTCCTGGGCTTGATATATATATTTTTATATATACAGATACTATTGGGAGAAGAAAAAGTTGTCAAAATCAAACTTCCATTGCCAAACTTGCGATGCGTGGCAGATCAAATGCAAAAGCAATATGTGAATAGACACTTCAGATCATTATTTTTAGTCGGGCTTGTCAAAGGGATGAATGAGATTGCTTACAATTGACGGCTTCAAAAAAATACAGTGACTTGGTTTGCAAATCCATGTAATCAGAAGAAGTACGTAGTCTAGTATGGATATTTGTTTGGTATACTGATTAACTTGGCTGAGGCTTTATCTGGGGCAACATGGTGGAAAAGCAGGTGTGGAGTTTGTACTTGGGCGTATGTAGATTTCTTAGGATGCTCACCCAGCACCCTTCCAAGTGCCTAGTGTCTGAAGTATTTATCCTTCTAAGACCTTGTCCACACGTAGCAGGGTATCCCACAAACCGAAGATATTTTCCTACGATCTGGCCTATCACCCACACAAAACCGGAGATTTCTGTCGATAAAAACGAAGGTTTCTAAAACCTCCGGACAAAGGGAAGATTTAAGAATACTCCTGTTATGCATTTGAGTATGGACATAAATAACCGGAGTATTCGCCTGGCTGCCAGCGTGTAAGCTCTGACGCAACACGTGCGACCCTTGTTTACATCAGAAACAGCATGGATGCCTTCGGCCGTGTCCCATCAAAATTGTGTTTGTTATAACGACTGTTCAGGCGCTTTTGGCTAGCTCAAGTTCTGCTTTACGTCGAAGCGCGCAGTTGAAGGAGCACTTTACAGTCGGCTATTTTACGCCAAATAACCGTCCCACATGCTCAGACCGGGACGCACTTCTGCTGGAGAACTTTGAGATTAAGTCGTCCACCCAGAGGAAACAGTGAAGCGAATTTCATGGTCCTCGCTGCTGCTGTTGTTGGCGTTATTACGTGCTAGGTCAGTCTACTGTCATGCGATCAGCAGTCAGTCTGATCAAAAAAGTTGCACGCACGCTGTACTATTTATCTGATGGAAGATTACAAAAAATGGCAAATGCATTTTTGTAAAGGTAATAGCCTATGTTATCTCGCAATTGTTTGGCAGGTCTGTAAAGCTATAACGGTGCATTTGGGACCACAGTTTATACAGCTGCTTAAAAAATCATGAATGTGCTGTGCAGAAACTTGTGGAGAGATTTGAACAATTAATTATTATTATAGATAGTTACAAAGCAGATTATAGAAACTGAAACTGATATTGTACTAAATTTAGTTACGCAAATGTATAATAAAGTGTGACCAGGTTTGCCATGCAATGTTCCTGAAATAAAAAATAAATAAAAATATATAAAATTAACAAGACTTCAATTGGACTAAAATATGAGCCATATCCAAACCAAAAGAGAACATCTTTAATTTGTTTATTTGGCAATGACTGTACAAAAAAAAAACATTGCCACTGCCTAGGTGGCCGATGATACGTACATCAGGCTAATTTGCAGACCCTGTCCCTGGTTTGGCTTTTCACGGTGTTTAAAAGAGTACAAAAACTGAAAACAACAATAAGAAGCATCATGGAACACAGCAATAAAAAGAAAGACATGACTGACCACTTCACATCCCAAGTCTATCCATACAGTTTAGTGCTCACACTTTTCTTTGTTCTTTAGCCTGAGCTTCAGCTTTAATGAGAAAAGTCTCAGGTCCATTTGGGACATTCTAAATTGGACCATTCTTGTTTTTCAAAAGACAAAATAAGAATAGTACTTTTGGTTTAAAATGAGTAATAAACAAAGGAACTAACCAACACAACACGGCTCCTAGACAGCAGGGGATAAAAACATCACTGACATACCCACTGACTGCCCGGGCCATCTCTCCTTCTAATTCAGTATCCGCTCATGAAGATTTATGTGGAGGCCCTCCATCGCGTGATTGGCTGTGGTGTGATATACCTCTGCTGGTTGCTCCCTTAAGGGAATAGAGGTCTGCACAGAAGGACATGGCGCACTATTTACAGCACATACCTGGGAGTTCTCCAGTAAAGAAGACCTTGGAGACAGACCATACATAATGAGGAAAAGAAAAAGTGCGTTTTGAAGTCCAGAAATCTCCAGTAGTCAGCCGCTTCACTTGTTTAATCACTTCAACGTTCTCTTTGCGTCATGGTCATATTGGAATTATTCAAGTCCTGCGTTTATGAGGGGCTTCTTATTAACCGTTCTGTTTCTTTTGTGGGCAAGGTAATTGATCACAAATGTACAGCTAGTTCTGTGCATAATCTTTTAACTCAGAACATAAAAAAATAAGCTGCTTCGACTCATTTCTCATCTAGAACTCGGCACAAGTCTGCGCTGGAGGGTTTTTCTTGGCGATTTGCATTACAGGAATTACCAAGGCTATCGCTTTCAAAGAACTTAGGAGAATAAAGCATCATTCAGGCTTTAAATGATAGGAGAGCCACACGACCAGATATTTTTTTGGTGAGTGCGAGCACTGGCTGAGAGGTTGAAGAAGTGCCATGAGATGAGAGAAGAAAGGGAGTAAGTGGAGAACGGAGGAGTCCTGCTATTTAGTTTCGGTTTCATGATTGGCTCAGTAATGGTGGAGACGGCGATGTATAGTCCACATGATGAACCATCAAGATATACTTTGGAGTTTGCTTTTTTCCTACTCATAGGTGGATTGGCCTGCCCTTGGTGTCATTTAATGTATCTTGATAAAAAAAAAAATGTCTAGTCTTATAGTTTATAGGTATATAAGTTTTGTAGCTTATAGGTTTTGTTGTTTTAACCTTTTGGGTAAAGTATAAAATGCGCAATTTGGGACAGTCCACACTTCAGGCAACTCCCGTTATTAACGTGATAAGACAACAATATTCACCTGTCTCTTATCTGCACTCGAACTGCTGAGCAAATTAACCGGAAAAGTGTTGAACCGGGCACATACACTAGTGTCTCGAACGTTTTAACCAAGTTGCTGAAGAAGAAAGGCCTGCACCGTTTGAAAACATTGCGGTAAAATGTATTGTGGGAAATAAGACTTCACGCTTTGAAGTGCAAAGCGAAACTTCATGGTGAAGTGCGCAACCGAAATTGGAGAGAATTGGGACACTGCGCTTCACGTGAATGTGCATTTGAAAACTCACAAGGGCAAGGAACAAGAACCAAAGTTGATCTGGTTGATTTCCTTTTTTTATCTGTATATGTAAATGAACTAAGTAAATCCATAAGGAGCTTGAAGTTGGTCCAGTGTGCCTTTTACTTAGTGTTCATTAGACGGTGATTGAAAATATCGCGAAATGAAATATTTGTCAACGAAATGAACATTGCCAGTTGCTTTGTGCATGAGACTTTAAAGGAGCAGGCCACCGTTTTTCCATACTGAGATATGTTCTTACCTGAGCTTAGACGAGTTGATGCTTACATGTCTGGTCTTTGTGCGTGCCCGTGGAAGAGCTTGGTCGCTTCTAATTTCACCCCTTTTGGAGCTATAGGAATACACTGGGAGAGGCCAAATGCTAACAACATCTTTGGTCGTTTTGCGTGACTGAGCGCACGCACAAAGACCAGACAGGTACGTATCAACTCGTCTAAGCTCAGGTAAGAACATATCTCAGTATGGAAAATCAGTGGCCTGTTCCTTTAAGCACACTAAGTGAAGGCCAGTGAACTGCCGGAGGAAGTGTAAAACTAACGAGAAATATGTTTGACAACCTTTCTCTTTTAGGGAAAAACTGTTTCCTGCTGCTTCCCTGCTTGTCTGTATAACCACAGTCATTATCACCATTCCATCACTCCCCTCCTCTCGCAGCGTTGAGACTCTTTTACAGACAACAGGCTCTGGTTAGCAGATGAGGCTATTTAAGCTAATGAGGGACAAGCTTGTGCCAGGAGCTGACTTTGATGTCTCCCAGCAGTGTGATGTCCCGGACAGCTCTGATGTCTTATGGACACAGGGGCTGTCTGGTTGGCAGCTGTATGTTAAAGTGACGGGGATGTGTTAGAGATGCACACACAGAGATACTTGCTGGATGGCTGCTCTCGGAGGCCGTCTAACTATAGTACACAATGCTGGAGAAGCCGGACAAGGCTTGCACAACAAGATAGCAACAGTAATACCACTCATGTGAATATTATAGTTAATTTGGCATTACTTTGGAGTGTTTTCAAACTCCAAACTGTGTAAAACGGAAAGCCAGTTGGATCGAACCATCTCCATTGATGGCCATCTGTGTATTGAGATTGGGTTTGGTCAACACTCTGAATCAGGTGTGCAGAGTGTGAGGGTGGATGGGAATCAGGGCCGTTTCTCAATCTGTGTACTTGTGCGGACTTGTGTGCTCGTGGACTCGTGAAACGTCATCACGCGCGGCCCAAGTCCTGTTCCAATTCAAAGTTCGCTTCTCAGCAAGTCCACTGGAATTCCCCGGATGAGAACTTGCTCCGCCCGTTTTACCGAGGATGCATCAGAGGACACTTCCTGCAGTGTCTCACCCTTTTAATTTCATGAGGTTGTTTAATGTTATAAAGGCGCACAGCCCCATGTTCATGAGCTACTTCCTGTGATGTCATCGAGTTCACTCGTTCCAAATGCTGAAATAGCCGAGTCCACACTTGTGAACTCCTCAAGTCCGTTCTCCGAGTCTGCACCCGCAAGTCCGTACCCCAGAGTTCACAAGTACAGAGTACGCATACTGGGGATTGAGAAACGGCCCAGGTCTGCCGTCTGCCAAGCATGGTCAGGCCACGCCCACATCACGCCCAGGTAAGGTGGAGACACATACAACACAAAGGAGAAAGGGGGAAAAGAGGAAGTGAAAACCAGGGGCGGCCCATTTTGAGGTGAGGGTTGATTTCTGAACAGGGTAATAGGAAAACATGTGCACCTTTTTTATGGAGGATAAAGCTTCATCTCATGCGTTAAAGTAATCCACACTATGGTTTGCGAATAAGGGCCTAAAAACTGAGAGAATTATGACCTGGCCTCCTTCTCACTGCAAGGCTGTGGATCGTAAATAAACTGACTGCTTCAATGGAGGGTTGTCATCAAATGGTTGTGCACATTTTTGGTTGGCGGGTTGTTGTTGAGGTTTCCTTGAAATCAATCAATCAATCAATCAAACTTTATTTATAAAGCGCTTTTCATACCGAAAGGTATCACAAAGTGCTTTACAGATAACATTTAAAACAATACGCCCCGCATCATACATCCATACACACATACATATATACATACACACACACACACATATATATATATATATATATATATATATATATATATATATATATATATATATATATTATATTATATATATATATATATATATACATACACACACAATACATACATATACATACATATACACATACAATATATCATTAGGACTAAATTAATAGATGTCAGCTAAAAGCTAAGCTAAAAAGGTGAGTCGCCGTGAGTCTTTCTGTTGACTTTAGGAATAACTAGGAGACCCCTGCCAGAGGAGCGAAGGGGCCGTGAAGGTTCATAAGGTAAAAGCAATTCTGAGAGATAAGAAGGACCAAGACCATTAAGACATTTAAAAACCATTAAAAGAACTTTAAAATCGATCCTGAAACACACGGGGAGCCAATGCAGCGACTCTAAAACCGGTGTAATGTGGTCCCGCCTCCTGGTCTTCGTCAGGACACGAGCTGCTGAATTTTGTAAAAGTTGTAAACCTGAGATACTCTTTTTGGGAAGACCAGAAAGCAGGGCATTACAGTAGTCGATACGACTGGTGATAAAAGCATGCATCAGCGTCTCCGTGTTGGCCCGAGAGAGAAAGGGGCGGACTCTGGCTATGTTCTTTAGATGGTAAAAACCTATCTTTGTGATATTCTTAATGTGTGGAATTAAAGTCAGCTCAGAGTCAAAAATCACACCCAGGTTCTTCACCTGTGAAGAAGGATTAAAAGACAATGACTGTAGTTTGGGTAAAAGTTTCTCTCTCTGGGCCTCAGGACAGATGACTAAAACTTCAGTTTTGTCCTGGTTAAGCTGGAGAAAGTTTTCTGCCATCCAGGATTTGATATCTAAAATGCAGTTAAAAAGTGCATCCATTGGCCTGGTGTCATCAGGAGACATGGAGATGTACAACTGTGTATCATCAGCGTAACTATGAAAGTTGACTCCATGTCTCCTGATGACATCACCAAGAGGGAGCCTATACAGGTTAAAAAGCACTGGGCCTAAAATTGAACCCTGGGGCACACCACATGTAATTCTATGGACCTTAGAGGAGCAGGTATCAACACTCACCATGAATGTCCTGTCTGTGAGGTAGGATGTAAACCATGTGTGGACGGCACCAGAGAGGCTGATGTGTTTTAAACGAGTTAAAAGAATAGTGTGGTCGACTGTATCAAAGGCAGCGCTCAGATCCAGTAGAACCAACACTGTGACCTTCAGTGAGTCATAATTTAATCTAAAATCTAGTTTAAAATCTTTAAAAGGGCCGTCTCGGTGCTGTGGTTTACCCTAAAGCCAGACTGGAATTTCTCAAGGACGTTATGTGCAGTAATAAAATCATTAAGTTGGATGAAGACAAGTTTTTCTAAGATTTTGCTTAAAAATGATAAGTTGGATACCGGTCTAAAATTGTTAAAATCATTACAGTCCAAATTGCTCTTCTTCAGCAGGGGCCTCACCACCGCCCCCTAGAAGGCAGCAGGGAAGACCCCCGTCTGAAGAGAGCAATTCATCATGTTTAAAATTTCGTCTTTAAAGGATCCATAGAATGTTTTAAAAAACGGGGTTGGGACCGGGTCTAAAAGACATGTGGTGGGCCTCACTGAGGAGAAAACTTTATCAAGCATCTCAGCATTAACCTCGACAAAACTGTGCAGTGTTTCCTCTGGAACAAGTAGACAACCAGATGTATTTAAAGCAGTGTTACTTTGGGTAGATAAAATATTACATTTATAGTGTCTATCTTTCCCCTGAAGTGGTCTG
This sequence comes from Neogobius melanostomus, assembly GCA_007210695.1. Lineage (NCBI taxonomy): Eukaryota > Metazoa > Chordata > Actinopteri > Gobiiformes > Gobiidae > Neogobius > Neogobius melanostomus. The sequence goes on from VHKM01000077.1 coordinate 697,725, forward strand.
CAAACGCCTCACAGAGAGTGTCTGTGGGGTTTAAAGGAGGTCTGTGAAAATCAGGATTTAAGACATTTTCTATTGTTGAGAATAGGACTTTTGGGTTGTTTTTGTGGTTGGTGATTATTGTGGAAAATAATTTATTTCTTGCATTTCTTATTGCTGTATTGTAGGTCTTTTGTTGAGCACGGAATATTTGAAAATGTATTGTTATTTTGAATTTCCTCCATCTCCTCTCGGCCTTCCTGCAATTTCTCTTGAGTTGCTTTAGTTCCTCGTTTCTCCAGGGGGGAGGGATTTGGGATTAATCTTTTTTTTGCAACTGCATCGAGGGCGATGAGTAGTTTACGGTTAAAATTGTCAACAATAAAATCGCAGTTACAGTAGCAGGTAAAATCACAGGAGGAATTTGTTGTAAAGCATCAATACATTTTGCAGCCACTTCAGGGGTCAAATTTCGTTTCCTCGGTTTTTGCCGAGGATTCTCGCTGGATAAAATGTAAAGTGCAATATAAATTAAATGTATTATTATTATCATTTTTGTTGTTGTTTTTTTTCATTCAAAAAGTGAGTTTTGTGGATCTACTATTATATCTAATAGTATATATCGCTTTCAGAGCCCTTTTTTGTACAGTGACTGTGTATAGGTTTTACAGGTTGAGCCCCAAATTTCTACACAGTAAGTTAAATATAATCATGGTGTTGTATAAAGTGAGTGAAGCAGATTGATTTAGAGACAATTTGACTTTATGTAACGCCACAATGGATTTAGCTATTTTTCCTTTCATATCATTTATATGTGATCTCCATTTGAGAATTTTGTTAACCCTTTGAATGTCCATCCCGTCTATTTTATTGATACACCAACTGTTTTACTTTTGTCATTGAATACTATATACGTAGTTTGACTGTTTAACACTGAGAACTAATCTAGATCAAACCAATGTTTTATTTTTTTGAGTTCTTCATTTACTGCTTCCGTTTTCTCCTTTATATCTTTCCCTGAGTAAAGTAAGGCATCATCTTCAGATAAAATACTCTGCAGTTTATCCGATGCTTTTGTTTTGGTGGTTGTAATTTTTTGCATTAAAAGATTAAAAGTGAGAGTGAGGGGCAAAATGTAATGCAAAATATCTTCCATTTGCGTCAAAGATCTTGTCCTTGCTGCAACAAACCATTATTTTGGTAATCCATGAATCTAAAGATCATTTTAACGATCAATCGAGTAATTCCTTGGCGCTGCTTGACGACATGCGAATGGACAAAACAATAATGAGTATTTGTAGGAGGCTCTTAGTGCAAATGCTGCTTTCTGATTGGATAAGTGTAATGAGGCACAGAAAGATATTTATGAAATGTACAATCTACAAAACAGTCGACTTTAAGTAGTTTTTCATCAAAATGACTACATTTTCATTTTTGCTCTTTTTGAGTCTGTGAAAACCAGAAAACGATTCATCGGATACTAAAATAGTTGTCAACTATTTCAATAATTAATTAGTTGTTGATTAATTGATGAGTTGTTTCGGCCTCACATGTCTTTTCTGAGCTTCTGTGACAACAGAACAACAACAGTAAACAGTAAACAACAGTAAATAAGCGTGAGAGCAGTCGACAGTGTGTGTGTTTTGTGGTGGAGGTCATCACCTTCAGGTAAATTAATCTTGTCTCTTCAGTACGTCATTGACTCCCTGCGCTGTCGCTTTGACAAAGTGCTGAGGGACAACTAACGAACCGAACGCCCTCAAAAGTGCCTCCGAGAAGAAGACAAAAATGAGCAGATCCTGCGCGCTCCATTTCCCTGTTCTCGGCTAATAGATTTTTTAAAAACATCCCTCATCACCCCGCTCCTTCCGCCTCATATATCTGACCTAAACAGTCATATTGACTAATATTAATGCAACCAAGCATCATTCAGCAAAAGGGCATAATCCATCATCATTTACGGCGACGTCAAGTGGTGCAAACTGGTAAATACTGATTGAGGGCGTACTGTAGGGACGGACAGAATTACAAATCTGTGGTGAATAGTCCTCCCGGTCGCTTGTTCAGTCCAGACCATGTAAGTGCTTTGTACATTTTTCAGTTAAAGAATGTCATTATTCCAGATGTACGTGGGGGAAAGAGTCTGCTCTGAAGCAGATGGCTATTCCCATGTTTTTTTCCATGGGTAGCTATTTTTGCAGTGGGTTATCAAAATATAGCAGTAGTCAAAGAAATAAAAGCAACACTCCATAGACGAATGTCAATGCTGACAAGCATGAGACACGTGACTGTAGTATGTGTGCATTGGCTACTCAGTGCAGAAACCAGGTGCTTCCAATATCAGTTATTTATTTTAGATATCATTTGTTTAAATACGCTCAAATTATGGCAATGAATGAACCGCTGTTAAGGCTCGAAAATAGTTCAAGGTTCGTCGAAAGCTTAAGGACGTGGTGCTTATTTAAGGAAACCCACTTTAAGTTCAGTTGAACATTTGGGTCTACAATTATGCAGGCCTACATAAATGTATTTCTTAAATACTGGAATTAACGTTAGATCCGAGGGGTGCAGAGTTAGGACCTGCACCACAGTTACAAGATAAATCTAAAGGCCAACACTTCCATGTGCCGTGTCAACACACACTGGAGCGTCACGGCACTTCAAAAAGGCTTTTCTCAAACCGTGCAGCGCTTTAAACATGTGATGTACCCATTCATCATGAACAAAATAAGAAACAGGTCATTGTCGCAAGAGAGAGGGGAAAATGTGTCTCATGTTTTGCGTGTTAATAGTGTGTTGGTGACAGACAGGAGATAACCTGCTCAGAAGATACTTTCTGTTTATCAGCTGCTCTTCTCATCCTAACAAGGTTTACTACGGTCTCTTTGTGCGTCAGGCGTCAGAGACCCGACTGTGTCACTGCAGAAGTGCAAAATAACATGCCTCTGGATTCAGCAGATCCGGATCGTGGTGCCGGTGCATTCTTGATCTCAACTTTGGACTATCTGTCTCTCGTTTGACTCACACAACCATAAGTCTCGTCTATTCTTCTGAAAAGCGTGTGCACCTGCCGGTATGTTATTAAATTGAAGTGCTGGATTGTTGGTACTCCTATTTGCGCAATCAACAACGCAGCACGATGGCATTGTGATGTTTTTATACATAAAACAAAAAGCATCTCAATCGCGTAGCGTTGATAGTAAATTCAGTTTTCCAGTTGTTCTGCACTGAGCCTGCGTGTGCATACACCTAATAATGCATACGTCACAGTCGAGTCTGAGTAGAGGCTTGTCCGCTCATGGTGAAGACACATGTTTTTTCAAGTATCTAATACGCAGGCGTCACAAGCTCCCAGGGACGTCACACTGAGGCCACTGTGATCGAATGGTATTGTTCAGTATTTGCACCGCTGTCTTCTTAATGCAGTTGGTATTAGGGCTGTAACGATTAATCGATTAAATCGATTAACTCGATTAGTAAAATGCTTCGAATATTATTTTCCCGCTTCGATGATTCGTTTAATTAATATATCTCATTAAAACCGCGTGAAACAGGGCCGCTTACGCGCCCGGAACTTTAAGTGGCGCTTGTTTCCGTACGACCGCTTCTGAAGAGCACAGCTCAGCTCAGTCTAGTGGTAGTAAACAACAGAGCGGAGCTAGTTGTGCTAATACTCGTAGCCGAGTAGAACCAGGTAGCAGAGCGGAGAACCAGGCCGTCATAATCATCAAAACACGGCTCAAACAAGAAGAAACTCAGCAACGAGAGGTGAAGATAGGACGGAGGCTAACGAGGCGAAAGGACACGGCTCTCCCCGCTATCACGCTACAACAATGCTAACAGCTGCATCAATGATGATTTACCATCAGGACGGGCGATCTACACATTCATCCACTGTTTAAAGTGTGACATAAGGTAAAGTATGATGACGAACTTATCTCCTTCCCCCCTCACCAAACGCAGACTTTAACATCCTTCTCCCTTGCTGCAAAGTTTTTTGCGCTAAATATCTTTACGCTGCATCTACGATTTAAATTCAGATAAATAAATCCACAGATTTAAATATAGTGACCACCTCTTTTGGGTGTACTGCAGAGCTATGTCGTTCTCTCTCCCTCCTGGTGCTTAAAATGTCCCACTTTTTCATTGAAGCCTACCTCGTGATTTATTTATTTTTTAAACGTCTAACTGCTTTATAATATATTGCGATCTGTTGCTAGCCCAGTGTTATATACGTTGTAATAGTGAAAAGGTGTGTGTCGTTCTTTAGAGGGATGAAAATGCCTGATCTATAAAAAAACAAAAAACTAATTCCTCTGTACTTCAAAGTTCTGCCAAATTGTCCCCTGGTCTCTGTTTAAACTATTTGAGGTGGTCACACTATTTCAAAAGCAAAATAAACTCCAACAGTCATACTCACACCTGTACTTAAAAGTTTCTCATATCCATCCTTTCATTGCTCACAACAAATACATTTATGAACCACGCAAACTGACACATTATCCCCTGTTAAATAGAAATACTATGACAAAAATAATTAAAATGTTTTCCCTCTTTTAGGAAACCCCTCTGGTTGAGATCCTGGGAAAGAAATGAATCACCTGAGCTTCAGCAGAACATTTCAAGATTATGTCTCCAGTCAGGACCTACTTCACTTGAATAAGAGTAAAAGTACTGATATAAAAGACACTATGAAGCTGCTCTCTCCTCATCATGGACATAAGGACAGGTGTCTCTTTATGTTGCTGCTTTTGGGACAAACTGATAAGAAATGAAGAATAAATGATGTTATTTCTAGCAGAAAAATCCTTTGTTTAAAACTATGTTTTTTCTCCTTTTATAATCTGCTCTAAAGTCATTGAATTTAGTTTTTCAATATAAATAAAATACTTATCAGATTAATCGATTAATCGATGTAAATAATCGATAGTTGCAGCCCTAGTTGGTATAAAACAGCCTTGTGAGACTGATGTGACTCACACGTTGAAGAAATGTGTGCGAATGCGACCAACGATACAAAGCACCGAGAATTTACACACAAGACTTCACAATCGGTGAAGTCTAAACAGACAAAAAGTTGTAAATTCATCAGTAAACAGATGCCCCGACAAAACTTGGAATCATGTAGTGTTCTTTGGTGCCTGTGCTCACAGCGAAGGAAAAAGGAAAGAGAGAGGGAAGACGCATCTGGGGCAGCGCAGATACTCATGGTCTAGTACATCGAAACTGAATGATTTCATTTTACAGTTATTTTTGGGATAGTTTTGTATGGGTACCACCCCATAAAACACTTTTTGGGGTGGTACCCATACAAAACTATCAGACCTCGTGTTTACCATCGTAGCCACGTTGTTAATTAGTATCGATTAGTATCAACTTATGGATTCTCGTGTGTTTGTGAACGCACAAGTACCACATTATTCAGCGTGCAGGCAAGGATAAGATGTTCTCACTGATTAAGGAAGATATCATTTGTATTACCTGATGGATTATTAAATATTTTAGCAATGTTGTGTCTTATAATTTGCACTGGTTCTATTTTTTTCCTCGAAATGTCCTTAACAAAACTCCTGAATAATGCAATATGACCCTTTCACCACATCAATAATTTATGAGAGAAACAACACGACCACTATTCTGAATTATTGCCTTTGAACTTTTCAAATGTAAGAGGTTTCCAACTTTTCTTTGGGTTTTCATTCATATTATGAGCTCCCTTGACCTCCAGAGTGCTATCTATTATTTAAAAAAGCTGTCAAAGTGCTCTTTATTTTTGTGTTTTTACGATTCTGAATGAAAGAATATACAGTGCCTTGCGAAAGTAGGACTTTGACTGGGCCATTCTAACACATTAATATGTTTGTTTTTAAACCATTCCATTGTAGATTTAGCTTTGTGTTTAGGGTCAATGTCCTGCTGGAAGGTGAATCTCCGCCCCAGCCTCAATTCTCTTGCTGACTCCAGCAGGTTTTCCTCCAACATAATAATAATAATAATGCATTAGTCTTATATAGCGCTTTTCCAGACGCTCAAAGTCGCTTTACAATTTGGTGCATTATTCATTCAATCCATACTCGGTGATGATAAGCGAGGCAACCAGTCTGCGCACATCAGCCACCACCACCAACCACTCACTCATTCACTACATTCGCTAGGCTTCCTGGTGTTACTGAACGGTCTCCCATCCAAGTACTAACCAGGCCCTACCCTGCTTAGCTTCCAAGGTCTGACGGGATTGGGCATCGCAAAGGCGGTATGGCCGCCAAATACATGTCCCTGTATTTGGCTCCATCCATCTTCCCAACTATTCTTACAATCTTCCCAGTCCCCGCTGAGGAAAAGTAGCCCCATAGCATGATGCTCCCCCACCATATTTGACACTGGGGATGGTGCACTCAGGACGATGAGCAGTGTTAGGTTTGCTCCATACATAACGTTTTGCATTTGGGACAAAAAGTTCAATTTTTGTCTCATCTGACCAAAGCACCTTCTTCCACATGGTAGCTGTGTCCTCCATATGACTTCTAGCAAACTTCAAACAGGATTTCTTATGGCCTCCTTTCAATAATGGCTTTCTTCTTGCCACTCGTCCATGAAGGCCAGATTTGTGTAAAGTACGACTTATAGTTGTCCCATGTACAGATTCCCCCAGCTCAGCGGCAGTACGTCGCAGCTCCTCCAGAGTTATCTTGGGGCACTTGGTTGTATTTCTGACCAGTGCTCTCCTTGTTCAGTCTGTTAGTTTAGGTGGACGGCCGTGTCTTGGTAAGTTCGCAATGGTGCTATGCTCTTTCCATTTCTGAATGATGTGCTCCGTGAGATGTTCAAATCTTGGGAAATCTTTGTATAACTTAACGCTGCTTTAAACTTCTCCACAGCTTTATCCCTGACCTCTCTGGTGAGCTCCTTGGCCTTCATGATGTTGTTTAGTGACCAATACACTCTGACCATAGCTCTGAGGCCCTCACAGAACAGCTGGAATTATACTGAGAGTAGATTACACACAGGTGGCCTCTATTTAATGGTTAGGGCAAGGTGTGAACATTCTGCAGTCATTAGGAATGTTATAAAGGCAATTTAATGCACTCCGAAAATGCTGTATGAATACTTATGCACGCCCCACTTTTCACTTTTCTATTTTTTGAAAAATAACAGAATCATGTATCATTTTGCTTTCACTTCACAGTTGTCTGTTACTTGTGTGTGAACTTTCAGTAAAAAAATCTAAATCAAATCTTTATGTTTAGGGTTGTAAACATGACAAAATGTGCAAAAGTTCAAGGTGTATTAGTACTTTCGCAAGGCACTGTATTTAACTCAAATTTAAAACAAAGTAAACTGTTCTGATCTGGGGTTGCTGCAGTCGGTCAGGTCTAAGTTCAGCACCAGGTTATCCATCTATGAGTTTCTTCATCCCTGAAGGCATGGGCATATTCAAAGATGACAATTCCAAGATCCATCGGGCTCACATTGTGAAAAAGCAGTTCAGGGAGCATGAGATGGATCGGCTGCTATAGAGGCCAGATCTTAACCCTAATGAGAATCTTTAGGATGTGCTCGAGAAGTGGTGGTCGGCGCCATGCCATTGGTCCGGCAACCCATTAGTCCGACGTCTCATTATTCCGAAAATGTCCCATTGAGCAGAGGTGCCATTAGTCCGACATCTCTAACCCAGTTGTGTTGTGGATTAGAGAGCCATATACAACCACTGGCCCTAACCTTAAAGTCAGTGGACTCTTGCCTGAACCTAATTTATTTTTCAACCCCTACTCAATGGGACATTTTCGGAATAATGAGACGTCGGACTAATGGACGACCCCGTTGTCATACTCGCCTTTCATCAACACAAGATCAACACAACAAGATCTTGGTGAAAAATTGCAGAGGCTTATTGAAACAAAGCCACAGCGACTGGGACTGGAATCAAAGCTAAAGGCACTACAACCAAATATTAGGGCGTGTGAACTTGGTTGGCATGTAGATACAAAAATGTGCTAAATGTTCGAGTTTCCGATTGTTGTTGTCATTCTTTTTGATGCAATCAGAGGCGGGTAGTACTAAGTTACATTTACTCAAGTACAACTACTTGAGTAACTTTTTTGAAGAAACTGTACTTATTAGAATAGTTATATCTTTCAGTACATTTTACTTCTAATTGAGTAATACTGTAACAAAGTATCTTTACTCTTACTTGAGTGATAACAAATGAGAGTGAGTGTGACTGTGAGTGAATTTTAAAGTTGCAAAAGCTTCATGTCGACCTTAAATTTACCTAGTTTAGGTTTTGTACCCCTCCTCTCAGATGGTTTTGGATGTGGGTCTCTGTCCGGACAGTGGAGCGATCGTGCTTTTGCCGTGGCAGTGCCAACACTGTGGAACTCCCCCCCAGTTGAGCTGCAAACCATTACTTATCTGCTGCTGGTTTCAGTCCAGACTAAAGACTCACCTATTTAGTCAGGCCTTCCAGAACACCTAGTACTGATCTATTTTGTTTGTGCCGGTGTTTTTCTATTTTGTGTCATTTTATGCGAAATGTTTTTTCTCTGTGTTTTTATGTAAAGCTCTTTGGTCTGCCAAGTGTTAAGCAATGGCCGCTGGCTGCTCTGCTTTGTGACGACGACACTAGGGGCCGCCATTGCTGGAGTACCTCCATATAGCCGCTAGTCCCCCATTGGAATGCATTGCACTTTAGACACATTAAAAAACGACTTTAAAGCCTAGTTTCAATTTTTTTGGAACTTTCTACAGTTAGATATTCTTCCTGTGATAACGCTGGGTTAGGCACAATTAAAGAAACCGGGCTGGTTTTTGTAAGAAACATTTTAGAAATCTCGTACTTAATGAGGGCCGGACTGTTAGCATTGGAGCTGCGCAGCTATGACTGAACTATACGTCACGCAAGGGCCGAGTCTACAGTTTAGGAACATGCTTCGTCAGAGCTGGGGAGGAGGAGTCTGTAAATCCGCCATGATTTCTCCCTCGAACGGGGAGGAATGAGGAAGTGAGGAATGGCGTCATTTCTATTAATATTATGTCTATAGTGTTAAGTAAAGTGCTATAGAAATACATTTTTGATTGATTGATTGATTTTTCTTCAGAAATATATATTTTAATACATTTTCATTGTATTTTCTTGGGAAATATTGGGATTATCACATTATTTCATGTCACAACTGAAACATAAATCAGACTTTTACGCGCAAACAGTTACTCACAGTACACTCGATTTTCATAATTTTCCCCAAGTTTTTTTTCTTTTTAAACAAAGCACATAATGTGTCCCTAACTTGTGTAAACAACAGTACTTCAGGAACCAACAATATTTAATAAAACTCTCGATCGGACATGATGTTCATTGACATAGCAAATGTGGCGGCCATCTTGTGACCTTGTGTCCGGCGAGGCTAACCCCTATGCCACCAATACAAAACCAGGAACAACATTTTCATTGATTCTTTAAAATCAATGATTTTATCTCAGTCAGGATCAGGTCATTACTTTGAAATGTCTGTTTTTTAATCGCTGTTTAGCCTTATCCAGTGGTTAGCAATTATTGTATCACTGTCCCATGTACAGTGTACTGTCCCATGTCAATATTGGTCATGTTGTGTTAAAAAATAAAGAAATACTGTTTTAAAGTAGGAAACAAATGTTCTGTTCGATATAAATAGAAGTGAATGATTTGAAGTGTTTGAGGAATATCCATAAACAAATGGAGCTAAAGCCTCCTATGAAACTGAAATAATATTTGAAAAACTGCAAAAATGTTATTTCCTGGCCAATATGACATAAGTTCATTCACAATTATCAAAGAGTCATGAAATAACTAAAAATCGATCAAAACAGTATGAAGGAAATAAGTGGTGTTTCCATTTGATTACATTGCACTAAGTTAGCCAGTCACAAAATGGCCACCAGGGTACGCCAACGAAACGCCATATTTACATATATTTACATACTAACCTTTCCAGAGCTTGCCAGTGGTTTGCCATCCGGAAGTTGTTTCGCAAACCAGGCTTAAGCTCATGCATCCAAGTTTTACGCCGTCAAGTGGGGTCTGCAAAGCTTTGGGATAGATAACTGCGGGGGCAGCCGCTGGGCAAACTCTGCTCTGAGCATCACAGCCTCTTAATGTCCAGTGCACCACGCGCACTTATCGCCTTTTACACATGCCTCCTAACAGTAGTGAGAGATTAGTTTGCCGCCTGGATCGTTGTTGCTGGAGCGTGAAGGGGTGCCGGGATGCTGATGTATTACAAGCGGCTCAGGAGGGTTTTGCAAGTCTCTCCGCCCAAGGTCAAGTCCTATAGTTCACCGTGTCTGCGTTGAAGCACGAAGACCCGCTGGTGTTTGAGGAGTTTGATCTGTTTACCTCGAAACAGCGGGTCCAGCAGAATGGTGTCTGTCGCGTCCTATTTGGAGCGGCGTCAGTGTTGATGATGCGGCAGAAGTGTGATGTATGACAGGCCGCATTTCCCTCAGGTGGACAGTCATGCCCTTTGGCAAGAACACAACCCACGGTGAGGTCGGCCCAAGTGCAAGACCGTGTAAACAAGAAGGGCAGTAAAGGCGACATGCAGCTACTTTTGAATATTGCAGTGTCATTGAAAACTGACTGTAAAATGAAGAAGAAGAAGAAGAAGATCTTTATTTATATAGCGCCTTTCACAGACATGGTCACAAAGCGCTTTACATGAGAGCATTTTACATTCACTCCATACTCGGTGGTGGTAAACTACGTTAGTAGCTTCAGTGTCCCAACTGGAACCTGGGGAAATGGAACCTGTACGGGTCTTGTAGGCTTTCCTCGTTCCCCACATTGCTTTTCTCTCATTCATCCAGCCTGGAAAATCGTCTTTGCAAATTCTCTCTTGATCTCTTGCCTGTGCTTGCATAGTTCTTTGAGTAACCGTTGTTTTTGGCAGCCCTCTTAGTTTTAATCTTATGGTGCGTCCACACCAAGCACCGTCGATGCCTCCAAAGCATCAGGTTTACATTTAAAATACATGGAGGACGCGCCTCGGGGAGCGTCAAGAGGTCCCGCGTTTTGAAGATTTTGCCTTTGACGCGCCTCCAGGGCGTCCAGCGTGGCCGACGCTAAAGTTGGAAATGTTGAACTTTTTGGAGAAATTCGCGAGCGTCGACCAATCAGGAGCTTTCTCCAACGGTGACGTACGTTGTAGCTGAGCGGCCACCGGGGCAGAAGCTATGCTCGAAGATGTAAACAAGTCATCGAGGATTAGCTTCATTGTGAACAGGACCTACAGCAGCTCTGGGACTTTTACAAAGACACGCATCAGTGTTTCATTTACCTAAACACCCAGGATTAAAAGCGGCGACAAGAAACTTATTTGAGTGGCTGAATCTGCGCTGGGAATGTGTTTGGGCTTTGATGATGCACAGAGCATTCCCAAAGCTGCTACAAGCCAATCGATGTGAAAACGAGAAATATGCACGAATAACGTCAGTAAAGCCCTTAACTACACAGAACAGCCTTTATGATGGTCACACACTGAGCTGGGATAGACACATTTGTGGTTTATTGCACACTTTTTTTATCAACAATGAGCTGTAGACGATTGCAACAAGCTAACCGGGCTAACCTAGCATATAGCCACTTGCCTAGGGTGACCAGATTTTCTGATTAAAAAACTGGGACACAATTGGGCTTTAGTTGCATGGTCAACCAGGGAGCCATTTATTGACTGTTTTTCCCACGCTAAATGGTAAATCTGCTTGTTACTATCTTACACCATGCACCAATCAGCATTAACATGATAGACTTGATATTTTTTTATTGGTTTCTACTTTGTAATGGACATTTGCATGGCCCAAAGACATGAATTTCAAGCAAAGTTTGTTACTTTGTGGATCATATTGGCCAAAAACTGGGACACTTGGGACAGATCCTGTGTAAAACTGGGACAAATGAATGGTTTTGGATGAATGTGTGGGGACATGGGACAGAGGACTCAAAACTGGGACTGTCCCGGGTAAACTGGGACATCTGGTCACCCTACACTTGCCACCAATGTCCCTTCAACCGTATGGGCTGGATATGATCTTAAATACTGGGTAGATCCTGCGTAGACCATGGGGGAATAGTTAAAGATCCATAGGACATGGCAGGAGCAAAGAGGGAGACTAGTTAGCCTCTGAACAACTGTACTTTTCAGGCACGAGCTGTTTCCAAGATGGCTACGAACGCACTCTGAGCTGACGCGCGGCCAGGGCGTCTTGACGCTCGGTGACATTTGTGACAAGCGTCTGACTTCAGTAAGCACAAGCGTCCAACTACAGGCTTGAGGCGCGTTTTTGACGCCCGCAAGGCGTTCGAAGAGGACGCAGCATTAGTCTTTTGGACAAAAATGCTTTTAGTTTTTAGTCCCATTTTAGCCATTTCTAAATGTGATAGTTTTAGTCGAGGAAAACTCAAGACTTTAGTCAAGTTTTAGGCTAGTTGTAGTCAGTTTCTAGACCATGAAAGAAATTACGTGCCGCCCGAGGGACGTGCCCACCCCCCGTAAAACTTCACGTGCGAACCTATACACACCACAGTCATGTTGCCCGACAAGTTACTAGTCAAAATAAACAGGAGAGTCCCATCTTTCCGCTGGTACAAATTATTTTCAACTGCAACAACCACAGTGTTTGCACTAAAGGCTTTTTTTTACAAAAACAGCAACATATCAAAATCAAAATCTTTCATGACTCTCCGCAGCTAAAACCTCCAGTAATTATCATCCAGATGTGTCTGAAAAACTCCATGAGTACATCGGTCCGACTCCGGCTGTTTTATGCATTTCTTCGAGCGAAATCGGCCTGAAACTATAATACTGAATGCTAAAAAGCTACAAACAGCTGTTAGCTTTAGATTGACACTTAGTTTGGCCAATCAGGATGCCTTAGGCGGGACTCACACCCTGAGCAGCCAATGAGTGCCGTGTTTTTACGCATGACCTGTGAACTCTTATGTTGGCCTATTTTCAACCAATTAGATTTACGGCCTCTCTGTTGCTATACACTTTCAGACAAGGAGGAAAGGGTCACACCGGTGTATGGGAAGTAACTTTGTACTGAAGTTGAGACCTACATATTCGCTTCGAGAACCTGGTGGGTAAAGGCTCTGCGTAAACCGTGTGTAACGTTGTATTAGAAGGCTGAAATATGTCAAAACGGACACAAAAGAGAAAACACACACTTAGCGAGGCTGCTGATGCCGGCTCAAGTCACGGGCCTGATGTTTGACAAGAGGAGATGTCGGAGGCAGAAATCTACGGCTCCGAGGTGGACTCTGTAGCTGAGGATATGTTTTGGAAGGGAAAGACGCCGTTCTCGATATGTAAGTATAATTTCACTATTCTTTGGACATATGTTAGAAATATTAGCATGGTATTAGCGTGATGTCAAAAGTACTTAGCCTTTGTAGTTGTAAGTAAAGCATGTCGAAGAAGATGATGCAGAGTAAGTGATTATATTTTGTGAAATTCTTCACATTCTTCAGGACCCACTCCATCAAAAGTTCCTCGTGTGGAGACAACACAGAGAGGCAAAGGACGGGCCAGGGAAGAGGCAGAGGGAGAGGTCGTAGTGTCAGCCCTCCACAAGATGAGAAAATTTTACAATTATGTGGACATCGCCATTGTCAACAGCTTTATACTCCACAAAGACCAGTGTAAACAGCAAGGGAAAAAACACTGAAACAGAAAAAAATCAGAAAAGCTCTGGTCTTGGAGCTGGCCGATGCAGGATAGACCCAGGCACCACAGCAAGAAGAAAGGAGCCCGCATCATCGCCCAGTGCACATCAGCGAAGACGGGGACAAAACTAAGGGCCGGTTGAAGTGCAGGAAGTGCCAAGCAAAAACCTATGTAAAGTGCTCCACGTGCGACATGCCTTTGTGCTTCATGCCACAGGACTGTTATAATGAATGGCACTTTGAGAAAAAGTTGTGAGTGCCATGGTGCAAAACAGTTTGAGTGTTCAGAGTTTACTGTGTTTTGAAAAATATAGTTTTATACTTGCCCATAACACCTGTTTTCACTCATTTTTATAAGAAAAAAATCATATTTGTTTAGTTTTATGATAAAATCAAAATTTCTATAACTAATAGAGTGAATTTGTGTCCAGATATGGATTCCTTCCTAGACCCTCATTGATGTCTGTAGGTTCAAGCATTCAAAATATATTGAAAATATTCCATTCGTTTTCCAATGGTGTCCAATTTGGATAGGTTTGGATAGATTTGGGTAAGACAAAGGTCCCCTATAAAACACATGGACATATCCATGTAAAATTATTGTTGACCTGTATGAAATATATGTTTAAGTGGTAGTATTTTATAGACTCAGTGTGATTGGGTTCCCACCTATCTATTGCAGCTTTGTGGACCTTTATTTTCATCAAAACATTTAGGCAAGGATAAAGAAAATGATTATTTTATTCAGTATTATAGTTGATAACTTGCCAATAGTGGCACTTAGAGTCACACTGATTGTTGTGGCTACAACTAGAGACTCATACCTTTGCTCACATGCAAAAGAATTATGTAAATTCCATAAGGGACATTAACAGCAATGGTTTTAATTTGGAGAAATCATTTACAGGCGACTGAATCAAAATGACCCTTCTATTTCAAAAAATTCATTTTGATAATTAAAAAAAAGAAAGATGGTAAAGATGAAGTCCCAGTGACATCACTGTCAGTTGTGCGCTTAAACCATGGAGCTATAGGTGCAGATGGAGCGTGGGAGAGAGGGCACAGCCTGCCGCATGTGAGGCCACATGACCTGATGCCGCCGCTCAGTGTCACATGTAGAATATACAGGTGCTCGTCATATAATTAGAATATCATGAAAAAGTGCATTCACTTCTGTTATTCAACTTAAACTGTGAAACTAATATATGATAGACTCATTACATGCAAAGTGAGATATGTATAGCCTTTATTTGTTATCATTTTGATTATTATGGCTCAGCTTGTAAAAACCCCAAATTAAATTAAAATTTTTAAAATTTTAAAAATTAAAATTTAATTTGAATATTTTGAAAATGGTCTATAAGCCATAATCATCAAAATTATAACAAACAAAGGCTTGACATATGTCACTTTGCATGTAATGAGTCTATATCATATATTAGTTTCACAGTTTAAGTTGAATTACAGAAACAAATGAACTTTTTCATGATATTCTAATTATATGACGAGCACCTGTAGAACAGAATAGAAAAACTTTATCATCTACCATGCAGCGATAGCAGAAATTTCCCTTTGGCTTGGTTACACATTCAGGTACATTCATTATTATATTTGCCCAGCAAATATAATAAAATACATCATAAGTACATTATAAAATCAGTTCAATGAAGACACAGCAGCAGCAGACATTAGGGGTTAAAACTTATTCAGCTCCCGGATGGCAAAGGGCACACAAGAATTCCTGTACACATTTTTCTTGGCAAAAGGAAGTCTGTATCTCTGCCGTGATGGAAGAAGTTCAAAGTGATGAAACAGTGGATGGCTATCGTCATCTGTGATCTTATGACAGAGACAATGCACTGCTTTACTGTAATGCTGAGACAAATAGGTTTGTTGTTGGTCTGTGATTTTACTGCTTTTTAGCTTGGTTTTTGACAGTTAGATGGCCAAATCAAGAGTCTATGTTAAATATCAGTACTGATAAACTCCTGTTAAGATGTGGTCACTGACTTCAAAACCTCTCAGCTGATGCAGCGGGTGTGTGCTCCTGCTCCTCACTGGTCCGCTCTGGTTGCAAAACGGTCTGATGAACTTACTTTCTTCCATTTTCATCTTGTCAACGTAAACTCATAAACGTCTTGTCATGTTTTAGTCCCCAAACAGCAGTTTTTAGCTCTTCACCGTTATGTTATCATTAAAAAAGGTGCGTCAATGTAATGATTTCTTTATAGTCTTCGTTGACGAAAACAACACTGGTATTGTGCTATTCGTCACCTCTTCTTATCTTCTCCCAGGTTAGCCACAGAGCGGAACACATTTCATTCTTCATCTTGCGACTCATCTGTGTTAATATTCAATGCCGGATTTTGTTAATTTCATCTCTTCCCATTTCCAGATGATCGCGACGATAGTTTTTATCGGTATTACTTTGGCTTTTTTGGGGTAATTTCTCACTTTTGGCACTTTTGGTCAAGAAAGAACTTTCCCTAGTCTACAGGAACAATAAGGTCCCTCACATATTCAAGTAAATCCCCCCAAAAGTGATTTTTTTTGTCTTTACTATTTCTCTGCAATCAACAGTGAAATAGGTAAAACATGCATGGTTGTAGGGCTGCAACTAACGATTATTTTGTAATCGATTAATCTATCGATTATTTTTACGATTAATCGATTAGTCGCTTGGCTGTGATTGGTGTAGGAAAATTTAATTTTTTCATTTTTTTATCACATAAAGCTAAAGTGGCGCCGTTTGAGGACATGTTGATGGAACATCACATCCGATTGGATGAGACACAGACAGATATTCATGAAATTTACAATGTACAAAACACTACAGACACTAACTATAAAAACAAAGTAGGTTTTCATCAAAAATACAACATTTTCATGTCATTTTTGCTCCATTTGAGTCTGTGTGAACCAGAAAACGATTAATCGATTACTAAAATAGTTGTCGACTATTTCAATAATCGATTAGTCATCGATTAATCGATTAGTTGTTTCAGCCCTACATGGTTGACCTAATTAAATTGATCACAGGTACAACTCATCCCTAAATAACATCGTGCTAAAGGCTAGCAGTGTTGTTATTCCAAAGCCCTACTCAATAGAGAGGCCCGACATCTCCGTTTCCTTGTTAGTCATGAGGACAGCTTGATAAAAATGCCGCCCGTGTCGCCTATCAGTCCAGCTGGCAGCTCGCTCTTTTCCCTCATTGAAAGGCGTTTGGCGTTGAGATAAGACAGCGCCGCATACCTGCATTAGCATGTTCCCCCCGGCTGCCGTGTTAGGACGACGACGACTGCCGATCGCCGTCAGGTCCGTTGTGTTTTGGAACTCCCCCCCGGGGCGATTTCACCGTTATCTGGGCCGAGCCAGACTCCAGCGCCGGGGCTATAAACGAGAGGGAAAAAAAGAGAGGTGATAGTCCTCGTCGTACCTTTATGAATAAAACATTACCTAAACAGAATGGGATTAGGCGAGAATTACGAGAGGGTCTATCCAAATTAAGAGTGGGTCTATCCAATTACCTGTGTGTCAACAGCCCTCAAGTTATTTCATATTGGAATTAATCCAGGGCAATCCTCAACTTTTACCATCGCCTTTTAGTGATGTTGAGGTGTTGATCCCGTTAAACGATACCAGTTTGGTACCATACAAAAAAGTTTAGGCACTACCGATATCGAAACAATGAAAGTATTGAAAGCAGGTACAGAATTTTTTTTTTATATCTTTCGATCCAAGTTTTAATGCTGTTGGTCCAGAGACAGCATTGAATTTTCCCCCTATTTTTCTCCCCTTATTTTTCCTCTCTGTTTTTCAAAAAAAAAAATCACATTTGTGACCCGCCATGGATTCCAAAGACACAAGTCGGCAGCCCGTGTCTCGAGAAAAACGCAAACAAAGATTTTTTGGGGGAAATTGGTGATTTTCACTTTTGTGCAGAATCGTTCAGTTGAAGTCACGAAGTAGCCTCTCCATGTTTAAGCTAGCAGTATTAGTATATTTAAAACTTTTAGGTTCAAAATGACTAGTTTGAGGTGGGTTTAGGGGCGTGACTTTGTCTGTCTGTATTTACATACTGAGTAAACACCGCGGAGGAGGAGAAGCAGAGCTGCTTTCAGTTGTGTTGTTGACACATGGATCTACTATAATATCAGAGGCCGGCGCTACTTGCGCTTTAAACTGGATTTACTACGAGTTTTTCTGAGCAAAAGGCAAAGGTTACTTCAGACGGGTGAGTGAAAGATTGTTTTTGCCAGTGTGTGCTGTGCTATTGTTAGCTAACATGCCGGTGTTAGCATGCGAGACAATGATCTAGTCACGAGGACTTAACCTGCTATTTACAAAAAATCAAGATCTCTACAAACTTAAACTACTCCATAAATGTAGTCAGCGCATCCCTAGCTTTGAGAGAGATCCGCTTCATATTTTCGGTTTTATGGCCAGATAAAGTTACGATGTTTTTTTGTTGTGAAATAAACAATCTGGAACCGTGCGCGGCGATGTCGGCCTTTTCTCTCCTGTATGTGCATTACTAAAGTAGTACAGGAGTCTTTTCTAAAGTTTATAACGTCAGTTATGTCCGGAGTCTGTAACTCTCTCTCAGCCTGAGAGTGGAGCTGACACAGGGAGGGACTGGGGAGAAGCGCAGCAGCATTTTCACTGTCACATGTCATGTTTACAACCATAAACATAAAGATTTTATTTTGAATTTTTTACTGAAAGTTCACACTTAAGTAACAGACAACTGTGAAGTGAAAGCAAAATGATACATGCTTCTGTTATTTTTGAAAAGTGGGGAGTGCACAAGTATTCATACAGCATGACTTAATACTTTGTGGAACCCCCTTTTGCTGCAATAACAGATGTTACAGATGTAACAGATGTTACACAACACATTCTCAAGCCAGTGAGATCAAGTTTATCAATTGATATTAAAAAATTACAAAGAACAATAACAACCTTCTGCTGTGAGGTGAGATCAATACATGAAACCAAAAAAAGACTGATACACATAATGAAACTGGTAAACAATGGTTTGTTGTTTGCTCCCTCCCTGTGCTTTACTGCTTTGAGGGGGAGTTTGACAGGGGGTGTGGCTTATCCCAATGAGATGTAAATGAGCCCTATTGTCACTCCCAACAGCAGAGAGGTGAGAATGGCCCAAAACTTTGGAGAGGTTTTTCAGGCCTTTGGGCTTTTGGAGTTGTTAACTTCAAATCACCGCTACACCGCCAGATATTAACAGATTTCCATGTGTTACACATCGTTGGAAAGCTTCGAGACTACACTTTAATAATCTGTGAAAATCTCAAAATCCCCAAAATCGACTTGTGTCTTTCATTCCTGTGGCTGGTCACATTTTTTTGCCCAGTGTTTGCCCCATTTTTCCCATTTTACTTTTTTTTTACACAATTCTTTCTTATTTTTGCCCCAAATATTCTCGTTTTCTCAAATATTTCCCCTCATTTTTATTACTAATATTATGCCCCCGTTTTTTACCCAATTTATTCCCCATTTATTCCCTATTTTTGCTAATTTTTTTAACACAAATTCTCCCCATTTTCCCCCAAATTATTCTCAATTTTTCCCACACATTTCTTGACATTGAAGATGAACCAGTTATTGCAAATGTGCAGATCTTCCACACTCTTCTAGATGACAAATATTTTAGTATCAGTATCGGAAAGAGGATCGTTCAGGTATCGAATATCGTTAAAGAACTGGTATTGAAGAAAATGTAACAGTACCCAGCTCTACAATCTTTTCCCATTCCGTAAGCCTTTTTTTTTCTTCTTCTCCAAATGGCTCTTGCTCCTGCAGTTAAACAGCTTACCTTTGGCATGACCCTTCCCAGTTTAATAAGCATTAAGAACTCCGCTGCCCCACTTCTTTCAAAGCTGCTAATTTGATAAGCGTGTGTGTGCGTGGGGAAGGGGAGGCTCTGGAACGCCGATCGTACGCCGGACAATTAAGCCCACATCTGAAGAAACGGGGGCTTTGTGAAGGGCCTTTTAGCACCAATTATGTGCAACCGTCTGAGTCACCGTCTCCCGCTCTCTAATGGGCCATTGTTGTTAAGTGAGCCATCAGGATACAGTGACAAAGCAATAAGCGGC
Source organism: Neogobius melanostomus (assembly GCA_007210695.1). NCBI lineage: Eukaryota > Metazoa > Chordata > Actinopteri > Gobiiformes > Gobiidae > Neogobius > Neogobius melanostomus. The sequence continues at coordinate 717,522 of VHKM01000077.1, forward strand.
TGCGTTTTGTTTTTAAAAAGGGAAAGCACCACTTTGGGATTTAATTGCTTATTATAAATACTGGCTTGTAGGATTCTTATTTTTGAAAGTGTCCTTGATTGTAATTTTTCTGAGAGATCTCTTGCTGATCTTTTCAAACCTTCCAAAACACTTTCGCCCATGCATTAAGTTTCCTTTTGTCGGCAATGAATATGCACGGCAATGCAAGTGCCTATTTCATCTGCGCATGCGTGGGTCAATCAGGTCCCTAAAATCAAGCTACCAAATAAACTACGCCCCAGTGAAATGTGTGAGCGAGCTCAGTGGACCGTGAATATTGAGGTATGTTGATCCATGACCGTGGACCATAAGGCTTACATGTGTTGGTTTAAAGATTTTGAGCCTTAAGTGATGTCGGCGTACTCGTTTATGGAGGAAAAGAAGATGAAGGCTTGACCAATTAAAATCAATCAAAGTTTTATTCCCTCAACTATTTAATTCTAAACGCAAGTTATCTGAGCGCTAAATCCCCTAGTAGCATGCAACATGGGCGGCTTACTCGGGGCGATCCGGATGCACCAAGTCCCTCGCGCTTGAACAATATATGTGACCAGTCACTAGAATCAAAGACACAAGTCGGTTCTGGGGCATTTTGAGATTTTCACAGATTATTAAAATGTAGTCTCCAAACTTTCCAACGATGTGTAACACATGGAAATCTGATACTATTTGGAGGCGTAGCAGTGATTTGAAGTTAACAATTCCCAAAAGGCCAAAGGGCAGAAAAAGCTCTCCAAAGATTTGGGCCATTGTCACCTCTCTGCTGTTGGGTGTGACAATAGGGCTCATTTACATCTCAAAGTATTAAGTCATGCTGTATGAATATTTATGCACGCCCCACTTTTCACTTTTCAAATTTTTGAAAAATAACAGAAGCATGTATCATTTTGCTTTCACTTCACAGTTGTCTGTTACTTGTGTGTGAACTTTAAGTAAAAAATTCAAAATAAAATCTTTATGTTTATGGTTGTTTATTTACTGTCAAAATCCTGCGCGCTTCTCCCAAAGCTTCTCCCCAGTCCCTCCCTCTGTCAGCTCCAGCCTCAGGCTGAGAGAGAGTTACAGACTTTAGTTATAACTTTAGAAAAGACTCCTGTACTGTTTTAGTAATGCACATACATTCTCATACACGAGAGGAAAAGGTCGACATCGCAACGTATCGCTGCGCGTGGTCGAATTGTGTTTATGTTTCACTGCACAAACCCAGTAACTGTACCTGGGCATAAAACCGAAAATATAAAGCAGATCTCTCTCAAATAAGAAGTGGCTGAAAGCTAGGGATGCGCTGACTACATTTATGGGGTAGTTTACGTTTGTAGAGATCTTGATTTTGTGTAAATAGCAGGTTAATTCCTCGTGACTACATGACTGTCTCCCATGCTAACACACCAGTTAGCTTACAACAGCACAACGATAGCCTCATCAAACAACCATTGGCACAGCAGCCACCAGCGATAAAAAAAAACCTTTGCGTGGTAAATCCATTTTCCTGTGTAAGTAGCTGCAGCTTCTGAGAGCCACATAGCATTACGTTGCATAGTCATGAAGCCACACAGACAAAGACACGCCCCTACTGCAAGCTCCAAAACCAGTCGGTTTGAACCTAAAAGTTTACGCTTTTAAATATACCAATACTGGTAGCTTAAACATGGAGAGGCTTCTTTGTGACTTCAACTGAACGATTCTGCAAAAAAGTGAAAATCACCAATTTTCAAAAAAATACCTTTGTTCACGTTTTTCTCGAGACACGACCTGCAGACTCGTGTCTTTGGAATCCACGGCGGGTCACATATAGAAAACAGTTAATGAATATGCATGACAGGGGCGTAGACCCAGGGGGCGCCTCTGGAATGTCTTTCACGTCACTTCCTCATCTCAATCTGACTCCATATATGGTATTGTCCTTCAGGCGGTCGCTCAGACTCCAGGTCAGCACCCTGCACCCCTGTAACTTTCCACAGTAGAATAGGACAAAGAATGTCGCGGCAACGTGTGGGTGCGAACGCCTAACCCCCCAATTTCATCTGAAACTCAAGGCACATAATTAATAATAATACAATAATAATAATACATCAACACAGTTATATATGAAATCAATAAAACCTGGTATGATAAAAATAGTTATAAAAATATTTCCACAGTGACATTTCGTGCACACATTTATTTGGTCAATAACCGAGGGAACAGTGCGGCTGCTCCCCAGTGCGGACAGGGGAACAGGTAGAGAGACAGAACATGGGATCAGACAGACAGAAAACCGACAGTCACTTTTTAAATCATTCACAAAGAAAAGTTTCCAAATGGTGCTGATGTTACTTACAGTGGATAAACTGCTGCATGTCAAATTAATGATCGATTCGCTGCATCGTACGCTGTCAGATCACTTCACTCACAAAAATATGAAATAAATGTGGATGTCAAATCTATGAGTGTGTGTGGATCTACTAGAAAAAGGCTCATTGTCTGGCCGCAATGAAAAATGGATTGTGTCGGGTCTTTTTCCCCCCAGCAAGGTATAAACTGTCTTTATTATTCACATTAAAATGACAAGATTTTAGTGATTTTTTTTTTTTAAACTTAGATTTACGTTTCTTAGTGATATACGGTGCCATGCCATTGGACTGACAACCCATTAGTCCGACGTCTCATTATTCCAAAAATGTACCATTGAGCAGAGGTGCCATTATTAGTCCGACATCTCTAACCCAGTGTTGCTGTGGACCCCCTCATATACAGCATGTGGAAGTGAGTTCCAACCTTTTTAAAGACTTGCATGTTCTATAAACTGCATGAACATTATGCCTGTCAACTTATCAAAACATGCGTCACATCTACCTTTCTTGTAGTCATTCCGAAGCTGGTGGAGCGCGATTCCTCATCCCTGTTTAAATATTCTGCAATATCGGCTGACATAAAGGTGGCCACAGTTTTAGACCCTGGACTTCATCCAAACTTCCGTCAGTCGCCTTCAAGAGGTCAAGAAATGTGTTTGTCTCAAACTAAGAACAAGGACTGGTAGTCACTCTTGACAGCATCTCTCTTCGTTCTTTCTGTTTCTGTCTTTTGCCGTACGCAGTCCTGGTTGTAACAGGAAATCCACAGTGACTAGAAAAAAAAATCATCTTTTCAATCACTTTTCAGTGATTGAAATGGTCCAAATCATAGGCCTCTTCATTGCTTTTCGGTATCTTTAAATGTTGTTTGGAAGCCAAAACATTTACCTTACCCATAAAACACCACGCGGCCCGAGATGTGAAACTCGCTTATTGTAGCGACAGATTGTTCCTCAGCTTTGGTTGCTTTTGTGTGGGGGCGATCCAGGTATGACGCGCATTATCCAAGAACAATGTCCAGTGTCCTGAGTTTTACATTTTGGATGGAGCATTATATTTCAGAGATATGGATATTTACTGGCAAAGGCCCAATATGACAGTTTATACAAGGAGAGTGGACAGATGGCGCAGATCATTTTTATGTTCTAGTAATAGAATCATACAATGCCCTGGCACATGCGCATCTATATAGACTCTGCTCCACCCTGCCCCCCAGTGGTTGAATGAAATATTTGTGTAAAGAAACACTAATGACCCAAATAGGTTGGGTGGATGTAACAATAATGATAACTTTCTTGTAGTAGAACAAAATCCCCTTGCAGTAAATGTGGTGTTTAGTGTTGTGTTTAGCAGAGATCGATCTTAGAAAATGTATTGTTTCGCAGAAGAATAGTGAGTAAAATTGGAAAAGTTGAAGCATTTATTTTGTTGTAACATCAGTGCCTCCCAATGGCTCCCTCAAAGCCATGTGAACTTTGGCGATATGAAAGCTGCTCACTGCTTTCTTCCATCCCGGAGAATGAACTTTGTAATAGTTTGGAGAAATGGGACGGAACATATTGTGGCGCGCTTCCATCGGGCTGTTTTTATCCGCGGAACAAGCCGCCCTGTTTGGATCTCGATTCTCTTCATGGAATCAATTTCACAGTGCATTACGGCGGCGTCTCCCTCGCAAGATCAGCCTGGATGTCATTTCGGAGGAATGATTTGTTTCGCTTCCATGTGCGCGCCGGCGTTCTGTACCTACATCTTTCACTTTATCATATTTGCCCTTTGGAAAATCTTTATTAGAGTGACAAACAGGCAGAGGGTCTCGCGGGAGATGGGGCCGTCTGCTTTTGACGCATTTCTCATGCCGTACTGTTGACAGACGTGGAAATGGAAGGCACGTCGGCGGTTATAAATATTGCAGGAAATAACAATCAAGGCTGTTTATTCTCGGTGAAGTTGTGCGTAAGTATGAGTGACTTGTTTTTGAAGAGGAGCGCTGTTTTGACAGATTTAGCAGCGGTGGCAGTAGAAGTGTGCCACCGGTGCCACCATGAAGAGGCTGACATTGAGCTGTGACTGTGCTTCACTGCGATATCTCATTCTAATAAAACAGGGCGAAAATAACACTTATCAACAGGTTTGTTCTAGCTCTATGGGTTTCCTAAGGGCACTCCAGTTTCCGCCATTCACTTAATACATTTGATTAAGGTTCCATCATTGTAATCAAAGAACTATTGTACAAGTCCTGATGTATTATGAAATGGGATAAGCTGTGTAAAAGCATGTGCCATTTCTTTTAGGCCCTGTCCCCACTCAGTCAAGCTCAGGACTAAAAAATTGTATCAATCCAGCGTATCATTGACACAAAACCGTCATTTTGTGGGTCTGTAAATGAACATTTGCCAAACCAGGTCCCAGTGAAAAGATCTCAAAACGCAGTCAGGGCGTCTCCGCAACTTTCTTAAAGGAACAGGCCACCGTTTTTACATACTGAGATATGTTCTTACCTGAGCTTAGACGAGTTGATGCGTACCTGTCTGGTCTTTGTGCATGCGCTCGGTCATTCAAATAGACCAAAGATGTTGTTAGCATTTAGCCTCTCCAAGCATATTCCTATGGCTCCAAACTGGTGTGAAGTTAGAAGCGACCAAGCTCTTCCAAGTTTTCCCTATTTAAATACAGTTTCAAGTATATCACAAAATTAAACATGTCGATTGTCTAAGCAGATAAAAAGGGGCACTATATTGTAAGTAAGGGATAATGTATAGAACGCCGGTCATTATGGGGAAAATAAGTACTGACAGGGCGTACTGGACTTGTTTTGCCCTGAAGGTGCTTATTAATTTTGTGCAACTATGCTTGGACAGTGTAACTTTTTACATAACTGTATTTAAAGTGCAACTAAACCCCAAATCCACTTTTTTTTACTGATAAGCTGCCTAAATGGGTGTCAAATAGAGTTGTCTACATGTCCCAGTCAATATTTTGACATTTTGTGCAAAATTAGTTCAAAATCCCTCTTTTGGGTCCAAAACTGAGTGGTTACTGCCCTCTTCAGGTTAAAAACATTAAACCAAAGTGGAATTATGTGATTGGCCAATGACCTTACCCATGCAACGTCACGGTACCAGAGCACGTCATCACTGCAGCCGTATATAACCCCCACTCCCTCCCGCATACGCCTCCGCAGCGAGTTGGAGTTGGATTCATAGCGAGCGAGCGAGTTGTGCAGCTACAAGCGATCGCTTGCAAGCAGACCGCTGTCACTGACAGCCCCAGACAAGGTGGGTGTGTATGTGTGTGTGTGGCTGTGTGGTTGTGTGGTTGTGTGTGCGTATGACTGGCCGTGTGTAGGTGTGTGTTTTGTGATAGAGGTCAGATGTGCACAGTACACTACTGCAGAATTGTTGCTTTTTGTTGTTGAATATAAATAAAGTATGACAAACCTGACCAATAAGTTAACAATATTATCTTGGAATGTCAATGGGTTAGGGACTTCTCTAAAACGTGGCAAGGTTTTACTCACTTGACCGCACTTAAAGGGGATATCTTATTTTTGCAAGAGACTCACTTAACGAAAGATAAGTAACATCAACTCAATCAAAGATGGACTTCACAAGTCTACCACGCACCCTTTAATACCAAAGCTAGAGGTGTAGCCATAATATTTAGAAAGAGTATTCCTTTTATACTAGAAACCAAGATAATCGATCCTAATGGACCTAGACCAATGTGGCTTTGTGCCAGGTAGATTTTCCTTTTGGAATGTTCGCAGATTGTTAAACATACTATACTCAGATTAGGACAATAAATCAAAAGCAGCAGTCTTAACACTCGATGCAAAAAAAGCCTTTGACTCCATCGAATGGCCAAATTTGCTTGAAGTGCTGTCTAGATTTGGCTTTGGTTCTAATTTTATAAATTGGGTCAAGACAATCTATGCAGCTCCGAAATCTTCTGTCATAACTAATAACACTTATTCAGCACCATTTGATTTGCACCGTGGGGTACGGCAAGGGGACTGTCTGTCATCACTACTATTCAATTTAGCAATTGAGCCTAAAGAATCATCCCTCTTTACATGGTATATACATGGATTCACGTGAATGTCTTGCATTGCTATATGCTGATGATATGCTTATCACTCTGAGCAAACCCGAAGAAGCAATTCCGTGTCTTTGCAGCTTATGACCACATTTGGAGGGATCTCTGGTTTTAATATCAACTGGGCAAAAAGTGAATTAATGTTTCTTGGTGAGGATAGAATATTGTCCAACTGTCCACTCAAGATTGCACAAAATTACATTACATATTTGGGTCTGAAAATATCTAAAGACATAGAGTCTTTGTTCAAACTAAATTTTGTGGAATGTGTGGAAAAGTTAAAATGCAATATAGAATACTGGAGGACTCCATCGCTCTCAATGATTGGAAGAGCAAACGCTATTAAGATGATAGCCCTACCCAAACTGTTGTATCTATTCCAAAACCTACCAATATTTATTGCACAGGGTTTCTTCAAGAAATTACAGGGTATAATTTTAGATTTCATATGGGGTTATAAAAAACATAGAATTTCCAAGCAACATCTGTATAGATCAACTCGTGAAGGTGGTTTGGGTCTTCCAGTATTCCAACATTATTACTGGGCTGCCAACATCAGAGCATTGCTCTACTGGCAGGAGGGCTCTCCTGAGAATGAATCACTTTATACTGCTCCTCTGTGGCTGCAGCTTGAACAGGGATCTTTATTGAAACCCCATACATCGCTGGCCTCTTTATTATTTACAGGTACAACTCCAAAAACACATTTAATTAGTCATAGCTTAGTGGTCCAAAATTCATTGAAAATTTTAATCAAAATTAAACAATATTTAAAAATTCCTGATATTTCAATTTACACCTCAATATGCCATAATTCCAATTTGTTCCAGCACTACAGGACAAAACGTACATAATCTGGCATAATAAAGGAATTAAAAACATTAAAGATCTCTACATTGACGGCAAATTTCCCACATTTGATGAATTTTCATTGACATATGACTTGCCTAACTCTAATTTTTTTGTTACCTCCAAATAAGAAATGTTGTCAGGAGTAATCTGAATAACTTTGAAAGTATGGGTGACAGCATCCCTCTGTTTGATGCGTTGAGCTTACCAATAACTTGTAAAAAGCTCATCAGTAAATGTGTCAAGCTCTTCACACTTGAAGGTAAAGCATTAAATAATTGTAAAGAGGCGTGGGAAAAAGAGATTGGAAGTGCCTTGCCCAATAACATCTGGAGCACCGCTCTCACTCGTATTCACACGTGCTCAATCAATAGTTCACACAGATTAACTCAGTTTAAGGTGATTCATCGATTCCACTACTCTAAAGTTAAGCTCCATAAGTTCTATCAATCGGTGTCTCCTATATGTGACAAGTGTAACAAAAATGAAGGCACTTTGCTGCATTTGCTCTGGGGTTGCCCTTTGATACAAACCTTTTGGTTAAGTGTGTTTTCTTTTTTTCTAAAGTATATGAAAGGACAATCAACTCAGATAGAGACTTTGCGCTTTTTGGAGCGTCACTGAATCTTATGGACATCCCTACAGACATTCAAACTGTTATCTTATTGGGGACTGTCATTGCAAAAAAACTGATTCTCAAAAACTGGAAGGGATGTGCTACACCTTCTTTCCAGAACTGGCTCAACGAATTTATCTCCATAATACATCTGGAAAATATTCGCCATGGAAATAAAGCTTTGGGCCACAAAAAAACAAAAAAACAGTCACGCCCTTATTTGCGGCCAAGAAAAGCTAACATTAGCAGCATTATTTTTGCCATTTTAAATACAGCACCATTACCACTGTTACTGCTCAAATGTTTTGTAGGTACAGCACAATTACTGTTATTACTGACACTACTAGTCTGCTACTAATACTACACAACTATAAAACTATTAGATCAACTATTTTGGTAACTTCCAAATATGATTATTTATGGCGTGTTTCAGTGAAGTTTGTACAACATGCACGGACAGTCGGACACCGTTGTTTTGAAGCATCAACTACACTTTTCCCCCACGTATTTAGTCATAATTTCTTACCTTTCAAGCAAAAATAAGCTGCGGGTCTTTTGAGAGAGTCTCTCAACATTTTCCGATGTTTACTCTGGTTCTTTGCCTACGCCGATCAGACTCGAGTTTCGCCTTTTTTGTCACACTCGAATAAACTCTTTGTTTCTTTTTGTTATTTGGGGTCTGGGCTGGAGTTTCGATGGTGCTTAAAGCCGGTCTCCTCTTATTCTCCGCTAAATCCATCCTTCTGAAGTTACCACTCGCTCAGCAGCGTCAGTATAGAGGAGATACAGCTAACGCTACAGCTGAGCGTGAACGCGCATGACGTTATTACACATTACGCTGTTTGCTTGTTCGACCCGAGCATAAACTATTTAAGTGACTTTACAGGATGTAGAGGCAATTGAGGTGAAAAGGCCAGGGCTCATTCTACTCACAGGGCATTGCTGGAGCATGTATGAGGAAGACATTTTAAATTTGTATACATTTATTTGTGGTTAAACTTATGTATAGTCCCTTTAAGCAGACACTGTTTACTCATTCTTACGATTTTGTTGAAGACCACATTTTAAGCCCAATTTAGGCAGAAATGTGAGAAATTTCAAAGCGTTCACATACATGTTCCTCGCACTGTACATACATACATACATACATACATACATACAACTTGCATACAAAATTTTTAAATGCCCCTTTCTAAATGTTCTACACATCTCTATGAAAAATAACATATTATATGTTTCAATAATAGTCTTAGTTTTGCATTTAAATGTTAAAAAAGCACAATTACGACACATTTGTCACATCTTTTACTCTCTATGAACAAGGACTTTTGAAGCAGTTATTTCATCAACGGCTTATTTCAAATGAACACAAATGAGCCCCAGGCGAACAAGCATTGATTGTGAAGAGGCCTATTGATTAGTCCATTGTCATGAGCAACGATGCTAATTAGCCTAGCCTTTAGCCTTCACTGAGAGAGACAAGCCTGATTGCAAAACAGAGACTGCATTAATGTGCGAGCTATAAGTCGTCAAGGCATTGTCAAATGTTTCACTGGAAAAAATTGAAAAATGGTACATTCAGTTACCAATGTAGACAATATTGATTAATATCCTGACATCTCATCAAAGTCAGTTATTTTACTTTTGTCAATAATAAAAATGGCAAGCTTTATAAATCAGGGCTCTCGTGCTGCAGAACTCTTTCCACATTTTTGAAAGGACCATTTACTTACTCATGGGTCCTTCACCAGGAATCTCCAACCAGTAGCTCGGGAGCTTCAGCCCTTTCCAAGTAGACCTCCAAAGGCTTTCTAAATTAGTTTGATGAGTATATGGATTTTCTTCCTCTGAACTCCTTGGAAAAAAGGTGAGAATTTATTTTGGTGGGTACATTACCGGCTTTTATCAGGCAAAAGGAAAATCCAGACCAAGCTCTCAAAACGCTTTTTGAAAGTTGTAAACACCCATTATACATAACCTCATTTGTTCTAGTCTGTATTTTGTATACACATGGATGTGAGTTTGGACTGCCTGCCCTCGTTCGCCGCTCAAACGGATCGTTGCAATCAGATTTGTTTATTTGCCGTAATGGTTGTTCATGAGCATCGCCAATCTTGGGACGCAGAAGTCCACTCAATAACAAAAGGACCGAAACCACTTCCACAGTAATTAAGTTTTGTCATTTACAAACCAGTTCAAATGTTAACGCTAAACTGCTAACATCGGAACAACAACACAAGCCCACTCTTCTTTGCTGGTTTGTTCACTCTGCTTTCCTCGTGTTTTCTCCACCCTAGAAAGCTGGTTGATGCCGCAGTGACTGGCCTCATTCGCTGGTACAGTCTGGATTTTTCCAAGACAGTCTTGTGCACCTGTTGGAAGAAAAAGATGTGCCCCTTACAAAGTATCGACCCGGAACATGTTGAACACAAATATTAGCATTTACAACTATACAAGTTTCTTTGAAGAATAAGTAGCTCTTTGCCTCGTTACCTAAAAGTAGCTCACGAAGTAAAGAAAGGTTGGACACCTCTGCCTGGCACTGATCTATTATTATTTCTAAGCTTTTTGTTAATTTTAACATAATGTTGTCCCTCATAATATGCTAGCTCATTGTGTTTGAAAGCCTCTACATTTCAGTTTGTATCGAAAGTTCGCCTGCCTGGTGATGATGTGTTTACCAGTTTAGAAGTATTCTACTTAGAACTACAGTATCTTATGTAATTTCACGAAAAAGGCCTTCCATCGGTGCAGAAAATTGTCAGTGCTAATTATCATTAGGTGTCAAAATCCCAAATATCTGAGTCGGTCTTAGAAATATCTATATCGTCCGGTCTCTTGCCAGCACCAGCAAAAAGACAGGAAAGTTATGTAAGCTTGCAGAAATGAAAAGGGGCATGGAGGTGTGTAATGTTCAGGCGAACAGGGCATTGGGAAACAAAAGAGCAGGTGTGTGGTCATCTTGAGCGGGTGGTGGATGGGTGCAGATGTCTCAGCGATGCTGTCGTGCAGGTAAAGTGCTGCCTAGATTACCTCTGGGGTCTTATTACACAGCAGACTACAACCAATCTGGAAATCTGGTTGGAATTTAGCAGGATCTGCCACACTCTTCCTTTACTTTAAACATGACACTTTGAAAACATAATGAAAAATCGAATTTAAATGTTGCTAATGTTCTATGTTTGTTTCGTAGGGCTTAAATGCTGTCTTCCGCAAAGGGTTGCATTGTTATACGATCCTCACCAATTTTGGCCTGAAGCAAGTTCCAGGATAATGGCCAGAAAATCACAAGGCTGACATTGACAGACAACCGCTGACTCAATAACTCACTGGGGGGCTCATTTAGATTCACCACAAACCAAGAACGCGCTGGAACACCGGGCAAGCAGACTGGCAAAACACCATTTCGGTTAAGTTTAGTTTAGTTGACATCATTGCACATTTGGTAGATTTGACAAAAGTTGTCAAATCTCAAGTTCCATTAGTCTGAACAATGAAATAAAGGTATGGTGAAATGATCTCTAAAGGGCATTAAAGTTACAGATGAGACGTTCCCTTAACATTTAATACAAAAGGAAAGAAAAAAAGTAAAACATTTGGGCACCCTGCATCATTCGTACATAGCATCTCAGCTTGTAAACGCTTTTTGAATGCAGCCAAGAGTCTTCATTCTACGATAATCTTCCAGTTCAAACAGATTTCTGGGCTGTCTTGCAATAACTGCTCTGTTAGGCTCATACAGTATATATGATGTTTGGGTCAGGAGACTGTGAAGGCCATGGAAAAACCTTCAGCCTGCTGCGCCTCTCGAGTTAGTCCGTCATGGGTTTTGGGGTGTGTTAAGATCATTACCCATTTGAAGAAGCCGTCGACTTTTTAACTTCAGACACCTCACATACAGTAGAAACTAGATGTTTACATACGCTATATAAAAAGACACATATGCATTTTTTTCCTCAGTGTCTGAAATGAAACTAGAATTAACTTAATTTTCAAAAATATTTCTATTTGCTAAATGCCAGAAGAATGAGAGATTGATTTTTAGAAAAACATTTTTTTGTTACTTTCTACAAAGTCGGACGTTTACATACACTAAGATTACTATATGGTACTATTGGTTTAAACAATCATACGCAAGTATAAAAAAGATGGAAATGTCCAGGCATCATACAGGTCAGAAAGAAGGCGGGTTCTGTGTCCCAGAGATGAACGTGCTGTGGTCTGAAATGTGGATATCAACCCAAGAACAAATGCAAAAGACCTGGTGAAGATGCTGAAACTGGTAAGAGTTTGTCATTATCCAGAGTGAAACAAGTACTGCACTGACCTTCAATCGAGTCTCTACAATAGTTTGTGAATTGTCAGCACCATTTCATCCCAATCTCTACGTATATTAGGGATAGATACAGACGGCATCTCTGGAATCGCCCATATATGGTCATGTTTGAAAACAGTTAAGGGGGAAAACAATGTGGAGAAAAATCTAAACTTTCTCTAATTATTCAAAAACTGCTTTAACAAATGCTGAATTATTTATGTATAGCTTTCTACCCAATAAACATAGAAAGAAATGTGGAGGAGCAAAGTGGTTCAAAAGCCCATAAATATATAAATAACGGAGAATACTAACATGATGCTTCACATTAGCATTGTGCTAATGCTAACTCTAGCTAGCGCTAGCTACGACTGCTGTTTTTTTGCTTCTTCTGAACAATCTGCTGCAAAATACAGGTCCAAATATCCATGTGGACCCGATTTAGACTTGACTTTATTTATGTGTGATAAATAAGTTCACGTTCCACCAGAAAATGGCTAAAAAGAGTGGAGAATTGTGTTTCCCAAATGATTCTGTTTTCCCCCTCGACAAAGCCACGCCCCCTTCTATGACGCAATGTCGTCAGTATCTATGAACTTGCAGAGAGCGTAGGACTACAAAAAGCCGTGACGGCAGCATTAGTATTATGAAGCTTTACAGGGGAGCCGGACACAGCAGTGCCTTAAGTTTGCGGATTCTTCAGAGTTATATTTCTTATGGACAGTAAAAGGTCAAGGACATTTTCTGGAAGAAGTAATACATTTATGTTAAGGTTAAGATATGTGTAATTTGGGTTGAGATGGTCACAAATTAGCTAACCTCGAAGGCTACTTTCTTTTTTTTTTGGTATGGCTACTGCAGGTGCTGAATGCTTTTGATGTTATTAATATTATATATATATATATATATATATATATATATATATATATAATATATATATATATATACATATATATATATACACATGTAAATGTAGTTATATGTAGAAATTGTTCAGCCTAACCACTCAATAGCAATGACATAAATGGGCGAGTTATTTATAGATGTTATAATTAAATGCTTTTAGAAAAAAAAGTGTGTGTTTTCCTTGTTAGCATATTGCACAAACCCAAAAGAAGACGTGAAAAAGTAGCCACACTGGGTTGATACATCAAATAACTTGATTAATGATGTTATTACTGGCTGTTACGGATGTTATTACAATATCAAAGATTTTCTTGTTGCAAGGCCGATAACGTAATAACCAGCCAGTAACGTAATAACATATTACGTTAACGGTCAATCGTTACACGTTATCGGCCATTATTACGTTATCGGTTCGTACAGGGCAGCGACCCCACAGATACGCACACTGTACTGAAGCAACAACAGAACGGACTGAAAGGTTTTGTGAGCTGCGGTGAGAACAAAATGTGTGTGGACAAATGCTGCATTTTGGTGGGGTTGATGGAATCATCCAGAAGTGCTTAGGCAAATACTAGAGGAAAGAAGCTGCTAAAATAAGAACTATGAAGGTAAGGCACGACAAGGCAAGTTTATTTGTATGGCACATTTCATGTACAAGACAACTCAATGTGCCTCACAGCAATACCAAACACACAAGCACAACTGCAGAGATTTGTACACAAGCAGAGCCATTTTAAAGTCCATTTTCTGTGCGACAGGACGCCAGTGCAGAGACCAGAGCACTAGACTAATATGGTCGTATTTCCTGGTTCTTGTCAGGACTCGAGCCGCAGCATTTTGGATATACTACAGCTCTAACAGCTCGCTTGGAAAGGCCAGTGAGCAGGCCGTTACAGTAGTCTAACTGACTGGAGACAAATGCAATAATTAATCTCTCCAAGTCTGGTTTAGACTCCAGGGCCAAAGACAATGATCTCCATTTTATCTGTAGTTAACTGGAGAAAGTTGTTTTGCATTTACACACTAATCTGTTTGATACAATGACACAGTGTATCTACAGGCCGATGTTCACCCGCTGTCAGTGAAACATAGATCTGAGTATCGTCTGTGTAATTGTGATAGGACATGTTGTTACTGGATATCAATGGACCTAATGGAAGCATGTACAGATTGAACAAGAGGGGCCCCAGTATCGACCTGTGGAACCCCACAGGTCAATGCTATTTGGTCTGAGACCCAGTTTCCCATCGCAACATAGTGAGTTCGGTCCTCAAGGTAGAATCTGAACCACTGCTAATGTTAGGAAGGAAGGAAGGAAGGAAGGTCACAAAGCGCTTTACATGGGACAATTTTACATTCACTCCTCACTCGGTGGTGGTAAGCTAGGTATGTAGTCTCAGTTTCCCCTGAGGGAGACTGACAGAAGTGCACACATCTGCGCCAACCGTCCTTCTGACCACCATCATTATTCATGCGCACACGTCAGTCATCCTGGCCTATTGTACATGTTTTAAGTGGAAGGGGAAACCGGAGTACCCCGAGAAAACCTACGCAGACACGGGGAGAGCATGCAGACTCCACCAAGAAAGGCCCCGTCCAGGTGGGAATCGAACACGGGACCTTCTTGCTGAGAGGCACGAGTGCTAACCGCTGTGCTATCGTGCAACACCAGCTAAAGTTGCGCTAAATGGCTATCATCTGCAAAATCACCTTTTCAGCAGCAGTATGTGAAATATTAAATCCGTATGACTTGCATGTTAATAGTGAGGGCTGTCCTCTATCTCATTGGCCAGCATCTGTTCATGTCACGTTAGTCTTGGTTCAGTGTTGCCCAACAGGGTTGACCAGGCTCTGGGCTTGGTGGGCCTGCCAGTGGAAACACGGCTATAGAGTTGCTGAACCTAGGCCTGACCAACTGCAGCAAGCCCCAGTTAGTCATGTTTTGGTCAGGCAGTGTACATCCTAGATTTGAATTCCTGTGTACTTGAGCGTTGCTGAAATCGTGTTTCCCTCCCTCTCTTCAGTTCCTCTTTACATCAGCGATTGAGCGTTGACACGTTGCCGAGAGCAGCGCCGCACGCGTCCAACATGTAAATAAGCCTTCACTTTTGCTATTGATTTTGCCTCCGGGTCACCAAACCGGGGGGGGAGGGGTGGACGTAGCGAACCGCGCACAGAGGCGAGCCCAGAGACACTGACTTGGCACCGGCATCATTACAGCGCGCAAACATAATTAACTAATCATGGCGCCTGACACATTACAAATACAGATGTAATTGACTGCCAATGCGAGTTTGAAATATTTATGGAGACGAGGCGCAACGAGCAGCCGGCGATACTGTAGGAAAACACAGAACCTAATTGGATCGGCCACTCCTTTTCTAAAAAGCCAATTTGAAAAAAGCAATTACGGGGGGTGACTTAATTTGCGGCGGAGTGACGGATAAACGCGCGGGGAAACTGTTTTTAAGCCTTCTGACGAATCTCTCTGGCGGAATCCGGCTTTGACTTTGCGGCGGGATTGAATCAATTCCAACATAAAAGGTATAAGCAATGAATAATAGAGCAACCAATTCGAGGCGCGGGTGGAGTTGCACGCGGGAGGAGGGAAAAAAAGGAAAACGTGTCCGATCCGGTGATCCCATCCTATTATCACCAAAGTCACCGTCGCAGGCAGCAGCTGATCAAACACCGGGCCTGTGAAGTTTCCACACCAAAGGGAAATGGAAAGAGGCAGAGATTGGACGTGGGGGGTGGGTGGTGTTTGGTGTTCGGGGGAAGGGCGGGTTAGGTTCAAGGTGAATGAGATCAGACCTGTATTTATTCTTGTACAAAGGAGAGCGCGGTGAGGCAGTCACCGGAGAGATACGGGCTTCAAAGCAGGCGTGAGGGTTGTATTTACCGTTAAAATGTACAGTGGGGTCTGATGGAATGTGTGCGTTGCGTCATGTTGGCAGACAGGAGAAAACGGCAGCGATGTTATCAATGCAATCCTCCAGCGCCATTGGTTGGTTCCGTGATCACTCGGGTTTACTGGAGGTCGATCGATATGGGTTTTTCTCAGGCTGATTTTAATTATGTCTCGACTGTAATCTCGTGTATGTTGCTTCTTAACTGTAAAATGTGTCAGTGTTGCTTGTGACAGCAGGGGGCGCTTCATTAGGGGCGTAGGGCTGATTTATTCAGGACATGTTTAGTTGGAAGATTCTAAAACACAGAAACTCAATCAATCAATGGTTTGTATAGCCCAATATCACAACAGGAGTTGCCTCATAGAGCTGCACCGAACATTAAGGCAATAAAACAGAGCAGTAAATAAGACAATGTAAAGTTCAGGTGAATCAAGTATCCAGGCAAACATAATGTCCAAATAAGCGTCAGCAGTAGGTGGTGACGAGCGGCGCGGGTGTCCCCTGTCCTTAGACTCTCCAGCACGGCGAGGAAAAACCCGGGGGGAGAAAAGAGAAACCTTGGGGAGAACCCCAGAAGGAGAGATCCACTCCAATGGACGGACAGGCTATAGAGACCCAGGGCCGATAGGAGTCCCTCACCAGATGGGCCAAGATCGCAGACCATCTAGTCCTTGTATTCCAGAAGGCAGGGTTCCTCTGTACAGCCGGGTTCCTCCGTTCGATCTAGAACGGCACTCCCGAGGGGAGTGGGACAGGAGACACCATGTGACTAGTAATGTTAGACTAAGTTAGACTTAGGGTCTTAAACAGGCCAATTCAGTGTCTGCTTTCAAATCGAGGCTGAAGACGCACTTTTACAGAAGAGCTTTTATAACCTAAATTGTTTTACCCTTAATGTGTATTATGCATTGTTATTTTTATCTTTTTTATGGTTTTATGTGTTGTGGTTTGTTTTTTTTAACTTAATTCCTTATCAAATCTGGAAAGCACTTTGTAACTTTGTTTGAAAAGTTCTTTACAAATAAAATGTATTATTATTATTTATTATGTACCTACAAACTACTAATACACATTATTCCATCGTGCATATAAGCCATAGGAACAAGTTATTACATATAGCTACATAGCACATTACATTGGATTCAATTTGGCAGGTACAAAGTATCAAGGCTTGTGTAAAATAAAGTACAACCTTTCATATTATATTAAAGCTACACCGCGTAGAATTTTACCCAATAAATAAAATTTTCATCATTGAAAAAAACCTCATAAATGTATAAACAAACATGTGCTTTTGCTGTAAGCGGCTTAGTTGTAGTTTATTTTTTCTTCAGTCATTGTAAACATTTAGATCACATGTCACATGTTTTCAAAGATCTTATACATTATACAATAAGAAAACGTGTACTTTAAGTATTTAAGTGCTAAATGAAGCCTGACTGAAAGGGGTTTAGGCTGAAGTTAAGACTTATACTGCCTAACCCCTTTTACAACTGAGACACTATGTCCAAAGATGACACATTATACAGTTTCTCTTATACCAACGATTGTAACACGTAAGCACAAAACTTAAACTTCAACAATCAACATTACGTTATGCATCCACGATCAACTTCTTTTCTAATGATCTTCACTCAAGTGTTCTATACTTCTCCATAATGTTTCACTTATACATTTTCTTAAATGCTGTAATAGTTGTGGAGCCCTTAAGTCGAATATGTAAACCGTTCCATAGGTCAACTCCTTAACTGATAAACACCTCCTCTTAGTATTACTCTTCGCCATAGGTTTTTGTAGCAGATCAGTTCCTCTGAGGTTGTATCTAGATTCTCTAGTTTGAAACAATTATTGTAAACACCGAGGAAGCATGAGATTGTGAGCCTTGTACATCACAACTGCTGTGTAAACATCAGCACGATCATCCAATTTTAAGATATTTAATCTACTAAAAAGTGACTTTGTTGGAGCAAGGTATTCTGCATGGCTGATCACTCTAATTGCTTTCTTTTGTAATAAGAAAATAGGTTGTATATTAGTTTTATAGGTGTTCCCCCATATTTCCACACAATAGCTAAGGTATGGAAGGATGAGGGAATTGTACAGTATATATATATAATGCATTTTGATTCACAGAGGTTTTGATTTTACACAGTATAGCAATAAGTTTAGAAATTGAATCTTTAGTTTATTCATGTGTGCTTTCCAATTTAACCCGTTCACCTTCTACCTCCCCAATTTTGATTCGACGTGGTTTGTTTACTTCCTTGTTTCCAAATACAATATACTTCGTTTTATGCAGATTTATGGAAAGTTTATTTACATCAGACCATTTTTTTGTATCTGAAGTCAACAGAATTTGATATTTAAACAGTTCAGGTCCTCAACCAAATCATTCTTTGATTTCTGTGTTGAGCTGGTCATTAAGAGCATGTTTTGTATTGATGGCAAAAGTTTACTCCACATTGTTACGCAGTGTGCCTTTAAGTAACTCTTAGACTTAGTCGTAATGAACTGTAGCACACTCTGCTTTGCACTAGTCTCTTTCTGTAAGCGCCACTGCAAAGTCAAACCAATCTCCAAACAAAGCCAGCTAAGTTGCTAACGTGCCTGTGTTGTACAAGGGGTCATTTGAGCTGCGCAATAACCAAGATACAAACTGAAACAAGCCTTGTACAGATCCAGTTATGTCTCTGGTGGGGAAAAAACATTCAAACATGTAAACCAGATCAATAAACTCCTGTGGAAAGAAAAGAGAGAATGTACAATACAGTGTATCGCATGTTCCTTATGTTTCCAACAATTTGATACTCAGCATACTTAAAGTAAGATTTCACATAACATTGGTTTCCATCTTTTGAATGTTTTGGACAGGCAGCAAAAAGAAGAGCATGATAAAACCCTGTTGCAATACTCCATCATATTTACCCAGCGCCAGTGAAATCCTCCTCATAAAAGTAATGGATGGGCCGTGTTTTGTTGCTGCAGTGAATGTCTCCCACTGTTTCCACTCTCCGAGCAAATAATGATTTACAACTGGTTCAATTAGCTCACAGGACCTAATCTAGAGGCAGAGAAGTGCTGCACTGCCACGGCCATAAATCAAACGGCATTTCCCCACCGACAGCTCCATAACGCGGGGACGCATCGCTCTTGAAAACGTGAATCTACACATCCAAATCTATTCGTTTGTGCTATTTCCCATCCGTGATAAAAAAAATAGTCCCAATGAGTGCCTTGAGTAAGCTCGCGCGGCTAAATCATTAATTTTGCGCAAACTATTTTGGGGCTTTGGAAAAACAGCTGTGTTAATCGTTGCTGATTGGGTTTGTCTGCGAGCTTTCGTTCATTTGCATTTTTGTTGTTGTTGTTGAGGCGTATTAAAAAAAAAAGTCGGGGCTTTCGGAACGCATTGAGAAGCGAGTCGGCAGATGGTTGCTATTCAGCCTTTATCAAGCTACGCTAACTTTATGTGTTTGAGAGGAGTCTCGGGAGGCTCGTTACCGACGCTCACCCGGCGCTGTGGTTAAAAAAGCACAGAGGTTGAACACCTGGCATCTGGAAGGAACACGGGCTTTACCTGCACAAGTCCAAGGGATTGTACGGCAAGGAAAACAGACTGCGAGGTTAATCCAGCGCTTTGGAAACATTTCTTGAAGAAAAACACAACGGATGTTTTGTTGTTGCTCAGTTGCTTTTGCATTTTATTCATTAGAGGTCGAATTTGTTTACATTTATGTTTAAATTAACATACTCTCAACTGTTACTCAATACGAGATTAAAAACAAACACATCCCAAACACACAGTTTACAATATTGTATTTATTTATTTTATTAGTTTATTTGACAGGGACAGTACACATTAATGAACATTTCTGTAAATGTGTCAGTATTCGCTGCAAAGCTAGTTTTCAACTGTTGTCCCTGGGCCAGGTGTATAATGCTAACAACAATTATAAAACATAAAACAATTTAAAAGTTGAGGCTACAGACTTACATAACAAATGTTGATACAATTCATACATTAATAACATCTGAATGTTCGTTCTGTGACTTGCACAATAGAATGGAGATTTTAGTGCAAGGGCAGGTCATACAGTTCAAACAAACATTATAAGGATAAATATGTACAATTATTATTTACAAAGCCACATCTGTGCAGAGGATCCTGACACTTGGCTCAGTCCTGCACCAGGAGATCTGTAAAGGGTATAATGAGCACATCGTTGTTTGGATTTCAATCAGTTTTTTAATTCCTAAATGTTTTTTAAGTTCTAAATGTGTTAAACGTGGGGGATTCTCTTATAGTGAGAGGGATGCTGTTCCGGATGTTACAGCCCCTGACTGAAAGAACAGTCTGGCTAAAGGTGGTATGTCTGAAGGGCACTTCACAGTCTCCTCGAACCATAGACCGAGTGGCTCTGCCAGAAGAGGATTTCAGTTTTACGAATTCCCTTAATGAAGTCCATTGTGGTGGTCATACCGCCTTTGCTCTGCCCAATCCCGTCAGATCTTGGAAGCTAAGCAGGGAAGGGCCTGGTCAGTACTTGGATGGGAGACCGTTTGGTAACACCAGGAAGCCTAGCGAATGTAGTGAGTGAGTGAGTGGTTGGTGGTGGTCGGAGGGCCGATGGCGCAGACTGGTTGCCTCGCTTCCGTCAGTCTACCCCAGGGCAGCTGTGGCTACAACAGTAGTTTACCACCACCGAGTATGGAGTGAATGAATAATGACGACAGTGCAGCGCTTTGAGAAACTTGGTAATACAGGCTTGTAAAGCGCAATACAAGTGTAAGGCATTATTATTATTATTATTGAGTATTTTGTAGACCATACAAGCAAATTTAAAGTATTTAAAGTTTAGAAGGTTGTATGTCTCAAGAATGAGGCAGTGGTGGTACGAAACAGGTTTTCTAGCAAAAACTTTTAAAGCTTTTTATATAAGGATTCTATTTATCTATCCACACTTTTTACAACCAATCAAGTACACAGCACTGTATTCAACAGAATCACATCAAATGACTGCAATAAAACATTACTTATGAGCGTTATTACACTCATCTGTCCGCTGATGCAGCTGCTTTTAAAGTTGTGCTTCGATCAAGTCATGGTTTGTCCTTCAATAGTCCGAGGGGTTTCTTCAACTGCTTCCTAATTACAGCAATGAAGTGCCATTTGGAAATGTGTTGCTTAAAGGAACAGGCCACCGTTCTTCCATACTGAGATATGTTCTTACCTGAGAATAGACGAGTTGATACGTACCTGTCTGGTCTTTGTGCGTGCCCTCAGTCATGCAAAACGACCAAAGATGTTGTTAGCATTTGGCCTCTCCCAATGTATTCCTATAGCTCCAAACGGGGGTGAAGTTAGAAGCGACCACGCTCTTCCACGGGCACAAAGACCAGACAGGTACGTATCAACTCGTCTAAGCTCAGGTAAGAACATATCTCAGTATGGAAGAACTGTGGCCGGTTCCTTTAAAGTTTGTAAACTGTAAAGCTACAATTTGGTATTCAGTCAAGATGCCAGATTAAAGAGAACTAACCTCCTCCAAAGCTATATGTGTCGTAGGAGTAGGCAAGTTTGCTTGTTTTTCGCACCCTTGTGAACAGATGGGGGGCCAAGCCTGCCTGTGGTGGCTCAAACTCATTAAAGAGAAACTAAAGGTCAGACCAACTTTATTTTCCGCTGATAAACTGTATATCTGAGGATTTTAGAGTTATCTGCTGTTTCAACTGAATTTTTTTGTTATTTCAGAGTAAGTATATTTTGCACTTATATATAGGCTAAAGCCGTCTAAAACCGTGTGTGTGCTGCCCCCTCATGGCTAAAAGGTAAATGGAATTATGATTTTGTGAACCTGACTCCATGACTCCACTTCATGAGCTCGCATCGGATCAGCGGATCCTTCCCTGATCACGCCCAGCGAAGCAGGAAGGAAAAGTGTAGGTTTTCTGTGTTACATCCACAAAGCAGCAGGAGTGTGGGTCATTACCGGCCGTGCGTCTGTGTTTATTTGATGCTGTTTGGAGCGGTTTCTCGTGGCACCTCTCGCTTCCCCCACGGTCCGCCAAACCGGACCACATTGGCGGCAATTTCAAACAGCAAGTGTGGTCGTAGTTTGGTCTGTAGTTGCTCTTTAAAGACTAAACGGGGAGGTCTCGCACCCTGTAACCAAACGCATGTGAAACGGGATGACAATATTTTTCAGTATTTTGAGAGTACTTAAACATCTCTAAATCATCAGAGGGTTAGGACCAGGGCTGGACTAGCAGAAGAAAATTGTCCCAGGTAGGGTGACCAGATGAGTTGACCTGAAATTCGGGACAGGATCCCCCGACACGCACGCATGCGCACACACACACACACACACCACACACACACACACACACACACACCACACCACACACACACACACAAACATAGAAATATATACTGTAACACTGGACTGTATCATTTATCCACAATAATAACACTCAGATCTGCTCAAATAAACAACTCATGAAGACAACCAATGCAAAGCTCAGTCTTACCTGTAGCAGACAGACTGTTTTAGCTGAACTCTTACAGATGGATTTTTCTGTTACAGAGGTGATTCTTATACAGGCTAATGTCCGTAAATGCAAAGTGTCTAGCAAACACTTCCATGTTCTGGAGCTTGTGCTGTCATTAGCTCTTATCAGGCACCATTGTGTCTGAAGTCCGCCTCATCTCAGGGCACAGAAGTTTGTTTGAATCCATATTTACCCCTTTGTTTTTACCGCATCTACGGGGCCAAATGGCCGGGGCACAAGCCAAAGCAGAATGTGGCGCTACTCGCATTTACTCCCGCCTGCTAAAAATAACCAATGGCCGTGCGAGTAAGGAGGGACTTGCTAAACAGCAACCGAGGAGTGTGATGCTAACAGGCAGGAAGAGCAGCCAATCAGTGTTCAGAACAGAAGACCATGCTCGAACCATGCAAAAACAGCGTGGTGTGTGTTTACAGCGGAGAGAGAGAGGAGAGTGAAGACACAGATGAGCACAGGTCCGCGGCTCTGGTACTCTACAGGAGGAAAACATATTTTGTGGGACAATTTGGGTCGGATTCGGGATGAGAGCCTGGATTTGTCATGGTTTGGGTTTCATTATTTAGTTTGGTCGGGGTTTTTGTCTTGGTTTCCCTGTTTTTGGTTTTGTGTTTCTGTCCTGTGTTTTATTTTGACATTCATTGTCTGTGTCCGTGTCATTTTGCTTTGCCTTCCTTCTCTTGATTACCTGTCCCTCCCTAATGTGATCCACCTGTTCCCCGTTTACCTTGTGTATTTATACCCCATGTTTTCCCTTGTCTTTTGTCTGTTCATTGCATGTGTTGGGTGTCTCGCCTTGCGCGCCTGGTATCCTGAGTTTTCTGAGCCATGCCTTGTTGCTTCGTGCCTCAAAGTGAATGTTCTCGCCAGTACCTTCCTGGCTTGTTTTTTGTTTCTTATCAATAAATTTGCGTTCTACCTGGATTTGTGGCTGCCTCTGCATTTGGGTTTTTTTCCGCCTGCTTGCCCCGAACCCAGAATTTGACAGGATTTCGGGACTGTCCCGAATTTTTCGGGACGTATGGTCCCAGGACTTTTGGGTCAAGACCGGCCCTCCTAAAAAAATTAGTCATATTCAATGTGAGGCCATTAGAAATACAATAAACAACAACAATATAAGCTACAAAACTGAGGACAATAACTGCATGTTGTTTCTGCTGAATTCAAGCTAACGGCTCATAGCACTCACAATGTTCATCTTAAACAATCTTAAAATGTGCGTTCCATTAAGGAGGTTCCTCTTGCGACTGCGACACAAATAAACTTCACAAACTCAACCAAATGATCACAGTGTAGATTTAGGTAATGAAATGGTCACACTCACCTCGGAGTTAGAGAGGTGTGGAGTGAAAATAGAAGTCCCAAAAAAGGCAAAAACATTGTAAATCCTTTCAATGGATTGTGGGCCGCTGTGGTGCAGTACAGGCCTCATCTGGTCCAGCCCTGGTTAGGCCCCTAGTCCCCGGGTTCCCTAACAATGACTGCATGGTATGGGAAAGACAGTGTGTATAAAAAAAGATAAATGACCTAAAAATCTTGAATTTGACACTACTAAAAATGCTTGTTTTGTGAGAAATTTCAAATCTACTCTTTCAATAACTATAAATTCTCTTAATTTAAGCAATTTTAAGTCATGTAACATGGTCATGTCTTTCCAGTTTGCCAGAAAGGATCCAAGAAAGTGTCCTCCAAAGGCACAGTAGACGTACTTCTTGTCACGCTTTGGTGCCTGGTTCAGATGAGCGCGTTCACATTTTTTGGGGAAGTTTTGCTTTATTCCTCTGCAGACTCGGCTGGGGACCGTTAAATAAAACAGCCCTTCCTCACAAGCCCGCAGTACTTACTTTGGTTAAGAAATGTTTTCACCCTTTTATTCCTCGCGCACAATGCTAGCCCTGATCCAGAAGATATATACTGTCCAGCATTCCCCATCAAGGGCTAACCTCCAAAATCATGAAGAGGGAGCCCAGTTTTTCTTTGTTTGTGTTTTTTTTATTGCATTAGCAGACCCATCACTTTGCGTTACTATTTCATGATCCGGCTTTAACAGTTGCGGATTGTCGAAAGCCCGAGGCGTGAACCTGCCCGCAAAAACCATCCGAATAATTCAATCAGATTGCCAAGAGATCTCATTAGGAGGTGCCGGGGAACGGGACACTCGGCATTCCGCTTCTGAGTGTTGCCGGAGGAGACTGGGAGACCACGGCGGGGCCCGGTGATTGACACGCCGCCAGTTCTTTCGGGGAGTACGTTTATAGTTAAATTGGCTTCTCCGTCTATTCTTTATACCACTTCTTCTCTGTCTCTCAACTGGGGCCGTCTCTGATACCACTTTGAAGCGCCCCGCGTAAAAAAAGGACGCGGCCAGGAGAAGTTTGACGATAAAAGAATTTAATTTTCGGTGTGTCTGAGCTGAATTCCTTTTAAAGGCGACGTAGAGGCTTGAAAGTAAAACTAGTGGCTGCGAGGAAAGGGCACCGCTAATTCATCTTCTGTACATGAAAAGTGAGGCAGTTTGGGCTTTGAAGTGATTATTAAACCATTTATACTATATTGGCGTGGGTAATGTCATTGGTTTTTAGTCATTATTTAAAGCAAGGTCCGGCGGGTGAAGAGGAGAAAAAAGTGAAATTTCGAGATTTGTAGATTACTGATATAAATATGAGAAATGTATTGCAAGTTTTCCGTCTTTTCATATAAAAAAAAAAAAAAAGACCTTTTATGTATAAAATGAGGTAGGTGAATCCTCATTGCTCCACATCTGGAGATGGGTCCCCGAGCGCCAGCCTACACTGCTCCTACAGGTCACCCCAGCAGCATTGAGGATAACCCAAAAAAATGTGTATTTACCCGAGATCCCATCCCCTCACTGCCCATGGAAAACACAGTGTGCTGTTTCTCCTCTCCATGGATGTAGGTGACTGTCGAGCACCAGTGCTACTATCAAAATCGAGAAAGACATCAGGGAAAACTCAAACAGTTGCTATAGGAGTCATAAAGATGACTCTAACAGGCATGAATGACAACTTAATCACGTTGTAACATAGTGAATAAAGGTACTACAAAAAGAGGATTTTGCATAAATCCCCTCTTTACCAAGTAAACTCGTTTGTTTGCCTTCTCTTGTCTCCTTGGATCATGCATCTCGATGAACAGTGCTACCAAAACATGGTGGATTTTGATCACAATGTCAAACAACTCATGTTCGTTGTCATTTGTACAGTTTGGACCAAAGAGAAAGGTCAATACCCTGACAGAGTGCTTAGAAATGTGAGACAGAAGGTGGAAGTGGACTTAAGTTTCCAGAGATCCATATGATTGTGCTTGGTAAGGCCTAAAGCGCCCTCTGCGGGCAGTAGTGGGAATTAGAGACAGAAAAAAAAAAAACAGAAGGTACAAAGTTTTAGCGAACGGCATGATAGCAAATCAATGGTGTCTTAATAAACACACTTTTGGTCAAGGTTTATAGACTTTGAAAATGTGGAGGACCGTTTCGCGTTATGACTTATTACACAATACGATGCATAAAATCCAAAGCAGCATAGTCTCAGCTGCTGAAAAAGAAACTGGCTCAGGAATTACAGAGTTAAACTTGCGTAAAATATTACTTTTGAAATTACCATTAACCTGAAACAGAGCTTTATACAGGCTCTTATCAATGGAAGTGCAAAACCCAACATGGCAAATTGCTCTGATCCCATCTCCTGAGACTACAAGCTATTTTCCAATTGTCCTGTTTATCATGCAAAACATCCAACATCTGCAACCATGTTTACCCAGAGGATAATCTCTCGCAAGTGCAAATGATCAGTGGATCTCCTGCTCGGCTCACGCCTTCCCGCGGCGCACGAATCGAAGTGATTTTTCAAAGGGTCCCGCGGGCAAAATGAGGATTGTACAAATACATGGCGAGATAAAAGCCGGCTCAGTATCAAACTCATAAAAAAAGACAAGCTTGGATCTGTGTTTTGAATTTGGAATAAGGGATCTCAATAAGGGAGCGGCGCACTGACCGTTTTCTCAAGTTTAAAGTGTCCGCTGGGAGTTTTGGGCTTAATGGCTGCTGCTCGCTGGACAAAAGATTTGGACCGTGGTGGTTATGCGAGCATTATTGGTCTGTCTGGTACTTCTGTAATTGCTTTTTGTTCGTTTTTTTGTAGGTAGTGATCACATTTATTTTACAAGAGTTCATGAAAATTGTTGGTCACGCTTCTCAACCAATACATTGTTGAAAAAGTGATTTCAAGGAGGGTCACGGTGGGGTGTGTGAGGGCCCAATGGAAGAGGCTGGATGGGAAGCTTCCCTCCATACCCGTTTCCCTACGTTGAGGGAGCCATACAGGCATATTTCTCTAATGGCCACTCTGTCATCGCAGTGCAACACGCCATATGTCGTCACTTGGAAATTCCTGATCGCAAATTGATTTTTATTGTGGGTGGATGCCCCAGGGAATGTGTCCAAAAGAAAAAGAGGGCCGACCACGACTGTTAAAACACCTGAAAATGTTGATGTCGGGACGTTTTCTTTATTGAATTCTTCACGATTAACTAATTATTTTAAGAGAAGCCTGATCTAAGAGTGCTGACTTTGACACAGTGGACCACAGGTTAGAAAACTGGGTGGGAATCTCTGGTACTGCTCTTAACTGGTTCAAGTCCTATCTCGAGGACAGGATGTACTTTGCTGAAATTGGTTTCTGTGTCTCAGACAAAATTGCCATGACCTGTGGAGTCCCCCAGGGGTCAATCTCGGGACCCCTCTTATTCAGCTTGTACATGCTTCCATTGGGTCAGCTAATAAACAGCAATAATGTGTCCTACCACAACTATGCAGATCAGGGTCGATCTGAAATCACGAAATCATGTTCGATGCAGTCACAGAGTGTATCTACAGGCCCATGTTCACCTGCCGTCAGTGACACGTAGATCTGATCTGCGGTGGATCTGATTTCACCAGGTAATTAAGAGTCCAGGGCCAATGTAAAGTTGTTTGCCCAGGACAAATGTTACAGCCAGCCAATCAGCCTAATCCTAACATTGGTCCTGGGCAAACAACTTTGACATTGGTCCTGGACTCTTAATTACCTGGTGAAATCAGATCCACCGCAGATCAGATCTACGTGTCACTGACGGCAGGTGAACATGGGCCTGTAGATACACTCTGTGACTGCATCGAACAGATCAGTTTGTGGATGCAAAACAACTTTCTCCAACTAAACTCAGACAAAACTGAGATCATTGTGTTTGGCCCACAGACACAAAGACAAAGTGTTATCAGTCACCTTGAGTCTCTCGCTCTGAAACCAAAAAATCAGGTTAGAAATCTAGGAGTAATCATGGACTCAGACCTGAACTTCAACAGCCACATCAAAGCAATAACATCATCAGCTTTTTACCATCTGAAAAACATTGCTAAGATCAGAGGAATAGTGTCAAAACCAGACTTAGAGAGACTCATCCATGCATTTGTCTCCAGCAGGTTAGACTACTGTAACGGCCTGCTCACTGGCCTTTCTAAACGAGCTGTTAGAGCTGCAGTACATCCAGAACGCTGCTGCTCGAGTCCTGACAAGAACCAGGAAATACGACCACATTAGTCCAGTGCTGCACTGGCTTCCTGTCACTCAGAGAATAGAATTTAAAACAGCTCTGCTTGTGTACAAGTCTTTTCATGGTTTAGCACCAAAGTCCATCTCTGACATGTTAGAGCCGTATGAACCATCTCGGGCCCTGAGAACTTCAGGGAGGGGTCTCCTGGTGGTTCCCAGAGTCAATAATAAACACGGTGAGGCTGCGTTTCAGTTTCATGCAGCTAAAATCTGGAACAGTCTTCATGAGGATGTGAGACAGGCCTCAACTCTGACAATGTTCAAATCCAGGCTGAAAACGGCTCTTTTTACCCGTGAATATGAAAACTGAAAGTATTTTATCTGCACTCTTGCCTTTTACTAGCCTGGCTAACGCCAGACTAAAATCACAAGTGATATTTAGTCTGGGGACCACCAATTCATTTTCTCGTAGGAGAGGTGTGGTTTACGATTGTCCATAGCCGTTTATTGAGCGCTACGAATGTCTCTCATGCGTCTGCACGTAGCCATAGCCAATCGTATCATGGTATCAGATGACGTATGACGTACCTGCTGTAAACTTTTGAGCTAAACTATTTAGAACACGGTCTAAAGCTTGATCGAAAGATGGCATCGCGTCTGCTGCTGTCATGTTGGATCTGTAAATATTTTTTTATTTTTTTTATCCCTAAACAAACTACAAACTTCCGTATATCAAATAGCGCGTCATCGTCTTACCGTCCCTCCTCGTTCTGTGATTGGTGCCCAAATCCATGGAAAAATGTCGGCCATGGTCCCCAGGCTGTTGTGAAGTTCGAAAAGATTCGAGCGCACACAGCAGTCTGGCATTAGCCAGGCTAGCCTTTTACTGTAATTGATACATTTTTATGTTATGGTTTTATCGATTGATTTTACGAGCTTTATTATACTTGTATGTAACTGAAGCACTTTCGATTACCTTGTGTATGAATTGTGCTCTACAAATAAACTTGCCTTGCCTAAGAAGGGACGTAAATTTGCCTTCGCTTCATTTAGCCCCCTGTGTCATGGTCCACAGACCCTAAAGACCTACAGAATAACATCCGAACCGAGACAACATGCTTAAAAGAGTGGACCAAACCTTTCAAAATTGTCTTAATCAGTCAATGGAGGCTGACATAAAAAATATATTTTCAAAACTGTGTCAAATTCAGTCTCCAATGTTGTGTGACAGGCAAACAAATAGGTCATGCTAATGGAAATGTATAGATATGGGCTATAGTGTATATGATGCTATTTTTCTTGATAGGATTACTGCACAATTGGCCTGAACAAAATGTACCGGATGCAAGTCTTCACGTCAACAAATGATTGTGTCTGAGGATGGCAAATCCACTTTCGGAGAGTAAGGCTCTTAGCTATTGTGTTGGGCCTGAGTTGGAAACACAATGGCGTGGAACGGAGACGGAAGAGAAAGCCGCTTTTTATGAGAAAGGAGCTCATTCATAATCCAAGTTTGTTCCTATAGAGACGCTTTGATCACCCACAGCTCAGACGCCGAAGGTTTTTGAAGCTTTGAACCAGTTTATTGGGTTTTCATCTCGGAATGTCGACAGCTGGTGTTGTGCATGACGCGAGCTTGAACAGCTGCCGCGAACCAGTAAACAATAATTGTCAATATTCACATAATATGACTGACGCGGGTATTCGGATTGATTTTATATATGTTTCTTTTTGGCTAGAATCTATAGTCATGTCCAGGTGATCCATCGAAGACATTGATGTGTTTGGAAAAATGACAAATCTCGATATTGACTGAAAGTGAATTTTAACGGTTGTCCTTTAGTGCCCTGTGCCTAGGCGTCAAGCACCTATGACCCCTGATGGGATCAAGGATATAGTATGTAATGTATAGAAGTTATTTAGTTATTTGGGTAGTTATTTGATGCTTACGTTGTTGACAATAGAAGCCTGTCTCTTAAAATATTGATTTTAAATTGTGGTGAAATTTAAGGGAGACAAAAAACATAGCTTTGAGTCAGTGATATTGTTGCTTTTGTTAAGGGTAGGAAAAAAGAAAAAGGATTCATATTACCAGCTTTAGTAATGCAGGGTTTTTCTGGTTTACAAATGGTTTACACGTAATTTAGCCACTTTGTCTATTTTAGAGTTTGTTTGTTTTTTTTACCTGGTTTAGTCCTAATTTCTTGGTCTAGGCCTGCAATGGTGGTACTTGGAAGCAAGGGTTCCGCTAGACTTTTTTTTTGTCGGCCACTGTGGCCGGCTGGGTCATAAAATGTCGGTCATTCACAAGAATTACCGGCCATTAAAATATATATAATGAATGTGCATGGCTTATTATCAATAACAATCTACATTTAGACCGAGCGCTACACGAGTGCTTTAGTGGGTCCAAAACACGGCTTTCTAATGAAAGGACGACGTGAGAAAAATGCAACAACAGCTCAAATCCAAACATAAAGTTGTGCGTGTGGTGACGATAGAGGCGGCAGGTGCTATGCGGATGTATCCCACTCATCTGCGCTATAACTCCAACAGAAGATATATATATATATATATGACCCTAACGCTGTCTAGATCTGATCGCATCAGCTGCTGGGCTGTAGATGCCCTTCCGCGCTTTAACGTGGCTTCAGGTGTAAAATTAGCGAGTAAGTTTCTCACCGCTGAAATATTATGGAGGGACAAAGCAACAATGCTAAAGTCATCAAAAGTCAGTCTCGAGCGATTCAGAATGGACCCAGCTCTGCCACGCTCTTAACTTCATTATTTAACGACAACCCATCTCGGGTTGGGAAGGAAGAGCAATCCTTTAATGCAAACAAGGTTAACAGCATGGCAGTTAGGTTTATTTAAAGTGCATATGACACATTAGACACATTGTTTTGCTAAAACATAGTTAACACAATTACATTTAAGATTTTGCTAAAGATTGTATCCTGTTTTGTTTAGTTTGTAATGTTTTATAGTTTCACTTCCTTATTGGACACTAACAGGAAGTGACATTGAGTTGCCTTGTGTATGAAACAAGAGCATCTGGATGCAGTAAGTGAAGGGGCACGTGATCAGTGGAGCTCCAATTCTCCACTGGACATGACGTCAGCTCCGCTTCTTTATTTATTTAAGTTAGTTTCAATAAAACGCCTTTCGTACGCTCCACTATCCTTAAGGTTAGGATTAGGGTTAGGTTTAGGGTTAGTTTCGATTAGTTTGAACTAGCGTTGTCCTGCAGTGGTGACGTCATTTCCTGTAGCTCCACTGATCACGTGCTCCTTCACTTGCCGCATCCAGACCCTTCTCGTATGAAATGTGCAGTATAAATAAACATGCCTTACCTTGCCTTGAAGGCAAACAGTTTTATAATATCACCATGCCAACCATGTTATATCAATAAGAAATGTGTCAAACTGCTCTGGAACCTTACCTTTATCCGTCACTTCCTGTCAGCAGCTTAATAATTCAAATAAAAATAACTTTTCTTCATTAAAATTGTTGCTTGAGTGGATTTATTTTTTCTTTAGTCATGTGATTGGGGCATTTTGCAAGAGACAACTGCCCAATCTGAATTCATGCAGTGCACCAGTATCCCCGTTATGGAGAGCGGCTTGGTTTTGTCTTGTAGCGGTTTGCTCGGTGGGTCGCCAGATAGGTCTATTTCAGATGACTGCATTGTGGAAGTAAAATGCCCGTGGTCAGCGCGAGACAAAATGATGCTTGAGGCGGCCCAGGTTAAAAACCTTTTTCTGGAGTTGGACACAACTGCTGGTGCCTTGAGTTTGAAGAGGAACCACCACTACTGGCACCAGATCCAGAGGAATCTTCACCTGACTGGAGCAAAAAGCCTTGAGGCTTTTTATAAGAACGGGTTTCTTCAACAGATTGTGTCATGAGGGAACACTTTTGTAGAGGCGCACAATTTCTTTGTTTTCCCCCTCTGACTATACAGACTGCATTTTGAACTCACCCATATATGGTGATTTTTGAAAACAGTTAAGGGAGAAAACAATTTCGAGAAAAATCTAAACTTAGTAATTATGAATATAGTTTTCTACTAAATAAAGGTACAAAGACATGGGGAGGAGCAAAGTGGTTCGGCAGCCCATAAATATATAAATAACGGCGAATGCTAACATGATGCTTCATATTAGCAGCATGCTAATGCTAACTCTAGCTAGCGCTAGCTACAACTGCCGATTTTTCGCTTCTACTGAACAATCTGCTGTGAATAAACATCCATATGGACCAGATTTAGACTTGACTTTATTTGTATGTGCTAAGTAAGTTTATATTTTGCCAGAAAACGGCTAAAAAGAGTGAAAAATGGTGTTTCCCAAAAGATTATATTTTCCCCCTTGGAGAAGCCACACCCCGCCCCTTCTATGATGTATCTACGCCACATTTGCCAAGGCAACGGTTGGAATGTATAGATTCTAGATTTTTAACCTGTTCCGTTGGACCCAGAAGTAGAATGATCCCTTAAGAACTGGATTATCTCCATAGCAACAGGACGCTGACATCACTCAGATGATGTCACTGTAGGAGTGTGTTTCTGCATCACACACATTTCACTCGTTCACCCATCGCACTCGGGAGAAAACAGCTCGTCTCACACAGAAGTCCCATCAAACGAAACAGCAGCTCCTAAAAAGCAGGCGTTTCGTGTGGTTTAGTCTTTTCCTTTTAAAAACTAACTTAAGTAATCACCTTAGATAAGTCAAGATGGAGAGCCACAGTGGAAATGTCACCACCAATGACTCCAAAACCCCAGACAAACCAGACGAAGGCACGAAAGAGTTTCTTGAGTGGAAAATTCAGAGACGGGAACAAATCCAAAATGAACGGATCGATGAACTGTCTGCTGTTGTTCTGGAGCAAAGGAAAGAAATCGATAACCAGAAGGAAAAGATTCAAGCTCAAAATACGCAGCTGGCCATGCTTCGGGCAGAGCTGAAAGACCACAAATACAAGTGTGAAACAGTGCAGAAGAAGTACGAAAACGCTGAGGATCTCCACAACAAGTGCAAGAACAAGTATGCTGCTCTGAAGGACAAGCTTTTAGAAGTTGAGGAAAGGTTCGAGAGTCAAATCGCGATGCTAAAAGAGGAACACGACAAGGAACTGGCCAAACAGAAATGTGTTTACGTTGCTAAAATGACCAAGGCAGAGGACCAACATTCGAGAGTGGCCGCGGAATGGAACAGCCAACTCCAGAAAATGACAGAGAAATGGCAGGACCAACAAGAGTCCGCCAACAGGACCATACAAGAAAAAGAAGACCAAATCAACCAGCTTCTGAATGTGAACCATGAGCGGCACACTCATGTGGAACAGACCAGTAGGGAAGAGAACAAAGATACAAAAGTAACTTTGTCGATTGCACAACAAAACAATCGAGCACAAATGTTCAGGCTCCAGGACATGATCGAAGAATACCGCGGCAAAATAAGTGAACAAGCCAATGAGATCGCCACCAAAACACGAGAGATTACGAAACTCAAGAAGCAAAACGAAGCACAAGCCAAGACCATTTCGATTAGAGACCAAGACCTTAGCATTAATTTGAAAGACAAGAAGCGACTGCAGAAGCAGCTGCAGGACGAGGAGACCAAGAGCGCCATGATGGAGGTCAAACTCCGGTACGCAGACGAGGCCATCGGGGGGCTGGAGGAGGAGCTAGGCGAGTTGAAGGCGCTCCAGGGCAAGACGACAAAGAAGCTGAGAATGGCAGAGGTCAAATGCGAGGAAGGGCAAGAAAAACTACAACTCCTGCAACACCAGCTGCAGGTGTTCCAGCCGGTGCTCAGAGCGGAGGAGGACAAGTGCCGAGCCTTAGAGCACCACAATCGAGACTTTCTGGCCGGCCTCGAAGGCTGTCGGAATGTCCTGGAAGACCCGGGCACGCTCAAAAAGAAAGTCGCCGCCCTGATCTCCCACTATTTAGAAGGAAACACCAAAGTGAGAGTGGACAGGGACGCGGAAAATGTGAACATGCAGCTGGTGGGGCTGATTAAAGAGCAGTGTGAGCGCACTGACAGGATCGTGTCTCACCACAAAAAGGAAAAAGAGCAGTTCACAGCAGCCATGAACAACGCCAGAAAACGCACCGATAATGAAAACATGAAGTGCATCGCTTATATAAACGACCAGAGAATGCAAAACGTAAAGAAAGATAAACATTTGCACGATTCGTCTGCGTGATTCCTCTCCTCCGTTGTTGTGTTAAAAGCTACCAGGTTTCATTCACATCTGACATAAACGCAAATACCAAAAAATGAAATAAAAAAAGTATGCATTAAGACTTTGTTTGACTGAGTCTTTCTTGTTCATAACCAGACCCTGTGCCATCAGCAGTATTGTGGTGGGTGAAGTGTCTTGCCCAAGGACACGAGTACCGACCTTACAGCTATACATATAAGGTGAGTCGCTCTACGAAATGCGTTCTTCTAATAAACCTTGCCTTACTTTTCTTTCTGTTAATCGTTCAATGTTGCGCCTTTTAGTAAAGTGTTAGGAGGACACTTGTGAAAAGGTGTTATCCCTACTTAAATGTGATTTATTGATATTTACTGTATTTGTAATTTGTAATACATTAGCCTCATTGCCTTCCCCCATGCCACCTCATCTCGACGAAGTTCTAACGTTTCTTAACATTTGGTCTTAGACTTGCCATCTCCTACAACAGGCCTATTATCACAAGAACAGGCTAAAACAATGCATCTGCAGTCACATACAGTCAGTCTGTCAGTTATACATATTACATGATGCAAACCCTAAAAAGAATCAAGTTAGAACAACTGGAATAAACCTGGGTAGGTACCCACTATCTCAAGAGCCACATGCAGCTCTTTAAAGGATCTGTATCATGCTATTTTAGCCATTCCAAAGTAAAGTATAGGCATTTATATGATATATTGTACCTCTATCACTATGGAGTACTCATTTTTGAGAGAAATATAAGTATTTTCTGGTGGTATTTTTCAAACACGGAAGACAAGACGCTTTGATTCAGTTAACTCCGCCCCTCCCTCCGCTCATTCCACATTTGCAGTATTATAAATATAAATATTGCTGCAAAAAGTGAAGTTACTTCACATAATGCAGTTATAAGGAGTTGACATGTGCAACACAGTTTCATAAATGGCTAACACACACGCTAACACACATGCTAACACACACGCTAACACGCATTTTGATTGACTCACCGCTCAGTCTGGCCTCCCCATCATCGGGTGTTTGTTTACGTTATGGCACTCGCGTTGGTTATAAAAGTGAATCCACTTTGATTCTGGCCAAGGTTCACCAAGCATCCATCAGGTTGGTTGATAAAGTCGCTGAATCCCAGATATAGACTGTTAAAAAGAATAGACAGCTCCTCCTCACTCCTCCCCGTTTACCATAATGACCACTTTCGAGGGGGAAATCATGGCGGATTTACAGACTCCTCCTCCCCAGCTCTGACGAAGCATGTTCCTAATAAGGGCAAAAGGGCGGGATCTCACTGTAAACTCGGCCCTTGCGTGACGTGTAGCTCGCGCAGCTCCAATGCCAACAGTCCGACCTCCGTTAAGTAGGAGATTAAAAAAAATGTATTTCGAAAACCAGCCTGGTTTCAATTTTTTGACTAACCCAGCGTTATCTCATGAGGAATATGTAGCCATATTAAGTGTTGAAAAAATTGAAACCAGGCATTAAAGTTGTTTTTAACGTGTCTAAAGTCCAATGCTTTTCAATGGGGGCCTAGCGGCCAAATGGAGGTACTACAGCAATGGAAGAGCAATGGCGGCCTCCAGTGTTTGCGGTCACAAAGCAGAGCAGCCAGCGGCCATTGATCCCAGAAAGAAATTCCAACTTCTGACGAGTGCACTCTTCTTTAGGAAGGTTGAATAGTCCTGTTCCTCTCGTAGCCAAATGCGAACCCGTGACATTATCGTTGGGTAAGAAAAAAGAACAGGCGTGTCCAGAGTAGGTTAGAAAGAGCTCAGTCTTCACAAACATGACTTCTGTTCGGGGGGGGTGCGTTTTTTTACTCTCCCGGGACAGCACAGATGCGTCGGAGAATTTCTTTTTATTTTTCTCTTACAACAAAAATAATAAAAAAGCTGTTTTATAAATTAAAACCAGGCCGTAAGGCATTACATTACAGACGTAGAGCACTGCCGTTCCTTTGTGACGACACAACTGAACAGCTCAGTGGTTTACCAGGAGAGGGCGGAGCAGCTGCTCAGAGAGCAGGATTCAGGAGGATTACTTAGAACTGCGTGAATGAAGCTAAAAACCTCTCTGGGGGTGTTTTTGATAAGGAAATGTTTTGCATGATATAGCTCCTTTAAAGCCTGCGGTGCGGCTCTTTTGAGCTTTGATTTTGGTGACACACTGGTAGCGCCCGTGCCTCTTAGCAAGAAGGTCCCGGGTTCAATTCCCACCGGGACAGGGCCTTTTGGGTGGAGTTTGCATCTTCGTAGGTTTCCTTCAGGTACTCTGGTTTCCATCCATCCATCCATTTTCTTCCGCTTTATCCGGGGCCGGGTCGTGGAGGCAGCAGTCTCAGCAGAGATGCCCAGACTTCCCGATCCACGCACACCTCCTCCAGCTGTTCTGGGGGACCCCGAGACGACACCAGGCCAGCTCGGAGACATAGTCCCACCAGCGTGTCCTGGGCCTTCCACGAGGCCTCCTCCCAATAGGACATGCCTGGAACACCTCCCGAGGGAGGCGACCAGGAGGCATCCGGAACAGATGCCCTAGCCACCTCAGCTGGCTCCTTTCGACGTGAAGGAGTAGCGACTCTACCCCGAGCTCCTCCCAGGTAACTGAGCTCCTCACCCGATCTCGGAGGGTGCGCCCAGCCACCCTGCGAAGGAAACTAATTTCGGCCGCTTGTATTCGCGATCTTGTCCTTTCGGTCATTACACAGATCTCATGACCATAGGTGAGGGTGGGAACGTAGATCGATCGGTAAATCGAGAGCTTTGCCCCCTGACTCAGCTCCCTCTTCACCACAACAGTCCGATACAGCGACCGCATCACTGCTGACGCTGCACCGATCCGTCTATCGATCTCACGCTCCATCCGTCCCTCACTCGTGAACAAGACCCCGAGATACTTGAACTCCTCCACTTGAGGTAAGGACTCCCCACCGACCTGAAGCGGGGAAGCCACCTTTTTCCGGTGGAGAACCATGGCCTCAGATTTGGAGGTGCTGATCCTCATCCCGGCCGCTTCACACTCGGCTGCAAACCGCCCCAGTGCGCGCTGAAGGTCCTGATTTGATGAAGCCAACAGAACAACATCATCTGCAAACAGCAGAGATGAGATCCTGAGGTTCCCAAACCGGACACCCTCCGGTCCCTGGCTGCGCCTAGAAATTCTGTCCATAAAGGTAATGAACAGAACCGGTGACAAAGGGCAGCCCTGGCGGAGACCAACACGCACCGGAAACAAGTCTGACTTACTGCCGCAATGCGAACCAAGCTCCTGCTGCGGTCATACAGGGAACGGACAGCCCTTAGCAGAGGGCCCCGGACCCCATACTCCCGGAGCATCCCCCACAGGGCACCACGAGGGACACGGTCGAACGCTTTCTCCAAATGCACAAAGCACATGTGGACTGGTTGGGCGAACTCCCACGAACCCTCGAGCACCCGATGTAGGGTATAAAGCTGGTCCAGTGTGCCACGACCGGGACGAAAACCGCATTGTTCCTCCTGAATCCGAGGTTCGACCATCGGCCGGATCCTCCTCTCCAGCACCCTGGAGTAGACCTTACCGGGGAGGCTGAGAAGTGTGATCCCTCTGTAATTGGAGCACACCCTCCGATCCCCCTTCTTAAAGAGAGGTACTCTGGTTTCCCCTACCACTAAATTTGTGTGTGTGTGTGGTGTGTGTGTGTGTGTGTGTGTGTGTGTGTGTGTGGTGTGTGTGTGTGTGTGTGTGTGTGTGTGTGTGTGAATGATGGTGTTCAGAGGGACCGTTATCGCAGATTTGTAGTCGCGACAGCACTCGTGTCAGACTTTTTTTACAACAAACTCTAATGGAAAAACATGAACTCTGTAACAAACAAATTATACTTAACTTTTGGAATACTCATGCCCTTTTTCAATGTAACTATATGTTTTATTTATATCTAACAGACAGGAGGCTTTTACTGTAGATGCTTTCAGTGGGTTCTCCAACTGGGACCCTCCATATGACAGGTGTATCTTTGTAAGTGGGCCATTTCTTGCATATATTGAATTAAAATAGCAACATGTGATATAAAATGTGAACAGACTGCTCCTGTTTGCCCCCTGGTAGTTCTTGTTCACATATAATGAGTACTCTGCGCCTCTTTGGTCATCCACAGCAAATCCCTCGCAGATTTGGAAGTGGTCAAAATGGTCGCCTATAAGTCTACCTCGGACCAATTATTTTATTGAAATAATTATTTCATTATTTTTAAAATCAAAGATCATGAAGTTTTGTGACATTGTTGAGTTCCAAACTGTACAGATGTTATACAAAGCAAGATACAAACTGTTACCGGGCCAAATACAAAGAAGGTTCCAAGAACGTACTGGTCGTTATTAATTACGTGATGAATTAAACTTTAGGACTCAGAAACATAGCTCAACTTTGAAAAGTTTTAGCCCAACAGTTAATGGTGTACAATTGTGGAATAAACTGGAGATGGAGTTGAAACGAAGTCCAAACATCAACCTGTTCAAATATAAATACAAACAAAAGACTTTTGAAACATACAGAGAACAAGAAATGTGTTGCCACTAGGAGGCGCAGTAGGATCAATTATGTGTGTTTCCTCTATAATCAAGGAAGAGTGTTGCTGCTTGGAACGGTTGTCATTCTATTGCTCAAATTTACAAATTGAGAATTAGGGTAGGCAAGTTATGAATCTGTTGAGAGGGACCCTCCCAACGGGCTCAAAACCTTGTCTTTTAATGCACCACTCAGCATAGGAACATCATCTACAAAATCAGCTGTTAGGGCAGCTGGGTGGGGGTTTGTTGAGGGGGAGTTACTGCCCTCTTCAACTGGCTCGTTCTACACCCTGGCTTTTTAATGCACCTCATTATGCAGGGCTTACATCACACTTCACATATAACTCAATTAAACAAATATAATAATAATGATAATTAAACCCAAATTAAATTACATTGAGGATGGTAATGACAACTGGGAAGTAGCAAGATCTCAGAGTATAATATGTATTAATGCACTTTTATAACATAAAAGTAGCACATTCTTTTGTTCTTTATTTTGCTGTTGTTTTTGTCTTATTCTTCATCATTTATTGTTACTTTGCCCTATGTTCCTTTGTTTATGATTTGCTACCTTGTAAATATTAAATGTAATGTTCCTATTTTTATTTTGGGGTGGGCGCTTATAAGCCTTTGGCTTCAGCCCACTCCCTTTGAGCAGGTTAACTGCTCAAACAAATAAATAAACTAAACTAAACTAAACCAATCCCGCGTGTTCATAAGCAAAGATAAGGCCTTGCGTCGGAGAGGTCAGGAGTTGAAATGCTAACAGTTTTCTGAGCGATTGGGATGATTACGTTGGCAAGGCTGAGCGAGCTGCACTTATGTCCTTGGGCAAAAGTCTCCAGAGCCGTCCGGACCAAATGCGCACATCGGCGGTTGCACTGGCTGGGCCGTTCCCTCGTGCGAAAATGTGTAACCTCATCATGAAGAAGGAGCTGCACGTAGGACTGTGTGTGTGTGTTCAGCAGACCTCCCTCTGCATAATTAAGACTCGGAGAAATGAACGAGGGTGAGGTCAGCCTTCTGCTACCATCTGTGAAGAGTTTTAATCTTATTCCTCAAAACTGCGGCAATGTAATGAAATTTACACAGCCCTATACACGGCCATGCCACTATGAAATGACTGTTAGCAATAAAATGGCCTTCAAATATTTATGGAATAGGAGATTCAATTAGTTTTGTGACTTTTCTGCAGCTGCGAGAAATACTGAATGCAAGAGTTTTATGAAAAGAGTATTTCATTATTATTGGGAAACTTGTTTGACAAAGCCACATTTTTGCGTCGGGTATAATACCAAAAAGTAATCAGTTCCAATTAGTTTTCACAGTTTAAAATAATACTCATTATAAGTCATTACATGTCGGCCTATTGTGTCAGCCTTCTTCATAAATGCATTTGAGCCTCTGCATGGCAATAGACCGACACGCGGCTCTGAATGTGCCATTGTGCTGGACTTCCCTTGTCTCCTGAAGCGTGTCTAAACGCAGACATTCTGTTCACTCAGCAGCAAGCTTAGACACTCTTCACTTGCTCCGCAGCTCAGTTCTGTCCACGCCAGGAGCTTCGTCTGGCAACCAGCTTCACCATAGAGTACATCCGCAAAACTGTTAATTCTGCACAATAAAGACCTTATGGGGTTGCATACCTATCACCAAATGACAACGACAATCTTGTGGAGGAATGTTAGGCCTTGTCCTCATGTAGCGATTTGACCTGTAAGCCTCACCAAACTGCACATTTCTGTTAAAAACCTTCAGCCAAAGTGAAGATTTTGGAAAGCAGCGCTACGCATCTGGCTTTGGTAAAGTTGTGGTAAGCTAACAGAGCAGATGCAGCCATGTCTTTAACGAGACGTCCCGTCTGCTTAAATGCAGAATGACACAGATATGAGGTATCTGATCTTTTGCAAAGCAACTTCAGTCTGAACGGCCAGGTCGCATTCATGTCATCGATGCGCTACAAATGCTGAATCAAAACTGATTCTACCAGATTTCAGATTCTTCTCTAGATGCAACATGGAAGCACAGCAAAGGTCATTCTTTCTTTGCAGTAATGATGTTTTTAGCGGCATCGCTGAGTATATTTATAAGCTGTTGTGGACTTTAGCACTAGCTGTGCTTGCATTAGAGAGTCTGTTGGAATTAGTCTATTTATTTACTTATTTATTAAGGAACTAACTGTGCTACAGAGATGGGTCGGCCCATTAGTCCGACAGCCGATTAGTCCGACGTCTCTTTATTCCAGAAATGTCCCATTGAGTAGGGGTTGAAAAATAAAATTAGGTTGAGGCAAGAGTCCACTGACCTTAAGGTTAGTGCCAGTGGTTGTATATGGCTCTCTAATCCACTACACCACTGGGTTGGACTAATGGCACCTCTGCTCAATGAGACATTTTTGGAATAATGAGACGTCGGACCAATGGCATGGCATGGCCGCACAGCCAATACGATAAATAGTGATTTAAAATGCGTGATGAGGTGACTGAGTGATACTGACAGTCACAGTGACAGACCCACCTTAGCCTTTTCTCCTCCGCTTTATGGGAGTGTTCCTCTCTTTTCTGCTGCTTCAACTAGGCTTTTCAATTCTACTTCCGTGAAATGAAAATGCACTTTATGATAAGAAACATTTAAGTGGGTAAATATAAATATGTAAGAAATCAGGAAGGGGGCATATATGTTTTCACGGCACTGTACATATTCAGAAAAAAACAGAACTAAAAGTGTCCTGTTTTGTAGTCATATTCTGTTTCTGATCGCTAAGTTTGAATTGATTTACCACTTTGTTTTTTTAGGACAGCCTAAAAAATAATCAGTTCACCCGCGGATAAATTGATAAGTGACCTTTTGAACACAGCTGGACCGTAATAGCCATAAATTTGAAGCCAATCTATGTTTACATAATTACCCAAATGACACTTAAGTGAGTTTAAGCACCTGCTTGTTTGGAAATGTCACCGCTTCACGGGGGGAATCGTCCTTGAGCCAGTGGCGTCATCTGTAGTTAAAAACTCATAAGGCCACGGGCAAAAGTTGTAAAATTATAATGTAATTATTGGTTTATGGCAGCCCTCTAAATCATTGGACTTTTAATGGAGGAGCTGCAACATTAATTCCCTCATAAGAAGTGAGCATCAATTATTGTCTACTCGGAAGTAATTGCTATTTAATAATGGCTCTGCCCTCAAACCAAACTCACTCATTTATTTATGGCCGCTGGAGGACTTATCAAACAATACAACTTTTTTATCTATTTTATTCGGCTGATCAGTCTTTAGAGATGGACCACATTTGCATCTGCATTATTCAGGAACCGGTTCAGTTTAATGAGATGATTGAAATGGCGTGAAAAATGGGAATTGAAATGTGAATGCGAAAAGACGAGTCAATCATCATGTTATTTTAGTCAAAATAATGTTGCAATTAAACGACGAAAACAACCTCCAGCCCTTTCCAAGAAGCTCCCCAAAGGCTTTTTACATTCCTACACCAGTTATATTTGTCAAGTTTTATTGCTGTGTTGGCAAAAATGTTCAAGTATCAAATTCTATTTATAGATGCATGGTCTTCTTATGCTTGTAGATTATGAACACAACACAATATGAAGTGCTCAATCAGAACATAAACATGAAAGATTTTAATAGTTTAAATGTAAAATGCCAAAACAAATCTTGCATAATAATTGGAATTTATAAGATAAAAAAAACTAGCCTCTGCCCCTACAGGCCAAAGCTGCAACTGCACTTATGGGAATGCAACAACCTCTGCTATGGCAATAAAATTCTCAGCGCAGAGGCACCACCAGGGTTTGGACCAACTAATTGGTATATATACAGTATATAAACCACATCATGGTCTCGACTCCTTCAGAAAAACTGTGCTTTTTATTTTATTTTTATTTTTATTTGTTCGGGACAACACACATGAATGAAAAATCATATACAAGTTGTACACAAATTGTCAATGTGCCAGATTATAGCAAAACTGCTCATTTACATCTGTAGTCCCGAGGCAGGTCACACACGTAATACAATGTATGAATCCAAAACACAATATAAAAACTATACATATTACAATTTAGTTGAAATGAGCGCAGGACTGATTCACTTGAAAATGACGTTTAATTATTTTTTTTTAAGTGCTATAAGTCGGGCATTCTCTTATATCTGTCGTAAGGCTGTTCTAAAACTAACCTCCTCTGATGGACAGCATCTTAATGTCTAAATGCTGTTCTTCTGTGTGGGATCTCCACGTCTCCTCTGGAGGAGGCTCTGGTGCGGAGACCCCTCACTGCTTTAGGTTTAATGTAGTTAGAGAGTGGGGGCGAGGCAAGACCATGAAGTGCTTTGAAACTAGGCAACAGTTTTTCAAATTTGTGAAATGTTGAAATTTTGATCCAGGATTTGTATGGACTTTTTGAAGAGGATTTCTATGGGTTTGATATTTGTTGATTAAAGAAGTTCTACAGTGGTAAGCAAAAGTTTATGTATAAGGTATAGACAAGCCTCACGTATTTTGGAGACAAAAAATGTAACTTTTTGGCCAGAGTGAGCAAAAGAAAGAATTTCATGACAAAAACATCTGTCCCACTGTTAATCCTGGGGTGGATCCTTTATGGTTTTGTATTGCAGCCAGTGGCACAGGGAACATTTCATGGGATGAAATTATTCCATATTCTCCTGTGAATGTTTACATGTTGTGGCCATTAAAAAATGATCAAATGTAAATGTTTGGGTGGTATTAGTTCAGGCAGACACCGTTTAATCATTTCTGTGATTTTGATGAAGATCAGACCATATTTGACCAACTTAGGCAGAAATGTGACAAATTCCAGACGGTGTACAGTACTTACTTTTTCTCGCCACTGTATTTAGGGACTACGAGGAATTTACACTGCAGGCGCCCAAACCTTTGTTATTTTTAAAATAAAAGCTGATTATTATTGTTTATGCTATGGGAATGTCTCATCTGTAACTTCATGCCTTTTGGAGATCGTTTTATCTTCCCCTCCTTCATTGTTTGCATTAACCTTCCCACCCGACTGTACTATTTAAAGACACATACGCTATTTTAAATATAAAACAAAAAAAAGACTATGGGGCTTTCTGATTGGATAATCGTCGTTATAAGTCAAACCAAAACAAGTCCTATACTCTACAAATGAAAAGCACTTGCCTGTGCTCACCTCCTGTGCCATGAGGCTGTACAGAGGCCAACAGCCTGAAACCTTATCACCGTATGAAGTGTTAAAGAGGAAGGGAACATGCGCTGCTATCTGTTGGTGCACATTTTAATTAGCCATCATTTGTAACGCAATTAATGAGATAGACTCTGTGTTTGGCAGTATCCGAAGCCACGCTGTTAATCTAATTGCAGCGTAATCCTGATGTTATCCGAGGCTATAAATAAATGAGCGTTATAGTTCATTATCTGACAATGGTGCTGTTTAAATATTGAGCATGAAGGCCTGTTTTCATAATTGATAAATTCATTTCCAGGGTTTTACAGGGACCTGTCCTCAAGTTGCAGGTCATGTGTTACGTATTGTCCAGGCTTTTACACTACTTTCCATCACATTAGTGCTGGTATTGCGTTCCAGAGCTTAAATAAATAAATAAATATCCAGTTTACGGTGGAGTGGCCAAAGGCAGGGAGGTTTTTTTTTCATTCAAACCTTTATTTAACCAGGAAAAATCTCATTGAGACTAAAAATCTTTTTACAAGAGTGTCTTAGGATTTATTGTCTCCAGTGAATTGATCCCAGGTCAGTCAGTTTACTGTTGTTGAAGGAATAAGTGGGTTACTAAGGTGTGTCTGTGACCACTATATTCTTTTTTGTGAGTCTCGTGACAAAAATGCCACC
The DNA here is from genome assembly GCA_007210695.1 of Neogobius melanostomus. Classification (NCBI taxonomy): domain Eukaryota; kingdom Metazoa; phylum Chordata; class Actinopteri; order Gobiiformes; family Gobiidae; genus Neogobius; species Neogobius melanostomus. The sequence continues at coordinate 762,338 of VHKM01000077.1, forward strand.
CGTTGCCATATTAGATAATGATTCTATTATAGATCATGTCAAACTGAATGTGAATTGAAATCACAAAGCTACAAACTGTCCTGCCTTTCCGACTTTTTTTTCACAGAGACAACAGGAAGCAAATGTAACCTTTCAGTGTGAATGGAAGTGCTGCTGGACAAAATGGTCATTTGGTTTGATGATGTCATTTTACAGACAGGTATTGATCAGTTTCAGCCGACTTTAAGTCCAAGCTGTCTGTTTCCCCCAGTATGGCGCTGACTGTACTTTTAATGATTGTTTATTTCACACAGGGACGAGATAACATTAACACACTGATGCAATTCACTATTAAGATGGAAATGTGCGGTCGAGGAAATATGTCATACGGTGGTGGTATGTATGGTGAACATGGTGGTATGTAATACCACCATGTTCATGTGCAGCAAAGTCAAATCCTCCCATATTTCTCACACACTGGTGAAACGGTCTGATTGGCGCATTATACAACAATCATCTGGATGTTTTTAGGCATTTCTTTTGACTGTTGGAACAAAGGTCTCACATGTGGTCACAGGGATCGAGTACGGAGCCAACACTAGAAATTCAGGAGAGGTGAAGGTAGGGCTCACAAGAGAAGAAAAACAACTTGTTAAAACTTTCTCCTTGAAATCCTGCCACATTTGAGGCAGCTGTGCAGACCTATGTGGATCTGCCGAAGCTGATAGATGGTAAAGAATCAGTGAAAACTGTTCCTCTGAAAGTCTGGCTGCTGCCACTGGAGGTCTTTACCCTTAAGCCTGCTCCAGTGACTAAAGGCATCAGTGTGGGCTTAGTGCTAGAGGCTGAGGACAATATGGAGGAGCTAGACAGCATCACCATGAGGTGTAAGGCAAGGCAAGTTTATTTATACTGCACATTTCGTACACAAGGAAACTCAATGTGCCTTACAAAAGAAGATATATGAAATTACTATCAGGTAGAGCTGGGCGATTTTTCCCCCCAAAAATCAGTGATTTTTTTATAAAAAACTCGATATACGATTCGATTTTTTTTCTCCCTCATTTTAAACAAAATAATGGCGAACTGTAAATATATTTTAAATATACAGTGCCTTGCACTGTATATTTATTGTATTTAATGAAAGTGCATCAACAAACAAAATTGCAAAGGCAACCCTTTCTCTACCTGAAAAGTCTTGCACTTGTAATGCGCTTAACAAGCCTGTATTACCAAGTTTCTCAAAGCGCTACACTGTCACTGTCGTACGCTACTGTTGTAGCCACAGCTGCCCTGGGGTAGATTGACGGAAGTGAGGCAACCAGTGAGTGCCATCGGCCCCTCCGACCACCACCAACCACTCACTCACACACTACATTCGCCAGGCATCCTAGTGTTACCAAACGGTCTCCCATCCAAGTACCGACCAGGCCCTTCCTGCTTAGCTTCCAAGGTCTGACGGGATTGGGCAGAGCAAAGACAGCCTATTGCTGTATTTCCATTGAGCTAATAAAACAAAACATCCTGAGGTGGGCTCTGTTCTTCTTGGCACATGTATACAGCAGGACCTTCCTCAGAGAGAGGGACAGAGAGCTAAAAAAAAAAAAAAAATCTACATAATCGATTTTTTGAAAATATGAATCGATTTGACCTACCAACTCGATTTTTTCCCCAGCCCTACTATAAGATAAGATAAGATAAACTTTATTGTCCCATATAGGGAAATTTGTCTTGGACTTGCCATGCTGTGGTACATACAATAGCAATATATAAAAGATGCATTAGATATATTAAAAGTACAAAAAGTACAAAAAGGACAACAGTCGGCTCGTTCGGCATAATTTCAACATGGCTGCGCCATAACAATCACAATACAACAATCACAATACAACAGACCGTATTACACATTAGGCCACAATGTTGCCCAGTGTAACATCAGGCAATAAGAGAACATAAAAGGCCTAACAAAGTGTTAACTACACTTGTTAAGAAGAGCAACCGACACAGGAATAAAAGAGTGTTTGTATCGGTGTTTTGTGGCTCTTATAGCCCGATATCGTCTCCCTGATGGTAAAAGCTCGTATTCATTAAACAGCACATGAGAAGGTTCTTTGAGAATGTGTTTTGCCTGTGCCAAGGCCGAGGATTCAAAGAGTGTTTTTAAAGAAGGATACTCTTTCCTGCCAATAATCTTCATGGCATTTCGGACCAATTTCTCAATTTTAGTTTTACACAGGACAGTGAGAGGGCCAAACCAGGCCACCATGCCGTATCTAATTAGACTTTCCAGAACAGCATTATAAAACCAAGACATTATTTTTGTACTCACGCCAAACAGTCTCAGTCTTCTCAAAAAATGAAGCCTCTGAGACAATTTGCGACAAAGAAAATCAACATGCACATTCCACTTGAGTAGGTTGTCAATATAAACACCAAGATATTTGAAGGACTCAACTTGTTCTATTTCACTACCACCGATAAGAATTGGGTCATGTGACATAAGCCCTTTGGGGTCAAAGATCAGGTTAAGTTAAGGCAAAGCACATATATAAAAACATTGTATCCGATACCAAGAGACTTTCTTAAAAGTGGCTGCTGTGAGTGGAAAAGTGAAAGTTCCCCTTTTGTAGTACATTTCTCATTTTGTGAGATCAATAAATCTTAACTTGCAAATGAGATGTTACATGTCAAGGGGTTGGAAAATGTTCACTGGTCCTTTCTTCATTTAATATCCTCAGCTGCATGACAAGCATTTAGGTTACATTAATATCAACAACTCACAACATGAAGGGATCTGATCATTAAACATGTGATATGATCAGTTATTCTTTAACAGCATTTCATAACCTAAATTGTGAACACAGCAACCTTCTGGCCATCATTATATTACTTTATATGAAGCAGTCATAGGCTGTATCCGAATGTCCACACTATTCCCTATATAGTGACTATATAGTGGATACGCCATTTTGTAGGGGTGCCCGAATGTCCAGAGAGAAAAAAAGTAGTGCACTCAAAATTTCCCACAATGCATTCTGAAAAGTAGTGAGCAGCGGTGTTCACTACACAGGTCAATATAGACCACAATGCATTGTGAGAGTCGGCCGACAGCCACAGATCTTTGAACTAAACAACATGACTGAATGAAATCAGCTGTTTCAATCACGTGCTGCGTATTTCTCATGAATAAACGACTTGAATATAAACGGTTACGGTGAAAAAATGCTAACATTAGCTGCTTACCTTTAGCTCGAGCTGTTAAATAACCGATAGCTTCCTCTCTCGGACAAAAAGGCTTAATTTATGTAAAATCCATGTGAAATAAAATGTATCTGACTCGTGTTTATCCATAAATAGTCCACAGTCTCATGAGTTTGGTATTTATCGCACAAATACATTATTCCCGGAGTTTAGTGAACTTTTATCAGATGTAGTGCACTCATTCTGCTGGCACTTCGGACACCGGGCTCTGACCTACTTTCTGCACGTCGCTGGAGTGGAGTGATTTTTATTTTATTTTTTCTTCCTGTGATGAAGTTTTAATTTTGAATGTTTGTAACAATAAATCAATTCTGATAAAAAAATTAATTAAAAAAAATCTGCGGCATGCAGCGGGGAGAAAGTAGTGGCTTCTGTTCGAATCGCCAACAGAATCAGTGGACTAGAGTCTACTATATAGTGCGGGCCTATATAGTGAGTGAGTGGATAGGGAATAGTGTGGACATTCGGATACAGCCATAGTCTTTGTCCCAGATTTGATTATTTGCCGCTAGCGTTAGCATGCTGCTGCTAGCAACTTATTTTGCGCAGCGATCAAAAATACAGTTAAAAAATACCGTTAAAACGAAGTCAGCAATTGGATTCTCCAGGTTCAGAGCTTCCCAATGAGGCATCTATATTCACTTAGATTTAGTTGGTGAAAGTTGTGTTGTAACGTGAGAGCCAAAACAGGTATCGGTTTACTATCGGATACGTCGCCTGAAGCTGCTGTGACCTGCTTATCCTGCACTTTATCTCTTGGTGCGTTTTGGTATTTGACCATATTAAAAGGCATGAAAAGATAAGGCATGATTATGATGAGAAAGCTATATTCCAAGGTTAAAAGCTCAAGAGTCAGTTTAAAGTAATATTCTGCTGCAGTGTCTATTACATGACAAGAGTTTTGACAGATGATATTGCTCTCAACAGGCGAGCTGTCTAATAGTGACGCCTTCAGCTTCATGACACAAACTTATTAGCTGTTTGACCCGCCGAAACGTAATCTGTGGTCAGTGGAAATGAAAATATGATTTGATTTTTTTTATGCATATTAGTCCTGAAAACAGATACATAGCTATTACGCTGAGATTAGTCGCCCGTGGCGTTTTCTCGAGGAAGCAATCTTTGAGAAAATTGATGTGAAAATCACAACTTAATTGAGTTCGGAGCCCGGGGAAGAATCCATAATACAAATGGTACAAAATAAGTGTTGTTTTATGCATAGGAGGGAAAACACAAGCAACTTAGTTTGAAATGTTTAAATCATGCTAATTATGAGGAGACGGATCGAGTGTCCCTGATGTGCACAAAAGTCCATTCTCACAGTCATTTGTGATAAACTGTGACTAATTCATTCACTAATGAAGCTTTTCTGAGAAGATTGGTTCATAATTGAGAGACGTGAAGCCTAAATGAAGAATTAGTCATGGTCGAGATTCACGTCAGTGCTTGGAGTAGAAGAGTAGATTATGCTTGTGGCCTCAAATCTGAACAAAGCTAAAATCTCCCTTTCACTAATGGGGTATGCTTAAAAATAACAGTGGTGCGTTCCAAGTTTCTCTAAGCGTTACAGGAGTAGACCATCATGTATTCCGTCTACACTCAGTGGGGATGATCTACTGTATGTACATGTATCCATAGCTGAACTGTGTGAAGGATATTTGGATTCAGTCGCCCAGGGCAACTATCCGTCTGCTGCTTCACTGCTGACTGTTCATTTGGACATTACATTACTTGTCTGTTTCACAGTTTGGAAATCAACAAAGACAAAGGTTTCAAACTGCTTGTTTGTGAAGCCCTGCGAGCAGTGGCGTGCCGTGGGCTTTCAGTCAGGGCCTTCAGTAGCAGCCTGGGTTCATTCATTCAAACGCATATGAATTGACAATAGAAAGGCGTATGTCGAATTCTGATTTTCTGATCATTCCG